>JANJGN010000012.1:53606696-53879135 GCA_026770705.1 Isurus oxyrinchus | reverse complement strand
TAAAAACAAAGAAAACTGCGGATGCTGGAAATCTAAAACAAAAACAGAATTACCTGGAAAAACTCAGTAGGTCTGGCAGCATCGGCGGAGGAGAAAAGAGTTGACGTTTCGAGTCCTCATGACCCTTCGACAGAACTTGATTTCGAGTCCAGGAAAGAGTTGAAATATAAGCTGGTTTAAGGTGTGTGGGGGGGGGGGGGGGGAAGGAGAGAGAGAGAGAGACAGAGGTGCTTGTGTAGACAAACAAGCAGTGATAGAAGCAGATCATCAAAAGATGTCAGTAACAATGGTACCAAAGAACACATAGGTGTTAAAGTTAAAGTTGGTGATATTATCTAAACGAATGTGCTAATTAAGAATGGATGGTAGGGCACTCAAGGTACAGCTCTAGTGGGGGTGGGGGGAGCATAAAGGATTTTAAAATATTTAAAAATAATGGAAATAGGTGGGAAAAGAAAAATCTATAAAATTTATAGGGAAAAAAAAGGGGGAAAAAAGGGGGAAACAGAAAGGGGGTGGGGATGGGGGAGGGAGCTCACGACCTCAAGTTATTGAATTCAATATTCAGACCGGAAGGCTGTAAGGTGCCTAGTCGGAAGATGAGGTGTTGTTCCTCCAGTTTGCGTTGGGCTTCACTGGAACAATGCAGTAAGCCAAGGACAGACATGTTGTCAAGAGAGCAGGGTGGAGTGTTAAAATGGCAAGCCACAGGGAGGTTTGGGTCATTCTTGCGGACAGACCGCAGGTGTTCTGCAAAGCGGTCGCCCAGTTTACGTTTGGTCTCTCCAATGTAGAGGAGACCACATTGGGAGCAACGAATGCAGTAGACTAAGTTGGGTGAAATGCAAGTGAAATGCTGCTTCACTTGAAAGGAATGTTTGGGCCCTTGGACGGTGAGGAGAGAGGAAGTGAAGGGGCAGGTGTTACATCTTTTGCGTGGGCATGGGGTGGTGCCATAGGAGGGGGTTGAGGAGTAGGGGGTGATGGAGGAGTGGACCAGGGTGTCCCGGAGGGAGCGATCTCTACGGAATGCCGATAAGGGGGGTGAAGGGAAGATGTGTTTGGTGGTGGCATCATGCTGGAGTTGGCGGAAATGGCGGAGGATGATCCTTTGAATGCGGAGGCTGGTGGGGTGATAAGTGAGGACAAGGGGGACCCTATCATGTTTCTGGGAGGGAGGAGAAGGCGTGAGGGCGGATGCGCGGGAGATGGGCCGGACACGGTTGAGGGCCCTGTCAACGACCGTGGGTGGAAAACCTCGGTTAAGGAAGAAGGAGGACATGTCAGAGGAACCGTTTTTGAAGGTAGCATCATCGGAACAGATGCGACGAAGGCGAAGGAACTGGGAGAATGGGATGGAGTCCTTACAGGAAGCGGGGTGTGAGGAGCTGTAGTCGAGGTAGCTGTGGGAGTCGGTGGGTTTGTAGTGGATATTGGTGGACAGTCTATCACCAGAGATTGAGACAGAGAGGTCAAGGAAGGGAAGGGAAGTGTCAGAGATGGACCACGTGAAAATGATGGAGGGGTGGAGATTGGAAGCAAAATTAATAAATTTTTCCAAGTCCCGACGAGAGCATGAAGCAGCACCGAAGTAATCATCGATGTACCGGAGAAAAAGTTGTGGAAGGGGGCCGGGGTAGGACTGCAACAAGGAATGTTCCACATATCCCATAAAGAGACAGGCATAGCTGGGGCCCATGCGGGTACCCATAGCCACACCTTTTATTTGGAGAAAGTGAGAGGAGTTGAAGGAGAAATTGTTCAACGTGAGAACAAGTTCAGCCAGACGGAGGAGAGTAGTGGTGGATGGGGATTGTTCGGGCCTCTGTTCGAGGAAGAAGCTAAGGGCCCTCAGACCATCCTGGTGGGGGATGGAGGTGTAGAGGGATTGGACGTCCATGGTGAAGAGGAAGCGGTTGGAGCCAGGGAACTGGAAATTATTGATGTGACGTAAGGTGTCAGAGGAATCACGGATGTAGGTGGGAAGGGACTGGACAAGGGGAGAGAGAAGGGAGTCAAGATAACGAGAAATGAGTTCTGTGGGGCAGGAGTAAGCTGAGACGATCGGTCTACCAGGGCAGTTCTGTTTGTGGATTTTGGGTAGGAGATAGAAGCGGGCCGTCCGAGGTTGGGCGACTATCAGGTTGGAAGCTGTGGGAGGGAGATCCCCAGAGGAGATGAGGTCAGTGACAGTCCTGGAAACAATGGCTTGATGTTCAGTGGTGGGGTCATGGTCGAGGGAGAGGTAGGAGGAAGTGTCTGCGAGTTGACGCTCAGCCTCCGCGAGGTAGAGGTCAGTGCGCCAGACAACAACAGCACCACCCTTGTCAGCGGGTTTGATGACAATGTCAGGGTTGGACCTGAGGTTGGACCTTCTCTCTCCCCTTGTCCAGTCCCTTCCCACCTACATCCGTGATTCCTCTGACACCTTACGTCACATCAACAATTTCCAGTTCCCTGGCTCCAACCGCTTCCTCTTCACCATGGACGTCCAATCCCTCTACACCTCCATCCCCCACCAGGATGGTCTGAGGGCCCTTAGCTTCTTCCTCGAACAGAGGCCCGAACAATCCCCATCCACCACTACTCTCCTCCGTCTGGCTGAACTTGTTCTCACGTTGAACAATTTCTCCTTCAACTCCTCTCACTTTCTCCAAATAAAAGGTGTGGCTATGGGTACCCGCATGGGCCCCAGCTATGCCTGTCTCTTTATGGGATATGTGGAACATTCCTTGTTGCAGTCCTACCCCGGCCCCCTTCCACAACTTTTTCTCCGGTACATCGATGATTACTTCGGTGCTGCTTCATGCTCTCGTCGGGACTTGGAAAAATTTATTAATTTTGCTTCCAATCTCCACCCCTCCATCATTTTCACGTGGTCCATCTCTGACACTTCCCTTCCCTTCCTTGACCTCTCTGTCTCAATCTCTGGTGATAGACTGTCCACCAATATCCACTACAAACCCACCGACTCCCACAGCTACCTCGACTACAGCTCCTCACACCCCGCTTCCTGTAAGGACTCCATCCCATTCTCCCAGTTCCTTCGCCTTCGTCGCATCTGTTCCGATGATGCTACCTTCAAAAACGGTTCCTCTGACATGTCCTCCTTCTTCCTTAACCGAGGTTTTCCACCCACGGTCGTTGACAGGGCCCTCAACCGTGTCCGGCCCATCTCCCGCGCATCCGCCCTCACGCCTTCTCCTCCCTCCCAGAAACATGATAGGGTCCCCCTTGTCCTCACTTATCACCCCACCAGCCTCCGCATTCAAAGGATCATCCTCCGCCATTTCCGCCAACTCCAGCATGATGCCACCACCAAACACATCTTCCCTTCACCCCCCTTATCGGCATTCCGTAGAGATCGCTCCCTCCGGGACACCCTGGTCCACTCCTCCATCACCCCCTACTCCTCAACCCCCTCCTATGGCACCACCCCATGCCCACGCAAAAGATGTAACACCTGCCCCTTCACTTCCTCTCTCCTCACCGTCCAAGGGCCCAAACATTCCTTTCAAGTGAAGCAGCATTTCACTTGCATTTCACCCAACTTAGTCTACTGCATTCGTTGCTCCCAATGTGGTCTCCTCTACATTGGAGAGACCAAACGTAAACTGGGCGACCGCTTTGCAGAACACCTGCGGTCTGTCCGCAAGAATGACCCAAACCTCCCTGTGGCTTGCCATTTTAACACTCCACCCTGCTCTCTTGACAACATGTCTGTCCTTGGCTTACTGCATTGTTCCAGTGAAGCCCAACGCAAACTGGAGGAACAACACCTCATCTTCCGACTAGGCACCTTACAGCCTTCCGGTCTGAATATTGAATTCAATAACTTTAGGTCGTGAGCTCCCTCCCCCATCCCCACCCCCTTTCTGTTTCCCCCTTTTTTCCCCCTTTTTTTTCCCTATAAATTTTATAGATTTTTCTTTTCCCACCTATTTCCATTATTTTTAAATATTTTAAAATCCTTTATGCTCCCCCCACCCCCACTAGAGCTGTACCTTGAGTGCCCTACCATCCATTCTTAATTAGCACATTCGTTTAGATAATATCACCAACTTTAACTTTAACACCTATGTGTTCTTTGGTACCATTGTTACTGACATCTTTTGATGATCTGCTTCTATCACTGCTTGTTTGTCTACACAAGCACCTCTGTCTCTCTCTCTCTCTCCTTCCCCCCCCCCCCCCCCACACACCTTAAACCAGCTTATATTTCAACTCTTTCCTGGACTCGAAATCAAGTTCTGTCGAAGGGTCATGAGGACTCGAAACGTCAACTCTTTTCTCCTCCGCCGATGCTGCCAGACCTACTGAGTTTTTCCAGGTAATTCTGTTTTTGTTTTAGATTTCCAGCATCCGCAGTTTTCTTTGTTTTCAACTCTGTGTTTAATTGACTGCCACTGCTCTTCAAGAAATGCCTATCTCCTTGAAGAAGTTCTGTTCCTCTCTGCGACAAGATTTCCGTATCTCTCTGTTGCCTTGTTCACCTTCTTTGCTTTCCATTTCCCTCCTAGTGTTTGACAAGGTGTTTACTAAAACCCGCTTTCACAGCCATATCTCCTTTCTCAGTGACTGCCTCCGTCTCCGACTTACCCCACGTGGATTTCAACTGAAATTCCACCCCTCATCTTTCGAACCCACCCAGGATTACCGGTATCTCCGGGACATAAAACGTTTCTCAGACTGCTGTTCCCGTCACATTCTGAAATCCACACTCAGTGCCATGCGCCGCCATATGAACACACTCGACCTTTCCCTCCAGCAGCACCGCCGTACCCTTTTTCAAAGCTGCGCGTGCCCTCAGTTTCATTTTATCCTTCGGCTCATCCGACGCCTCAACAAGAAACTTTTTCTCTTTCTCTCAACTGCTAAGGAACGCAAGCTCCAACAACTCATCGACACCAACACCCATCTAGGACCCTCCACCCCAGCCTGTCCCTCCGTCCCCACCCCATCTTCCAATCCCAGCCCCAGCCGTGTATTCACTATACCCCCTAACCTTCCCCTCTCCGATGCTGAACGTTCAGTGCTCAGCAAAGGACTTAGTTTCATACCCTTACGCCCTCACCTCAATGAATTTCGGGCTCGGCATGATGCTGAACTCTTCTTTCGCCGTCTTCGTCTCCGGGCTCACTTCTTTGGGCAGGAGTCCTCTCCCAGTTCAACAGATCCTTTTACCCATCTCCAATATTCTCCCTCCACTTGGACCCCTCCCTCTGGATTCTTACCTTCTCTTGATCTTTTCATTGAGAACTGTCGGCGCGACATTAGTCGTCTCAATTTCTCTACTCCTCTCACCCATTCTAACCTGTCTCTCTCTGAACTTACTGCACTCCATTCTCTCAGGTCCAACCCTGACATTGTCATCAAACCCGCTGACAAGGGTGGTGCTGTTGTTGTCTGGCGCACTGACCTCTACCTCGCGGAGGCTGAGCGTCAACTCGCAGACACTTCCTCCTACCTCTCCCTCGACCATGACCCCACCACTGAACATCAAGCCATTGTTTCCAGGACTGTCACTGACCTCATCTCCTCTGGGGATCTCCCTCCCACAGCTTCCAACCTGATAGTCGCCCAACCTCGGACGGCCCGCTTCTATCTCCTACCCAAAATCCACAAACAGAACTGCCCTGGTAGACCGATCGTCTCAGCTTGCTCCTGCCCCACAGAACTCATTTCTCGTTATCTTGACTCCCTTCTCTCTCCCCTTGTCCAGTCCCTTCCCACCTACATCCGTGATTCCTCTGACACCTTACGTCACATCAACAATTTCCAGTTCCCTGGCTCCAACCGCTTCCTCTTCACCATGGACGTCCAATCCCTCTACACCTCCATCCCCCACCAGGATGGTCTGAGGGCCCTTAGCTTCTTCCTCGAACAGAGGCCCGAACAATCCCCATCCACCACTACTCTCCTCCGTCTGGCTGAACTTGTTCTCACGTTGAACAATTTCTCCTTCAACTCCTCTCACTTTCTCCAAATAAAAGGTGTGGCTATGGGTACCCGCATGGGCCCCAGCTATGCCTGTCTCTTTATGGGATATGTGGAACATTCCTTGTTGCAGTCCTACCCCGGCCCCCTTCCACAACTTTTTCTCCGGTACATCGATGATTACTTCGGTGCTGCTTCATGCTCTCGTCGGGACTTGGAAAAATTTATTAATTTTGCTTCCAATCTCCACCCCTCCATCATTTTCACGTGGTCCATCTCTGACACTTCCCTTCCCTTCCTTGACCTCTCTGTCTCAATCTCTGGTGATAGACTGTCCACCAATATCCACTACAAACCCACCGACTCCCACAGCTACCTCGACTACAGCTCCTCACACCCCGCTTCCTGTAAGGACTCCATCCCATTCTCCCAGTTCCTTCGCCTTCGTCGCATCTGTTCCGATGATGCTACCTTCAAAAACGGTTCCTCTGACATGTCCTCCTTCTTCCTTAACCGAGGTTTTCCACCCACGGTCGTTGACAGGGCCCTCAACCGTGTCCGGCCCATCTCCCGCGCATCCGCCCTCACGCCTTCTCCTCCCTCCCAGAAACATGATAGGGTCCCCCTTGTCCTCACTTATCACCCCACCAGCCTCCGCATTCAAAGGATCATCCTCCGCCATTTCCGCCAACTCCAGCATGATGCCACCACCAAACACATCTTCCCTTCACCCCCCTTATCGGCATTCCGTAGAGATCGCTCCCTCCGGGACACCCTGGTCCACTCCTCCATCACCCCCTACTCCTCAACCCCCTCCTATGGCACCACCCCATGCCCACGCAAAAGATGTAACACCTGCCCCTTCACTTCCTCTCTCCTCACCGTCCAAGGGCCCAAACATTCCTTTCAAGTGAAGCAGCATTTCACTTGCATTTCACCCAACTTAGTCTACTGCATTCGTTGCTCCCAATGTGGTCTCCTCTACATTGGAGAGACCAAACGTAAACTGGGCGACCGCTTTGCAGAACACCTGCGGTCTGTCCGCAAGAATGACCCAAACCTCCCTGTGGCTTGCCATTTTAACACTCCACCCTGCTCTCTTGCCCACATGTCTGTCCTTGGCTTACTGCATTGTTCCAGTGAAGCCCAACGCAAACTGGAGGAACAACACCTCATCTTCCGACTAGGCACCTTACAGCCTTCCGGTCTGAATATTGAATTCAATAACTTTAGGTCGTGAGCTCCCTCCCCCATCCCCACCCCCTTTCTGTTTCCCCCTTTTTTCCCCCTTTTTTTTTCCCTATAAATTTTATAGATTTTTCTTTTCCCACCTATTTCCATTATTTTTAAATATTTTAAAATCCTTTATGCTCCCCCCACCCCCACTAGAGCTGTACCTTGAGTGCCCTACCATCCATTCTTAATTAGCACATTCGTTTAGATAATATCACCAACTTTAACTTTAACACCTATGTGTTCTTTGGTACCATTGTTACTGACATCTTTTGATGATCTGCTTCTATCACTGCTTGTTTGTCTACACAAGCACCTCTGTCTCTCTCTCTCTCTCCTTCCCCCCCCCCCCCCCCCCCCACACACCTTAAACCAGCTTATATTTCAACTCTTTCCTGGACTCGAAATCAAGTTCTGTCGAAGGGTCATGAGGACTCGAAACGTCAACTCTTTTCTCCTCCGCCGATGCTGCCAGACCTACTGAGTTTTGTTAGATAGAGCTTGGTGGTTGTGAGGTAGAGCGGGGCGGTGGTAAGGTAGAGCTGTGTGGTGGTGAGGTAGTGCGGGGCATTGGTGAGGTGGAGCTTGGTGGTGGTGAGGTGGAGCTGGGTGATGGTGAGGTAGATCTGGGCGGTGGTGACGTAGATCTGGGCAGTGGTGAGGTAGAACAGGCCAGTAGTGATGTAGAGCTGTGCGGAGCTGAGGTGGAGCTGGGTGGTGGTGAGTGAAGCTGGCCGGTGATGAGTTATAGCTTGGCAGTGATGAGGTAGAGCCAGGTGGTTGTGTGTTGAAGCTGAGCGGTAGTAAGTTAGAGCTCGGAGGTGGTGAGGTAGAGCTGGGTAAGATAGGTGTGGTACAGCTGGGTGCTAGTGCAGTAGTGTATGGTGAAGTATGTGAGGTAGAGCCGGGTGGTGGTGAGGTGGAGAACGCTGAAGAAGATGAGGTAGAGATGGTTGGTGTTTAGGTAGAGCTGGAAAGTGGTGAGGTAGAGCTGGGATGTGGTGAGGTGGAGCTTGGCGGTGGTGAGGTAGAGCAGGGAGGTGGTGAGGTGGAGCTGGGCGCTGGTGAGGTAGACCAGGGTGGTGGTGAGGTAGAGTGCAGTGAAGTACGTGAGGTACAGCTAGCTGGAGGTGAGGTAGAGCTGGGTGGTGGTGAGGCAGCGTACGGTGAAGTAGGTGAGGTTGAGCGGGCTGGTGGTGAGCTAGAGCTGGGTTGTGATTAGTTAGAGATGGGTGGTGTTTAGGTAGAGTTGGGTGAGGTAGTGAGGTAGAGCTGGGTGAAGTAGGTGGGGTAGAATACGATGAGTTGGGGAGGTTCAGCTGGGTGTTATTCATAGAGCTGGGTGTTGGTGAAGTAGATCTGGGTGGTGGTGAGTTAGAGCTGTGTGGTGGAGAGATAGAGCTGTGTGGTGGTGAGGAGAACAGGGCAGTGTTGAAGTAGAACTGGGAAATGGTGACGTAGAGCTGTGCGGAGGTGAGGTGGAGCTGGGTGGTGGTGAGATGAAGCTGGGTGGTGGTGAGGTGAAGCTGGCCGGTGATGAGTTATAGCTTGGCAGTGATGAGGTAGAGCCAGGTGGTGGTGTGTTGAAGCTGGGCGGTAGTAAGGTAGATCTCGGAGGTGGTGAGGTAGAGCTGGGTAAGATAGGTGTGGTACAGATGGGTGCTAGTGCAGTGGTGTATGGTGAAGTAGATGAGGTAGAGTCGGGAGGTGGTGAGGTGGAGAACTGTGAAGAAGATGAGGTAGAGATGGGTGGTGTTTAGGTAGAGCTGGACAGTGGTGAGGTAGAGCTGGGCAGTGGTTAGATAGAGCTTGGTAGTTGTGAGGTAGAGCTGGGCGGTGGTGAGGTAGAGCTGTGCGGTGATGAGGTAGTTCTTGGCGGTGGTGAGGTGGAGCTGGGTGGTGGTGAGGTGGAGCTGGGTGATGGTGAGGTAGAGCTGGGCGGTGGTGAAGTAGATCTGGGCAGAGGTGAGGTAGAACAGGCCAATGGTGATGTAGAGCTGTGCGGAGGTGAGGTGGAGCTGGGTGGTGGTGAGATGAAGTTGGGCGGTGGTGAGCTAGCGTACAGTGAAGTAGGTGAGGTAGAGCTGGCTGGTGTTTACGAAGAGCTGGTGAGTGGTAAGGTAGAGATGGGAGGTGGTGAGGTGAAGCTGGGTGGTGGTGAGTTTAAGCTGGGAGGTGGTGAGGTGGAGCTGGGCGGTGGTGAGGTAGAACATGGTGGTGGTGAGGTAGAGTGCGGTGAAGTACGTGAGGTACAGCTAGCTGGAGGTGAGGTAGAGCTGGGTGGTGTTGAGGCAGAGTACGGTGAAGTAGGTGAGGTTGAGCTGGCTGGTGGTGAGGAAGAGCTGGGTGGTGATTAGTTAGAGCTGGGTGGTGTTTAGGTAGAGTTGGGTGAGGTAGTGAGGTAGAGCTGGGTGAAGTAGGTGGGGTAGATTACGATGAGGTAGGTGAGGTTCAGCTGGGTGTTATTCATAGAGCTGGGTTTTGGTGAAGTGGATCTGGGTGGTGGTGACTTAGAGCTGTGTGGTGTTGAGATAGAGCTGGGTGGTTGTGAGGTAGACTACAGTGAGGTAGGTGAGGTTGAGCTCAGTGGTGGTGAGGGAGAGCTGGGTGTTGGTGAGGTAGAGTACAGTGAGTTAGGTGAGGCAGAGCTGGGTGATGGTGAGATAGAGCTGTATGGTGGTGAGGTATAGCTGGGCGGTGGTGAGGCAGATCTGGGCGGTGGTGAGGTAGAGCTTGGTGGTGGTGAGGTAGAGCTGGGCAGTGGTGAGGAAGATCTGGGTGGTGGTGAGGTAGAGCTGGGCAGTGGTGAGGTAGAGCTGCGCTGTGGTGAGGTAGAAATGGGCAGTGGTGAGGTGAAGCTGGGCGGTGGTGATGTAGAGCTGGGTGGTGGGGAGGAAAAGTTGGCAGTGGTGAGGTAGAGTACCCTGAAGTAGGTGAGGGCTGAGTTGTGATGATATAGAGTTTGGCGGTGGTGAGGTTGAAATGTTCGGTGGTGAGGTGAAGCTGGGTGGTGGTGAGGTAGAGCTGGATGGTGGTGAGGTGATGTTAGGCAGTGGTGAGGTATAGCTGGGCAGTGGTGAGGTAGAGCTGTGTGGTGGTGAGATAGAGCTTGGCGGTGGTGAGGTAGATATGGGCGGTGGCGAGGTAGAGCTGGGCGGTGGCGAAGTAGAGCTTGGCAGTGGTGAGATAGAGCTTGGCGGTGGTGAGGTAGATATGGGTGGTGGTGAGGTAGAGCTGGGCAGTGGTTAGATAGAGCTTGGTGGTTGTGAGGTAGAGCGGGGCGGTGGTAAGATAGAGCTGTGCGGTGGTGAGGTCGTGCTTGGCGCTGGTGAGGTGGAGCTTGGTGCTGGTGAGGTGGAGCTGGGTGATGGTGAGGTAGAGCTGGGCGCTGGTGAAGTAGATCTGGGCAGTGTTGAGGTTGAACTGGCCAATAGTGATGTAGAGCTGTGCGGAGGTGAGGTGGAGCTGGGTGGTGGTGAGATGAAGTTGGGCGGTGGTGAGCTAGCGTACAGTGAAGTAGGTGAGCTAGAGCTGGCTTGTGTTTACGAAGAGCTGGTGAGTGGTAAGGTAGAGATGGGAGGTGATGAGGTGAAGCTGGGTGGTGGTGAGGTTAAGCTGGGAGGTGGTGAGGTAGATCTGGGCGGTGGTGAGGTAGAACAGGGCAGTGGTGAAGTAGAACTGGGCAATGGTGACGTAGAGCTGTGCGGAGGTGAGGTGGAGCTGGGTGGTGGTGAGATGAAGCTGGGTGGTGGTGAGGTGAAGCTGGCCGGTGATGAGTTATAGCTTGGCAGTGATGAGGTAGAGCCAGGTGGTGGTGTGTTGAAGCTGGGCGGTAGTAAGGTAGATCTCGGAGATGGTGAGGTAGAGCTGGGTAAGATAGGTGTGGTACAGCTGGGTGCTAGTGCAGTAGTGTATGGTGAAGTAGGTGAGGTAGAGCCGGGAGGTGGTGAGGTGGAGAACGGTGAAGAACATGAGGTTGGTGTTTAGGTAGAGCTGGACAGTGGTGAGGTAGAGCTGGGAGCTGGCAAGGTGGAGCTTGGCGGTGGTGAGGTAGATATGAGCGGTGGTGAGGTAGAGCTGGTCAGTGGTTAGATGGAGCTTGGTGGTGGTGAGGTAGAGCGGGGCGGTGGTAAGGTAGCGCTGTGCGGTGGTGAGGTAGTGCTTGGCGCTGGTGAGGTGGAGCTTGGTGCTGGTGAGGTGGAGCTGGGTGATGGTCAGGTAGAGCTGGGCGGTGGTGAAGTAGATCTGGGCAGTGGTGAGTTTGAACAGGCCAATAGTGATGTAGAGCTGTGCGGAGGTGAGGTGGAGCTGGGTGGTGGTGAGATGAAGTTGGGCGGTGGTGAGGTAGCGTACAGTGAAGTAGGTGAGGTAGAGCTGGCTGTTGTTTACGAAGAGCTGGTGAGTGGTAAGGTAGAGATGGGAGGTGGTGAGTTGAAGCTGTGTGGTGGTGAGGTTAAGCTGGGAAGTGGTGAGGTAGATCTGGGCAGTGGTGAGGTAGAACAGGGCAGTGGTGAAGTAGAACTGGGCAATGGTGACGTAGAGCTGTGCGGAGCTGAGGTGGAGCTGGGTGGTGGTGAGATGAAGCTGGGTGGTGGTGAGGTGAAGCTGGCCGGTGATGAGTTATAGCTTGGCAGTGATGAGGTAGAGCCAGGTGGTGGTGTGTTGAAGCTGGGCGGTAGGAAGATAGATCTCGGAGATGGTGAGGTAGAGCTGGGTAAGATAGGTGTGGTACAGCTGGGTGCTAGTGCAGTAGTGTATGGTGAAGTAGGTGAGGTAGAGCCGGGAGGTGGTGAGGTGGAGAACGGTGAAGAACATGAGGTAGAGATGGTGGGTGTTTAGGTAGAGCTGGACAGTGGTGAGGTAGAGCTGGGAGGTGGTGAGGTGGAGCTGGGCGGTGGTGAGGTAGAGCAGGCTGGTGGTGAGGTAGAGTGCAGTGAAGTAAGTGAGGTACAGCTAGCTGGAGGTGAGGTAGAGCTGGGAGGTGGTGAGGTTGATCTGGGTGGTGATTAGTTAGAGCTGGGTGGTGTTTAGGTAGTGTTGGGTGAGGTAGTGAGATAGAACTGGGAGAAGTAGATTGGGTAGATTACGATGAGGTAGGTGAGGTTCAGCTGGGTGTTATTCATAGAGCTGGGTGTTGGTGAAGTAGATCTGGGTGGTGGTGAGTTAGAGCTGTGTGTTGGTGAGATAGAGCTGGGTGGTGGTGAGGTAGACTACAGTGAGGTAGGTGAGGTTGAGCTCTGTGTTGGTGAGGGAGAGCTGGGTGGTGGTGAGGTAGAGTACAGTGAGGTAGGTGAGGAAGAGCTGGGTGATGGTGAGATAGAGCTATATGTTGGTGAGGTATAGCTGGGCGGTGGTGAGGCAGAGCTGGGCGGTGGTGAGGTAGAGCTTGGTGGTGGTGAGGTAGAGCTGGGCAGTGATGAGGTAGAGCTGGGTGGTGGTGAGGTAGAGCTGGGCAGTGGTGAGGTAGAGCTGCGCTGTGGTGAGGTAGAATTGGGCAGTGGTGAGGTGAAGCTGGGCGGCAGTGATGTAGAGCTGGGTGGTGGGGAGGTGAAGTTGGCAGTGGTGAGGTAGAGTACCCTGAAGTAGGTGAGGGCTGAGTTGTGGTGATATAGAGTTTGGCGGTGGTGAGGTAGAAATGGGCGATGGTGAGGTGAAGCTGGACGGTGGTGAGGTAGGGCTGTGTGGTGGTGAGATAGAGTTGGTGGTGGTGAGGTAGATATGGGCGGTGTCGAGGTAGAGCTGGGCAGTGGTGAGATAGAGTTTGGCGGTGGTGAGGTAGATATGGGCGGTGGTGAGGTTTAGCTGGGCAGTGGTTAGATAGAGCTTGGTGGTTGTGAGGTAGAGCGGGGCGGTGGTAAGGTAGAGCTGTGTGGTGGTGAGGTAGTGCGGGGCATTGGTGAGGTGGAGCTTGGTGGTGGTGAGGTGGAGCTGGGTGATGGTGAGGTAGATCTGGGCGGTGGTGACGTAGATCTGGGCAGTGGTGAGGTAGAACAGGCCAGTAGTGATGTAGAGCTGTGCGGAGCTGAGGTGGAGCTGGGTGGTGGTGAGTGAAGCTGGCCGGTGATGAGTTATAGCTTGGCAGTGATGAGGTAGAGCCAGGTGGTTGTGTGTTGAAGCTGAGCGGTAGTAAGTTAGAGCTCGGAGGTGGTGAGGTAGAGCTGGGTAAGATAGGTGTGGTACAGCTGGGTGCTAGTGCAGTAGTGTATGGTGAAGTATGTGAGGTAGAGCCGGGTGGTGGTGAGGTGGAGAACGCTGAAGAAGATGAGGTAGAGATGGTTGGTGTTTAGGTAGAGCTGGAAAGTGGTGAGGTAGAGCTGGGATGTGGTGAGGTGGAGCTTGGCGGTGGTGAGGTAGAGCAGGGAGGTGGTGAGGTGGAGCTGGGCGCTGGTGAGGTAGACCAGGGTGGTGGTGAGGTAGAGTGCGGTGAAGTACGTGAGGTACAGCTAGCTGGAGGTGAGGTAGAGCTGGGTGGTGGTGAGGCAGCGTACGGTGAAGTAGGTGAGGTTGAGCGGGCTGGTGGTGAGCTAGAGCTGGGTTGTGATTAGTTAGAGATGGGTGGTGTTTAGGTAGAGTTGGGTGAGGTAGTGAGGTAGAGCTGGGTGAAGTAGGTGGGGTAGAATACGATGAGTTGGGGAGGTTCAGCTGGGTGTTATTCATAGAGCTGGGTGTTGGTGAAGTAGATCTGGGTGGTGGTGAGTTAGAGCTGTGTGGTGGAGAGATAGAGCTGTGTGGTGGTGAGGAGAACAGGGCAGTGTTGAAGTAGAACTGGGAAATGGTGACGTAGAGCTGTGCGGAGGTGAGGTGGAGCTGGGTGGTGGTGAGATGAAGCTGGGTGGTGGTGAGGTGAAGCTGGCCGGTGATGAGTTATAGCTTGGCAGTGATGAGGTAGAGCCAGGTGGTGGTGTGTTGAAGCTGGGCGGTAGTAAGGTAGATCTCGGAGGTGGTGAGGTAGAGCTGGGTAAGATAGGTGTGGTACAGATGGGTGCTAGTGCAGTGGTGTATGGTGAAGTAGATGAGGTAGAGTCGGGAGGTGGTGAGGTGGAGAACTGTGAAGAAGATGAGGTAGAGATGGGTGGTGTTTAGGTAGAGCTGGACAGTGGTGAGGTAGAGCTGGGCAGTGGTTAGATAGAGCTTGGTAGTTGTGAGGTAGAGCTGGGCGGTGGTGAGGTAGAGCTGTGCGGTGATGAGGTAGTTCTTGGCGGTGGTGAGGTGGAGCTGGGTGATGGTGAGGTGGAGCTGGGTGATGGTGAGGTAGAGCTGGGCGGTGGTGAAGTAGATCTGGGCAGAGGTGAGGTAGAACAGGCCAATGGTGATGTAGAGCTGTGCGGAGGTGAGGTGGAGCTGGGTGGTGGTGAGATGAAGTTGGGCGGTGGTGAGCTAGCGTACAGTGAAGTAGGTGAGGTAGAGCTGGCTGGTGTTTACGAAGAGCTGGTGAGTGGTAAGGTAGAGATGGGAGGTGGTGAGGTGAAGCTGGGTGGTGGTGAGTTTAAGCTGGGAGGTGGTGAGGTGGAGCTGGGCGGTGGTGAGGTAGAACATGGTGGTGGTGAGGTAGAGTGCGGTGAAGTACGTGAGGTACAGCTAGCTGGAGGTGAGGTAGAGCTGGGTGGTGTTGAGGCAGAGTACGGTGAAGTAGGTGAGGTTGAGCTGGCTGGTGGTGAGGAAGAGCTGGGTGGTGATTAGTTAGAGCTGGGTGGTGTTTAGGTAGAGTTGGGTGAGGTAGTGAGGTAGAGCTGGGTGAAGTAGGTGGGGTAGATTACGATGAGGTAGGTGAGGTTCAGCTGGGTGTTATTCATAGAGCTGGGTTTTGGTGAAGTGGATCTGGGTGGTGGTGACTTAGAGCTGTGTGGTGTTGAGATAGAGCTGGGTGGTTGTGAGGTAGACTACAGTGAGGTAGGTGAGGTTGAGCTCAGTGGTGGTGAGGGAGAGCTGGGTGTTGGTGAGGTAGAGTACAGTGAGTTAGGTGAGGCAGAGCTGGGTGATGGTGAGATAGAGCTGTATGGTGGTGAGGTATAGCTGGGCGGTGGTGAGGCAGATCTGGGCGGTGGTGAGGTAGAGCTTGGTGGTGGTGAGGTAGAGCTGGGCAGTGGTGAGGAAGATCTGGGTGGTGGTGAGGTAGAGCTGGGCAGTGGTGAGGTAGAGCTGCGCTGTGGTGAGGTAGAAATGGGCAGTGGTGAGGTGAAGCTGGGCGGTGGTGATGTAGAGCTGGGTGGTGGGGAGGAAAAGTTGGCAGTGGTGAGGTAGAGTACCCTGAAGTAGGTGAGGGCTGAGTTGTGATGATATAGAGTTTGGCGGTGGTGAGGTTGAAATGTTCGGTGGTGAGGTGAAGCTGGGTGGTGGTGAGGTAGAGCTGGATGGTGGTGAGGTGATGTTAGGCAGTGGTGAGGTATAGCTGGGCAGTGGTGAGGTAGAGCTGTGTGGTGGTGAGATAGAGCTTGGCGGTGGTGAGGTAGATATGGGCGGTGGCGAGGTAGAGCTGGGCGGTGGCGAAGTAGAGCTTGGCAGTGGTGAGATAGAGCTTGGCGGTGGTGAGGTAGATATGGGTGGTGGTGAGGTAGAGCTGGGCAGTGGTTAGATAGAGCTTGGTTGTTGTGAGGTAGAGCGGGGCGGTGGTAAGATAGAGCTGTGCGGTGGTGAGGTCGTGCTTGGTGCTGGTGAGGTGGAGCTTGGTGCTGGTGAGGTGGAGCTGGGTGATGGTGAGGTAGAGCTGGGCGCTGGTGAAGTAGATCTGGGCAGTGTTGAGGTTGAACTGGCCAATAGTGATGTAGAGCTGTGCGGAGGTGAGGTGGAGCTGGGTGGTGGTGAGATGAAGTTGGGCGGTGGTGAGCTAGCGTACAGTGAAGTAGGTGAGCTAGAGCTGGCTTGTGTTTACGAAGAGCTGGTGAGTGGTAAGGTAGAGATGGGAGGTGATGAGGTGAAGCTGGGTGGTGGTGAGGTTAAGCTGGGAGGTGGTGAGGTAGATCTGGGCGGTGGTGAGGTAGAACAGGGCAGTGGTGAAGTAGAACTGGGCAATGGTGACGTAGAGCTGTGCGGAGGTGAGGTGGAGCTGGGTGGTGGTGAGATGAAGCTGGGTGGTGGTGAGGTGAAGCTGGCCGGTGATGAGTTATAGCTTGGCAGTGATGAGGTAGAGCCAGGTGGTGGTGTGTTGAAGCTGGGCGGTAGTAAGATAGATCTCGGAGATGGTGAGGTAGAGCTGGGTAAGATAGGTGTGGTACAGCTGGGTGCTAGTGCAGTAGTGTATGGTGAAGTAGGTGAGGTAGAGCCGGGAGGTGGTGAGGTGGAGAACGGTGAAGAACATGAGGTTGGTGTTTAGGTAGAGCTGGACAGTGGTGAGGTAGAGCTGGGAGCTGGCAAGGTGGAGCTTGGCGGTGGTGAGGTAGATATGAGCGGTGGTGAGGTAGAGCTGGGCAGTGGTTAGATGGAGCTTGGTGGTGGTGAGGTAGAGCGGGGCGGTGGTAAGGTAGCGCTGTGCGGTGGTGAGGTAGTGCTTGGCGCTGGTGAGGTGGAACTTGGTGCTGGTGAGGTGGAGCTGGGTGATGGTCAGGTAGAGCTGGGCGGTGGTGAAGTAGATCTGGGCAGTGGTGAGGTTGAACAGGCCAATAGTGATGTAGAGCTGTGCGGAGGTGAGGTGGAGCTGGGTGGTGGTGAGATGAAGTTGGGCGGTGGTGAGGTAGCGTACAGTGAAGTAGGTGAGGTAGAGCTGGCTGTTGTTTACGAAGAGCTGGTGAGTGGTAAGGTAGAGATGGGAGGTGGTGAGTTGAAGCTGTGTGGTGGTGAGGTTAAGCTGGGAAGTGGTGAGGTAGATCTGGGCAGTGGTGAGGTAGAACAGGGCAGTGGTGAAGTAGAACTGGGCAATGGTGACGTAGAGCTGTGTGGAGCTGAGGTGGAGCTGGGTGGTGGTGAGATGAAGCTGGGTGGTGGTGAGGTGAAGCTGGCCGGTGATGAGTTATAGCTTGGCAGTGATGAGGTAGAGCCAGGTGGTGGTGTGTTGAAGCTGGGCGGTAGGAAGATAGATCTCGGAGATGGTGAGGTAGAGCTGGGTAAGATAGGTGTGGTACAGCTGGGTGCTAGTGCAGTAGTGTATGGTGAAGTAGGTGAGGTAGAGCCGGGAGGTGGTGAGGTGGAGAACGGTGAAGAACATGAGGTAGAGATGGTTGGTGTTTAGCTAGAGCTGGACAGTGGTGAGGTAGAGCTGGGAGGTGGTGAGGTGGAGCTGGGCGGTGGTGAGGTAGAGCAGGGTGGTGGTGAGGTAGAGTGCGGTGAAGTAAGTGAGGTACAGCTAGCTGGAGGTGAGGTAGAGCTGGGAGGTGGTGAGGCTGAGCTGGGTGGTGATTAGTTAGAGCTGGGTGGTGTTTAGGTAGTGTTGGGTGAGGTAGTGAGGTAGAACTGGGAGAAGTAGGTTGGGTAGAGTACGATGAGGTAGGTGAGGTTCAGTGGGTGTTATTCATAGAGCTGGGTGTTGGTGAAGTAGATCTGGGTGGTGGTGAGTTAGAGCTGTGTGTTGGTGAGATAGAGCTGGGTGGTGGTGAGGTAGACTACAGTGAGGTAGGTGAGGTTGAGCTCTGTGTTGGTGAGGGAGAGCTGGGTGGTGGTGAGGTAGAGTACAGTGAGGTAGGTGAGGAAGAGCTGGGTGATGGTGAGATAGAGCTATATGGTGGTGAGGTATAGCTGGGCGGTGGTGAGGTAGAGCTGGGCAGTGGTGAGGTAGAGCTGTGCTGTGGTGAGGTAGAATTGGGCAGTGGTGAGGTGAAGCTGGGTGGTGGTGAGGTAGAGCTTGGTGGTGGTGAGGTAGAGCTGGGCAGTGATGAGGTAGAGCTGGGTGGTGGTGAGGTAGAGCTGGGCAGTGGTGAGGTAGAGCTGCGCTGTGGTGAGGTAGAATTGGGCAGTGGTGAGGTGAAGCTGGGCGGCAGTGATGTAGAGCTGGGTGGTGGGGAGGTGAAGTTGGCAGTGGTGAGGTAGAGTACCCTGAAGTAGGTGAGGGCTGAGTTGTGGTGATATAGAGTTTGGCGGTGGTGAGGTAGAAATGGGCGATGGTGAGGTGAAGCTGGACGGTGGTGAGGTAGGGCTGTGTGGTGGTGAGATAGAGTTGGTGGTGGTGAGGTAGATATGGGCGGTGTCGAGGTAGAGCTGGGCAGTGGTGAGATAGAGTTTGGCGGTGGTGAGGTAGATATGGGCGGTGGTGAGGTTTAGCTGGGCAGTGGTTAGATAGAGCTTGGTGGTTGTGAGGTAGAGCGGGGCGGTGGTAAGGTAGAGCTGTGTGGTGGTGAGGTAGTGCGGGGCATTGGTGAGGTGGAGCTTGGTGGTGGTGAGGTGGAGCTGGGTGATGGTGAGGTAGATCTGGGCGGTGGTGACGTAGATCTGGGCAGTGGTGAGGTAGAACAGGCCAGTAGTGATGTAGAGCTGTGCGGAGCTGAGGTGGAGCTGGGTGGTGGTGAGTGAAGCTGGCCGGTGATGAGTTATAGCTTGGCAGTGATGAGGTAGAGCCAGGTGGTTGTGTGTTGAAGCTGAGCGGTAGTAAGTTAGAGCTCGGAGGTGGTGAGGTAGAGCTGGGTAAGATAGGTGTGGTACAGCTGGGTGCTAGTGCAGTAGTGTATGGTGAAGTATGTGAGGTAGAGCCGGGTGGTGGTGAGGTGGAGAACGCTGAAGAAGATGAGGTAGAGATGGTTGGTGTTTAGGTAGAGCTGGAAAGTGGTGAGGTAGAGCTGGGATGTGGTGAGGTGGAGCTTGGCGGTGGTGAGGTAGAGCAGGGAGGTGGTGAGGTGGAGCTGGGCGCTGGTGAGGTAGACCAGGGTGGTGGTGAGGTAGAGTGCGGTGAAGTACGTGAGGTACAGCTAGCTGGAGGTGAGGTAGAGCTGGGTGGTGGTGAGGCAGCGTACGGTGAAGTAGGTGAGGTTGAGCGGGCTGGTGGTGAGCTAGAGCTGGGTTGTGATTAGTTAGAGATGGGTGGTGTTTAGGTAGAGTTGGGTGAGGTAGTGAGGTAGAGCTGGGTGAAGTAGGTGGGGTAGAATACGATGAGTTGGGGAGGTTCAGCTGGGTGTTATTCATAGAGCTGGGTGTTGGTGAAGTAGATCTGGGTGGTGGTGAGTTAGAGCTGTGTGGTGGAGAGATAGAGCTGTGTGGTGGTGAGGAGAACAGGGCAGTGTTGAAGTAGAACTGGGAAATGGTGACGTAGAGCTGTGCGGAGGTGAGGTGGAGCTGGGTGGTGGTGAGATGAAGCTGGGTGGTGGTGAGGTGAAGCTGGCCGGTGATGAGTTATAGCTTGGCAGTGATGAGGTAGAGCCAGGTGGTGGTGTGTTGAAGCTGGGCGGTAGTAAGGTAGATCTCGGAGGTGGTGAGGTAGAGCTGGGTAAGATAGGTGTGGTACAGATGGGTGCTAGTGCAGTGGTGTATGGTGAAGTAGATGAGGTAGAGTCGGGAGGTGGTGAGGTGGAGAACTGTGAAGAAGATGAGGTAGAGATGGGTGGTGTTTAGGTAGAGCTGGACAGTGGTGAGGTAGAGCTGGGCAGTGGTTAGATAGAGCTTGGTAGTTGTGAGGTAGAGCTGGGCGGTGGTGAGGTAGAGCTGTGCGGTGATGAGGTAGTTCTTGGCGGTGGTGAGGTGGAGCTGGGTGATGGTGAGGTGGAGCTGGGTGATGGTGAGGTAGAGCTGGGCGGTGGTGAAGTAGATCTGGGCAGAGGTGAGGTAGAACAGGCCAATGGTGATGTAGAGCTGTGCGGAGGTGAGGTGGAGCTGGGTGGTGGTGAGATGAAGTTGGGCGGTGGTGAGCTAGCGTACAGTGAAGTAGGTGAGGTAGAGCTGGCTGGTGTTTACGAAGAGCTGGTGAGTGGTAAGGTAGAGATGGGAGGTGGTGAGGTGAAGCTGGGTGGTGGTGAGTTTAAGCTGGGAGGTGGTGAGGTGGAGCTGGGCGGTGGTGAGGTAGAACATGGTGGTGGTGAGGTAGAGTGCGGTGAAGTACGTGAGGTACAGCTAGCTGGAGGTGAGGTAGAGCTGGGTGGTGTTGAGGCAGAGTACGGTGAAGTAGGTGAGGTTGAGCTGGCTGGTGGTGAGGAAGAGCTGGGTGGTGATTAGTTAGAGCTGGGTGGTGTTTAGGTAGAGTTGGGTGAGGTAGTGAGGTAGAGCTGGGTGAAGTAGGTGGGGTAGATTACGATGAGGTAGGTGAGGTTCAGCTGGGTGTTATTCATAGAGCTGGGTTTTGGTGAAGTGGATCTGGGTGGTGGTGACTTAGAGCTGTGTGGTGTTGAGATAGAGCTGGGTGGTTGTGAGGTAGACTACAGTGAGGTAGGTGAGGTTGAGCTCAGTGGTGGTGAGGGAGAGCTGGGTGTTGGTGAGGTAGAGTACAGTGAGTTAGGTGAGGCAGAGCTGGGTGATGGTGAGATAGAGCTGTATGGTGGTGAGGTATAGCTGGGCGGTGGTGAGGCAGATCTGGGCGGTGGTGAGGTAGAGCTTGGTGGTGGTGAGGTAGAGCTGGGCAGTGGTGAGGAAGATCTGGGTGGTGGTGAGGTAGAGCTGGGCAGTGGTGAGGTAGAGCTGCGCTGTGGTGAGGTAGAAATGGGCAGTGGTGAGGTGAAGCTGGGCGGTGGTGATGTAGAGCTGGGTGGTGGGGAGGAAAAGTTGGCAGTGGTGAGGTAGAGTACCCTGAAGTAGGTGAGGGCTGAGTTGTGATGATATAGAGTTTGGCGGTGGTGAGGTTGAAATGTTCGGTGGTGAGGTGAAGCTGGGTGGTGGTGAGGTAGAGCTGGATGGTGGTGAGGTGATGTTAGGCAGTGGTGAGGTATAGCTGGGCAGTGGTGAGGTAGAGCTGTGTGGTGGTGAGATAGAGCTTGGCGGTGGTGAGGTAGATATGGGCGGTGGCGAGGTAGAGCTGGGCGGTGGCGAAGTAGAGCTTGGCAGTGGTGAGATAGAGCTTGGCGGTGGTGAGGTAGATATGGGTGGTGGTGAGGTAGAGCTGGGCAGTGGTTAGATAGAGCTTGGTTGTTGTGAGGTAGAGCGGGGCGGTGGTAAGATAGAGCTGTGCGGTGGTGAGGTCGTGCTTGGTGCTGGTGAGGTGGAGCTTGGTGCTGGTGAGGTGGAGCTGGGTGATGGTGAGGTAGAGCTGGGCGCTGGTGAAGTAGATCTGGGCAGTGTTGAGGTTGAACTGGCCAATAGTGATGTAGAGCTGTGCGGAGGTGAGGTGGAGCTGGGTGGTGGTGAGATGAAGTTGGGCGGTGGTGAGCTAGCGTACAGTGAAGTAGGTGAGCTAGAGCTGGCTTGTGTTTACGAAGAGCTGGTGAGTGGTAAGGTAGAGATGGGAGGTGATGAGGTGAAGCTGGGTGGTGGTGAGGTTAAGCTGGGAGGTGGTGAGGTAGATCTGGGCGGTGGTGAGGTAGAACAGGGCAGTGGTGAAGTAGAACTGGGCAATGGTGACGTAGAGCTGTGCGGAGGTGAGGTGGAGCTGGGTGGTGGTGAGATGAAGCTGGGTGGTGGTGAGGTGAAGCTGGCCGGTGATGAGTTATAGCTTGGCAGTGATGAGGTAGAGCCAGGTGGTGGTGTGTTGAAGCTGGGCGGTAGTAAGATAGATCTCGGAGATGGTGAGGTAGAGCTGGGTAAGATAGGTGTGGTACAGCTGGGTGCTAGTGCAGTAGTGTATGGTGAAGTAGGTGAGGTAGAGCCGGGAGGTGGTGAGGTGGAGAACGGTGAAGAACATGAGGTTGGTGTTTAGGTAGAGCTGGACAGTGGTGAGGTAGAGCTGGGAGCTGGCAAGGTGGAGCTTGGCGGTGGTGAGGTAGATATGAGCGGTGGTGAGGTAGAGCTGGGCAGTGGTTAGATGGAGCTTGGTGGTGGTGAGGTAGAGCGGGGCGGTGGTAAGGTAGCGCTGTGCGGTGGTGAGGTAGTGCTTGGCGCTGGTGAGGTGGAACTTGGTGCTGGTGAGGTGGAGCTGGGTGATGGTCAGGTAGAGCTGGGCGGTGGTGAAGTAGATCTGGGCAGTGGTGAGGTTGAACAGGCCAATAGTGATGTAGAGCTGTGCGGAGGTGAGGTGGAGCTGGGTGGTGGTGAGATGAAGTTGGGCGGTGGTGAGGTAGCGTACAGTGAAGTAGGTGAGGTAGAGCTGGCTGTTGTTTACGAAGAGCTGGTGAGTGGTAAGGTAGAGATGGGAGGTGGTGAGTTGAAGCTGTGTGGTGGTGAGGTTAAGCTGGGAAGTGGTGAGGTAGATCTGGGCAGTGGTGAGGTAGAACAGGGCAGTGGTGAAGTAGAACTGGGCAATGGTGACGTAGAGCTGTGTGGAGCTGAGGTGGAGCTGGGTGGTGGTGAGATGAAGCTGGGTGGTGGTGAGGTGAAGCTGGCCGGTGATGAGTTATAGCTTGGCAGTGATGAGGTAGAGCCAGGTGGTGGTGTGTTGAAGCTGGGCGGTAGGAAGATAGATCTCGGAGATGGTGAGGTAGAGCTGGGTAAGATAGGTGTGGTACAGCTGGGTGCTAGTGCAGTAGTGTATGGTGAAGTAGGTGAGGTAGAGCCGGGAGGTGGTGAGGTGGAGAACGGTGAAGAACATGAGGTAGAGATGGTTGGTGTTTAGCTAGAGCTGGACAGTGGTGAGGTAGAGCTGGGAGGTGGTGAGGTGGAGCTGGGCGGTGGTGAGGTAGAGCAGGGTGGTGGTGAGGTAGAGTGCGGTGAAGTAAGTGAGGTACAGCTAGCTGGAGGTGAGGTAGAGCTGGGAGGTGGTGAGGCTGAGCTGGGTGGTGATTAGTTAGAGCTGGGTGGTGTTTAGGTAGTGTTGGGTGAGGTAGTGAGGTAGAACTGGGAGAAGTAGGTTGGGTAGAGTACGATGAGGTAGGTGAGGTTCAGTGGGTGTTATTCATAGAGCTGGGTGTTGGTGAAGTAGATCTGGGTGGTGGTGAGTTAGAGCTGTGTGTTGGTGAGATAGAGCTGGGTGGTGGTGAGGTAGACTACAGTGAGGTAGGTGAGGTTGAGCTCTGTGTTGGTGAGGGAGAGCTGGGTGGTGGTGAGGTAGAGTACAGTGAGGTAGGTGAGGAAGAGCTGGGTGATGGTGAGATAGAGCTATATGGTGGTGAGGTATAGCTGGGCGGTGGTGAGGTAGAGCTGGGCAGTGGTGAGGTAGAGCTGTGCTGTGGTGAGGTAGAATTGGGCAGTGGTGAGGTGAAGCTGGGTGGTGGTGAGGTAGAGCTTGGTGGTGGTGAGGTAGAGCTGGGCAGTGATGAGGTAGAGCTGGGTGGTGGTGAGGTAGAGCTGGGCAGTGGTGAGGTAGAGCTGCGCTGTGGTGAGGTAGAATTGGGCAGTGGTGAGGTGAAGCTGGGCGGCAGTGATGTAGAGCTGGGTGGTGGGGAGGTGAAGTTGGCAGTGGTGAGGTAGAGTACCCTGAAGTAGGTGAGGGCTGAGTTGTGGTGATATAGAGTTTGGCGGTGGTGAGGTAGAAATGGGCGATGGTGAGGTGAAGCTGGACGGTGGTGAGGTAGGGCTGTGTGGTGGTGAGATAGAGTTGGTGGTGGTGAGGTAGATATGGGCGGTGTCGAGGTAGAGCTGGGCAGTGGTGAGATAGAGTTTGGCGGTGGTGAGGTAGATATGGGCGGTGGTGAGGTTTAGCTGGGCAGTGGTTAGATAGAGCTTGGTGGTTGTGAGGTAGAGCGGGGCGGTGGTAAGGTAGAGCTGTGTGGTGGTGAGGTAGTGCGGGGCATTGGTGAGGTGGAGCTTGGTGGTGGTGAGGTGGAGCTGGGTGATGGTGAGGTAGATCTGGGCGGTGGTGACGTAGATCTGGGCAGTGGTGAGGTAGAACAGGCCAGTAGTGATGTAGAGCTGTGCGGAGCTGAGGTGGAGCTGGGTGGTGGTGAGTGAAGCTGGCCGGTGATGAGTTATAGCTTGGCAGTGATGAGGTAGAGCCAGGTGGTTGTGTGTTGAAGCTGAGCGGTAGTAAGTTAGAGCTCGGAGGTGGTGAGGTAGAGCTGGGTAAGATAGGTGTGGTACAGCTGGGTGCTAGTGCAGTAGTGTATGGTGAAGTATGTGAGGTAGAGCCGGGTGGTGGTGAGGTGGAGAACGCTGAAGAAGATGAGGTAGAGATGGTTGGTGTTTAGGTAGAGCTGGAAAGTGGTGAGGTAGAGCTGGGATGTGGTGAGGTGGAGCTTGGCGGTGGTGAGGTAGAGCAGGGAGGTGGTGAGGTGGAGCTGGGCGCTGGTGAGGTAGACCAGGGTGGTGGTGAGGTAGAGTGCGGTGAAGTACGTGAGGTACAGCTAGCTGGAGGTGAGGTAGAGCTGGGTGGTGGTGAGGCAGCGTACGGTGAAGTAGGTGAGGTTGAGCGGGCTGGTGGTGAGCTAGAGCTGGGTTGTGATTAGTTAGAGATGGGTGGTGTTTAGGTAGAGTTGGGTGAGGTAGTGAGGTAGAGCTGGGTGAAGTAGGTGGGGTAGAATACGATGAGTTGGGGAGGTTCAGCTGGGTGTTATTCATAGAGCTGGGTGTTGGTGAAGTAGATCTGGGTGGTGGTGAGTTAGAGCTGTGTGGTGGAGAGATAGAGCTGTGTGGTGGTGAGGAGAACAGGGCAGTGTTGAAGTAGAACTGGGAAATGGTGACGTAGAGCTGTGCGGAGGTGAGGTGGAGCTGGGTGGTGGTGAGATGAAGCTGGGTGGTGGTGAGGTGAAGCTGGCCGGTGATGAGTTATAGCTTGGCAGTGATGAGGTAGAGCCAGGTGGTGGTGTGTTGAAGCTGGGCGGTAGTAAGGTAGATCTCGGAGGTGGTGAGGTAGAGCTGGGTAAGATAGGTGTGGTACAGATGGGTGCTAGTGCAGTGGTGTATGGTGAAGTAGATGAGGTAGAGTCGGGAGGTGGTGAGGTGGAGAACTGTGAAGAAGATGAGGTAGAGATGGGTGGTGTTTAGGTAGAGCTGGACAGTGGTGAGGTAGAGCTGGGCAGTGGTTAGATAGAGCTTGGTAGTTGTGAGGTAGAGCTGGGCGGTGGTGAGGTAGAGCTGTGCGGTGATGAGGTAGTTCTTGGCGGTGGTGAGGTGGAGCTGGGTGATGGTGAGGTGGAGCTGGGTGATGGTGAGGTAGAGCTGGGCGGTGGTGAAGTAGATCTGGGCAGAGGTGAGGTAGAACAGGCCAATGGTGATGTAGAGCTGTGCGGAGGTGAGGTGGAGCTGGGTGGTGGTGAGATGAAGTTGGGCGGTGGTGAGCTAGCGTACAGTGAAGTAGGTGAGGTAGAGCTGGCTGGTGTTTACGAAGAGCTGGTGAGTGGTAAGGTAGAGATGGGAGGTGGTGAGGTGAAGCTGGGTGGTGGTGAGTTTAAGCTGGGAGGTGGTGAGGTGGAGCTGGGCGGTGGTGAGGTAGAACATGGTGGTGGTGAGGTAGAGTGCGGTGAAGTACGTGAGGTACAGCTAGCTGGAGGTGAGGTAGAGCTGGGTGGTGTTGAGGCAGAGTACGGTGAAGTAGGTGAGGTTGAGCTGGCTGGTGGTGAGGAAGAGCTGGGTGGTGATTAGTTAGAGCTGGGTGGTGTTTAGGTAGAGTTGGGTGAGGTAGTGAGGTAGAGCTGGGTGAAGTAGGTGGGGTAGATTACGATGAGGTAGGTGAGGTTCAGCTGGGTGTTATTCATAGAGCTGGGTTTTGGTGAAGTGGATCTGGGTGGTGGTGACTTAGAGCTGTGTGGTGTTGAGATAGAGCTGGGTGGTTGTGAGGTAGACTACAGTGAGGTAGGTGAGGTTGAGCTCAGTGGTGGTGAGGGAGAGCTGGGTGTTGGTGAGGTAGAGTACAGTGAGTTAGGTGAGGCAGAGCTGGGTGATGGTGAGATAGAGCTGTATGGTGGTGAGGTATAGCTGGGCGGTGGTGAGGCAGATCTGGGCGGTGGTGAGGTAGAGCTTGGTGGTGGTGAGGTAGAGCTGGGCAGTGGTGAGGAAGATCTGGGTGGTGGTGAGGTAGAGCTGGGCAGTGGTGAGGTAGAGCTGCGCTGTGGTGAGGTAGAAATGGGCAGTGGTGAGGTGAAGCTGGGCGGTGGTGATGTAGAGCTGGGTGGTGGGGAGGAAAAGTTGGCAGTGGTGAGGTAGAGTACCCTGAAGTAGGTGAGGGCTGAGTTGTGATGATATAGAGTTTGGCGGTGGTGAGGTTGAAATGTTCGGTGGTGAGGTGAAGCTGGGTGGTGGTGAGGTAGAGCTGGATGGTGGTGAGGTGATGTTAGGCAGTGGTGAGGTATAGCTGGGCAGTGGTGAGGTAGAGCTGTGTGGTGGTGAGATAGAGCTTGGCGGTGGTGAGGTAGATATGGGCGGTGGCGAGGTAGAGCTGGGCGGTGGCGAAGTAGAGCTTGGCAGTGGTGAGATAGAGCTTGGCGGTGGTGAGGTAGATATGGGTGGTGGTGAGGTAGAGCTGGGCAGTGGTTAGATAGAGCTTGGTGGTTGTGAGGTAGAGCGGGGCGGTGGTAAGATAGAGCTGTGCGGTGGTGAGGTCGTGCTTGGCGCTGGTGAGGTGGAGCTTGGTGCTGGTGAGGTGGAGCTGGGTGATGGTGAGGTAGAGCTGGGCGCTGGTGAAGTAGATCTGGGCAGTGTTGAGGTTGAACTGGCCAATAGTGATGTAGAGCTGTGCGGAGGTGAGGTGGAGCTGGGTGGTGGTGAGATGAAGTTGGGCGGTGGTGAGCTAGCGTACAGTGAAGTAGGTGAGCTAGAGCTGGCTTGTGTTTACGAAGAGCTGGTGAGTGGTAAGGTAGAGATGGGAGGTGATGAGGTGAAGCTGGGTGGTGGTGAGGTTAAGCTGGGAGGTGGTGAGGTAGATCTGGGCGGTGGTGAGGTAGAACAGGGCAGTGGTGAAGTAGAACTGGGCAATGGTGACGTAGAGCTGTGCGGAGGTGAGGTGGAGCTGGGTGGTGGTGAGATGAAGCTGGGTGGTGGTGAGGTGAAGCTGGCCGGTGATGAGTTATAGCTTGGCAGTGATGAGGTAGAGCCAGGTGGTGGTGTGTTGAAGCTGGGCGGTAGTAAGGTAGATCTCGGAGATGGTGAGGTAGAGCTGGGTAAGATAGGTGTGGTACAGCTGGGTGCTAGTGCAGTAGTGTATGGTGAAGTAGGTGAGGTAGAGCCGGGAGGTGGTGAGGTGGAGAACGGTGAAGAACATGAGGTTGGTATTTAGGTAGAGCTGGACAGTGGTGAGGTAGAGCTGGGAGCTGGCAAGGTGGAGCTTGGCGGTGGTGAGGTAGATATGAGCGGTGGTGAGGTAGAGCTGGGCAGTGGTTAGATGGAGCTTGGTGGTGGTGAGGTAGAGCGGGGCGGTGGTAAGGTAGCGCTGTGCGGTGGTGAGGTAGTGCTTGGCGCTGGTGAGGTGGAGCTTGGTGCTGGTGAGGTGGAGCTGGGTGATGGTCAGGTAGAGCTGGGCGGTGGTGAAGTAGATCTGGGCAGTGGTGAGGTTGAACAGGCCAATAGTGATGTAGAGCTGTGCGGAGGTGAGGTGGAGCTGGGTGGTGGTGAGATGAAGTTGGGCGGTAGTGAGGTAGCGTACAGTGAAGTAGGTGAGGTAGAGCTGGCTGTTGTTTACGAAGAGCTGGTGAGTGGTAAGGTAGAGATGGGAGGTGGTGAGTTGAAGCTGTGTGGTGGTGAGGTTAAGCTGGGAAGTGGTGAGGTAGATCTGGGCAGTGGTGAGGTAGAACAGGGCAGTGGTGAAGTAGAACTGGGCAATGGTGACGTAGAGCTGTGCGGAGCTGAGGTGGAGCTGGGTGGTGGTGAGATGAAGCTGGGTGGTGGTGAGGTGAAGCTGGCCGGTGATGAGTTATAGCTTGGCAGTGATGAGGTAGACCCAGGTGGTGGTGTGTTGAAGCTGGGCGGTAGGAAGATAGATCTCGGAGATGGTGAGGTAGAGCTGGGTAAGATAGGTGTGGTACAGCTGGGTGCTAGTGCAGTAGTGTATGGTGAAGTAGGTGAGGTAGAGCCGGGAGGTGGTGAGGTGGAGAACGGTGAAGAACATGAGGTAGAGATGGTTGGTGTTTAGCTAGAGCTGGACAGTGGTGAGGTAGAGCTGGGAGGTGGTGAGGTGGAGCTGGGCGGTGGTGAGGTAGAGCAGGGTGGTGGTGAGGTAGAGTGCGGTGAAGTAAGTGAGGTACAGCTAGCTGGAGGTGAGGTAGAGCTGGGAGGTGGTGAGGCTGAGCTGGGTGGTGATTAGTTAGAGCTGGGTGGTGTTTAGGTAGTGTTGGGTGAGGTAGTGAGGTAGAACTGGGAGAAGTAGGTTGGGTAGAGTACGATGAGGTAGGTGAGGTTCAGTGGGTGTTATTCATAGAGCTGGGTGTTGGTGAAGTAGATCTGGGTGGTGGTGAGTTAGAGCTGTGTGTTGGTGAGATAGAGCTGGGTGGTGGTGAGGTAGACTACAGTGAGGTAGGTGAGGTTGAGCTCTGTGTTGGTGAGGGAGAGCTGGGTGGTGGTGAGGTAGAGTACAGTGAGGTAGGTGAGGAAGAGCTGGGTGATGGTGAGATAGAGCTATATGGTGGTGAGGTATAGCTGGGCGGCGGTGAGGTAGAGCTGGGCAGTGGTGAGGTAGAGCTGTGCTGTGGTGAGGTAGAATTGGGCAGTGGTGAGGTGAAGCTGGGCGGTGATGATGTAGAGCTGGGTGGTGGGGAGGTGAAGTTGGCAGTGGTGAGGTAGAGTACCCTGAAGTAGGTGAGGGCTGAGTTGTGGTGATATAGAGTTTGGCGGTGGTGAGGTAGAAATGTGCGGTAGTGAGCTGAAGCTGGGCGGTGGTAAGGTAGGGCTGTGTGGTGGTGAGAAAGAGCTTGGCGGTGGTGAGGTAGATATGGGCGGTGGCGAGGTAGAGCTGGGCAGTGGTGAGATAGAGCTTGGCAGTGGTGAGGTAGATATGGGCGGTGGTGAGGTGGAGCTGGGCAGTGGTTAGATAGAGCTTGGTGGTTGTGAGGTAGAGCGGGGCGGTGGTAAGGTAGAGCTGTGCGGTGGTGAGGTAGTGCGGGACATTGGTGAGGTGGAGCTTGGTGGTGGTGAGGTGGAGCTGGGTGATGGTGAGGTAGAGCTGGGCAGTGGTGACGTAGATCTGGGCAGTGGTGAGGTAGAACAGGCCAGTAGTGATGTAGAGCTGTGCGGAGGTGAGGTGGAGCTGGGTGGTGGTGAGATGAAGTTGGGCGGTGGTGAGGTAGCGTACAGTGAACTAGGTGAGGTAGAGCTGGCTGGTATTTACGAAGAGCTGGTGAGTGGTAAGGTAGAGATCGGAGGTGGTGAGGTGAAGCTGTGTGGTGGTGAGGTTAAGCTGGGAGGTGGTGAGTAGAGCTGGGCGGTGGTGATGTAGAACAGGGCAGTGGTGAAGTAGAACAGGGCAATGGTGACGTAGAGCTGTGCTGAGGTGAGGTGGAGCTGGGTGGTGGTGAGATGAAGCTGGGTGGTGGTGAGGTGAAGCTGGCCGGTGATGAGTTATAGCTTGGCAGTGATGAGGTAGAGCCAGGTGGTTGTGTGTTGAAGCTGAGCGGTAGTAAGGTAGAGCTCGGAGGTGGTGAGGTAGAGCTGGGTAAGATAGGTGTGGTACAGCTGGGTGCTAGTGCAGTAGTATATGGTGAAGTATGTGAGGTAGAGCCGGGAGGTGGTGAGGTGGAGAACGGTGAAGAAGATGAGGTAGAGATGGGTGGTGTTTAGGTAGAGCTGGAATGAGGTGAGGTAGAGCTGGGATGTGGTGAGGTGGAGCTTGGCGGTGGTGAGGTAGAGCAGGGAGGTGGTGAGGTGGAGCTGGGCGCTGGTGAGGTAGAGCAGGGTGGTGGTGAGGTAGAGTGCGGTGAAGTACGTGAGGTACAGCTAGCTGGAGGTGAGGTAGAGCTGCGTGGTGGTGAGGCGGAGTACGGTGAAGTAGGTGAGGTTGAGCTGGCTGGTGGTGAGGTAGAGCTGGGTGGTGATTAGTTAGAGCTGGGTGGTGTTTAGGTAGCGTTGGGTGAGGTAGTGAGGTAGAGCTGGGTGAAGTAGGGGGGTAGAATACGATGTGTTGGGGAGGTTCAGCTGGGTGTTATTCATAGAGCTGGGTGTTGGTGAAGTAGATCTGGGTGGTGGTGAGTTAGATCTGTGTGGTGGTGAGATAGAGCTGTGTGGTGGTGAGGTAGACTACAGTGAAGTAGGTGAGGTTGAGCTCTGTAGTGGTGAGGGAGAGCTGGGTGGTGGTGAGGTAGAGTACAGTGAGGATGGTGAGGCAGTGCTGGGTGATGGTGAGATAGAGCTGTATGGTCGTGAGTTATATCTGGTCAATGGTGAGGCAGAGCTGGGCGGTGGTGAGATAGAGCTGAGTGAAGGTGAGGTACAGCTGGGCGGTGGAGAGGTAGAGCTATGTGGTGGTGAGGTACAGCTGGGCGGTGCTGAGGTGAAGCTGGGCAGTGGTGAGGTCGAGCTGGGAGGTTGTGAGGTAGATTACGGTGAAGTAGGTGAGGTAGAGCTGGGTGGTGGTGAGGTGAAGATGGCCAGTGCTGAGGTATAGCTGGGCAGTGGTGAGCTGGAGCTGTGTGGTGGTGAGGCAGAGCTGGGTGGTGGTGAGGTGAAGCAGGGTGGTTGTGAGGTGGAGCTGGGTGGTGGTGAGGTGCAGCTGGCCAGTGGTGGTGAGGTATAGCTTGGCAGTGGTGAGTTAGAGCCAGGTGGTGCTGAGCTGAAGCTGGGCGGTAGTGAGGTGGAGCGCGGAGGTGGTGTGGTACAGCTGGGTAAGGTAGGTGAGGTAGATCTGGGTGGTGGTGAGTTATAGTATGGAGAAGTAGGTTAGGTAGAGCTGAGTGGTGTTTAGGTAGAGCTGGGCGGTGGTGAGGTAGAATGGTGAAGTAGGTGAGGTAGGGCTAGGTGGTGGTGAGGTGAAGCTGGGCGGTGGTGTGGGAGAGCTGCGTGGTGGTGAGGGAGAGCTGGACAATGGTGAGGTAGAGCTGGGAGGTGGTGAGGAAGGGTACGGTGAAGTAGGTGAGGTAGAGCTTGGTGGTGTTTAGGTAGAGCTGGACAGTGGTGAGGTAGAGCTGGGAGGTTGTGAGGTAGAGAACGGTGAAGTTGGTGAGGTAGAGCTGGGTGGTTTTTAGGTAGAGCTGGACAGTGGTGAGGTAGAGCTGGGTGGTGGTAAGGTAGAGCTGGGTGGTGGTGAGGTTAAGCTGGGCAGTGGTGAGGTAGAGCTGGGTGGTGGTGTGGTAGAGCTGGGCAGTGGTGAGGTGGAGTACGGTGAAGTAGGTGAGGTACAGCTGGCTGGCAGTGAAGTAGAGCTGGGAGGTGTTTAGGTAGAGCTGGGTGGTGTTTAGGTAGAGCAGGGTGGTGTTTAGGTAGAACTGGGTGGTGCTTAGGTACAGCTGGGTGATGTAGTGTGATAGAGCTGGGTGAACTAGGTGAGGTAGAGTACGATGAGGTAGGTGAGGTTGAGCTGGGTGTTTTTTATAGAGCTGGATGGTGATGATGTAGAAGTGGGTGGTGGTGAGGTAGAGCTGTGTGGTGGTGAGGTAGAACTGGGTGGTGGTGTGCTAGACTACAGTGAGGTAGGAGAGATGGAGTTGGGTGGTGAGAAGGTTGATCTGTTTGATGGTGAGGTATAGCTGGGCGGTGGTGAAGCAGAGCTGGTCGGTTGCGAGATAGAGCTTGGTGGTGGTGAAGTAGAGCTGTGCGGCGGTGAGGTAGAGCTGGGCAGTGGTGAGGTAGAGCTGGGCAGTGGTGAGGTGAAGCTGGGCGGTGGTCAGGTAGAGCTCTGTGGTGGTTAGGTGAAGCTGGGAAGTGGTGAGACAGAGCTTGGCGGTGGTGAGGTAGAGCTTGGAGGTTGTGAGGTAGAGTACGGTGAAGTAGGTGAGGTAGAGCTGGGTGGTGGTGAGGTGAAGATGGCCAGTGGTGAGGTATAGCTGGGCAGTGGTGAGGTGGAGCTATGCGGTGGTGAGGTGAAGCAGGGTGGTGGTGAGGTGGAACTGGGTGGTGGTGAGGTATAGCTTGGCAGTGGTGAGGTAGAGCCAGGTGGTGGTGAGGTGAAGCTGGACAGTATTGAGGTAGAGCGCGGAGGTGGTGAGGTAGAGCTGGGTAAGGTAGGTGAGGTAGATCTGGGTGGTGGTGAGTTATAGTATGGAGAAGTAGGTTAGGTAGAACTGAGTGGTGTTTAGGTAGAAATGGGGAGTGGTGAGGTAGAGTATGGTGAAGTAGGTGAGGTAGAGCTGGGTTGTGTTTAGGTAGAGCTGGGCGGTGGTGTGGTAGAGCTGGACAATGGTGAAGTAGAGCTGGGAGTTGGTGAGGAAGGGAACGGTGAAGTAGGTGAGGTAGAGCTGGGTGGTGTTTAGGTAGAGCTGGAAAGTGGTGAGGTAGAGCTGGGAGGTGGTGAGGTGGAGCTGGACAGTGGTGAGGTAGAGCTGGGATGTTGTGAGGTAGAGTACGGTGAAGTAGGAGAGGTAGAGCTGGGTGGTGTTTAGGTAGAGCTGGACAGTGGTGAGGTAGAGCTGGGTGGTGGTAAGGTAGAGCTGGGTGGTGGTGAGGTTAAGCTGGGAAGTGGTGAGGTAGAGCTGGGTGGTGGTGTGGTACAGCTGGGCAGTGGTGAGGTGGAGTACGGTGAAGTAGGTGAGGTACAGCTGGCTGGCGGTGAAGTAGAACTGGGTGGTGGTAAGGTAGAGTACGATGAAGTAGGTGAGGTAGAGCTGGGTGGTGTTTAGGTAAAGCTGGGTGTTGTTTAGGTAGAGCTGGATTGTGTTTAGGTAGAGCTGGGTGGTGTTTAGGTACAGCTGGTTGAGTGAGTGAGATAGAGCTGGCTGAACTAGGTGAGGTAGAGTACGATGAGGTAGGTGAGGTTGAGCTGGGTGTTTTTTAAAGAGCTGGGTGGTGGTGAGGTAGAACTGGGTGGTGGTGAGGTAGAGCTATATGATGGTGAGATAGAGCTCTGTAGTGGTGAGGTAGAGTACAGTGAGGTAGGTGAGGTAGAGTACAGTGATTTAGGTGAGGTAGAGCTGTGCGGTGGTGAGATAGAGCTTGTTGGTGCTGAGGTATAGCTGGGCAGTGGTGAGGTAGAGCTGGGCAGTTGTGAGATAGACCTGGGCAGTAGTGAGGTGAAGCTGGGCGGTGGTGAGGTAGATCTGGGTGGTGGTGAGTTGATGCTGGCAAGTGGTGAGGTATAGTTGAACAGTGGTGTGGTAGAGCGGTCTTGTGGTGAGATAGAGCTTGGTGCTGTTGAGTTAGAGCTGGCTGGTAAAGAGAGAGAACTGGGTGGTGGTGAGGTGAAGCTGGGCGGTGGTGTGGTAGATTTGGGTGGTGGTGAGGTGGTGCTGAGTGGTTGTGAGTAGAGCTGCGTGTTGGTGAGGTAGAGCTTGGCGGTGGTGAGGTATTACTGGGTGGTGGTGAGATAGAGCTCCGGGGTGGTGAGGTAAAGCTGCGTGTTGGTGAGGTAGATCTGGGCGGTGGTGAGTTGGAGCTGTGTGATGGTGAGGTAGAGCTTGGCGATGGTGAGGTAAAGCTTGGCGGTGGTGAGGTGCAGCTGGGTGGTGGTGAGGTAGACCTTGGCGGTGGTGAGGTATAGCTAGGCAGTGCAGAGGTAGTTCTGGGCAGTGATGAGGTAGAGCTGGGCGCTGGTGAGGTAGAATTGGGTGGTGGTGAGGTGAAGCTGGGCAGTAGTGCGGTAGAGCACGGAGTTGGTGAGGTTGAGCTGGGTAAGGTAGGTGAGGTAGAGCTGGGTGGTGGTGAGGTATAGTATGGAGAAGTAGGTTAGGTAGAGCTGAGTGGTGTTTAGGTAGAGCTGGGGAGTGGTGATATAGAGTATGGTGAATTGGGTGAGGTAGAGCGTGGTTGTGGTGAGGTGAAGCTGGGCGGTGGTGTGGTAGAGCTGCGTGGTGGTGAGGGAGAGCTGGACAATGGTGAGGTACAGCTGGGATGTTGTGCAAAAGGGTACGGTGAAGTAGGTGAGGTAGTGCTGGGTGGTGTTTAGGTAGAGCTGGACAGTGGTGAGGTAGAGCTGGGAGGTTGTGAGGTAGAGTACGGTGAAGTAGGTGAGGTAGAGCTGGGTGGTGGTGAGGTGAAGATGGCCAGTGGTGAGGTATAGCTGGGCAGTGGTGAGCTGGAGCTGTGTGGTGGTGAGGCAGAGCTGGGTGGTGGTGAGGTGAGGCAGGGTGGTTTTGAGGTGGAGCTGGGTGGTGGTGAGGTGCAGCTGGCCAGTGGTGGTGAGATATAGCTTGGCAGTGGTGAGTTAGAGCCAGGTGGTGCTGAGCTGAAGCTGGGCGGTAGTGAGGTGGAGCGCGGAGGTGGTGTGGTACAGCTGGGTAAGGTAGGTGAGGTAGATCTGGGTGGTGGTGAGTTATAGTATGGAGAAGTAGGTTAGGTAGAGCTGAGTGGTGTTTAGGTAGAGCTGGGGAGTGGTGAGGTAGAATGGTGAAGTAGGTGAGGTAGAGCTAGGTGATGGTGAGGTGAAGCTGGGCGGTGGTGTGGGAGAGCTGCGTGGTGGTGAGGGAGAGCTGGACAATGGTGAGGTAGAGCTGGGAGGTGGTGAGGAAGGGTACGGTGAAGTAGGTGAGGTAGAGCTGGGTGGTGTTTAGGTAGAGCAGGGTGGTGTTTAGGTAGAACTGGGTGGTGCTTAGGTACAGCTGGGTGATGTAGTGTGATAGAGCTGGGTGAACTAGGTGAGGTAGAGTACGATGAGGTAGGTGAGGTTGAGCTGGGTGTTTTTTATAGAGCTGGATGGTGATGATGTAGAAGTGGGTGGTGGTGAGGTAGAGCTGTGTGGTGGTGAGGTAGAACTGGGTGGTGGTGTGCTAGACTACAGTGAGGTAGGAGAGATGGAGTTGGGTGGTGAGAAGGTTGATCTGTTTGATGGTGAGGTATAGCTGGGCGGTGGTGAAGCAGAGCTGGTCGGTTGCGAGATAGAGCTTGGTGGTGGTGAAGTAGAGCTGTGCGGCGGTGAGGTAGAGCTGGGCAGTGGTGAGGTAGAGCTGGGCAGTGGTGAGGTGAAGCTGGGCGGTGGTCAGGTAGAGCTCTGTGGTGGTTAGGTGAAGCTGGGAAGTGGTGAGACAGAGCTTGGCGGTGGTGAGGTAGAGCTTGGAGGTTGTGAGGTAGAGTACGGTGAAGTAGGTGAGGTAGAGCTGGGTGGTGGTGAGGTGAAGATGGCCAGTGGTGAGGTATAGCTGGGCAGTGGTGAGGTGGAGCTATGCGGTGGTGAGGTGAAGCAGGGTGGTGGTGAGGTGGAACTGGGTGGTGGTGAGGTATAGCTTGGCAGTGGTGAGGTAGAGCCAGGTGGTGGTGAGGTGAAGCTGGACAGTATTGAGGTAGAGCGCGGAGGTGGTGAGGTAGAGCTGGGTAAGGTAGGTGAGGTAGATCTGGGTGGTGGTGAGTTATAGTATGGAGAAGTAGGTTAGGTAGAACTGAGTGGTGTTTAGGTAGAAATGGGGAGTGGTGAGGTAGAGTATGGTGAAGTAGGTGAGGTAGAGCTGGGTTGTGTTTAGGTAGAGCTGGGCGGTGGTGTGGTAGAGCTGGACAATGGTGAAGTAGAGCTGGGAGTTGGTGAGGAAGGGAACGGTGAAGTAGGTGAGGTAGAGCTGGGTGGTGTTTAGGTAGAGCTGGAAAGTGGTGAGGTAGAGCTGGGAGGTGGTGAGGTGGAGCTGGACAGTGGTGAGGTAGAGCTGGGATGTTGTGAGGTAGAGTACGGTGAAGTAGGAGAGGTAGAGCTGGGTGGTGTTTAGGTAGAGCTGGACAGTGGTGAGGTAGAGCTGGGTGGTGGTAAGGTAGAGCTGGGTGGTGGTGAGGTTAAGCTGGGAAGTGGTGAGGTAGAGCTGGGTGGTGGTGTGGTACAGCTGGGCAGTGGTGAGGTGGAGTACGGTGAAGTAGGTGAGGTACAGCTGGCTGGCGGTGAAGTAGAACTGGGTGGTGGTAAGGTAGAGTACGATGAAGTAGGTGAGGTAGAGCTGGGTGGTGTTTAGGTAAAGCTGGGTGTTGTTTAGGTAGAGCTGGATTGTGTTTAGGTAGAGCTGGGTGGTGTTTAGGTACAGCTGGTTGAGTGAGTGAGATAGAGCTGGCTGAACTAGGTGAGGTAGAGTACGATGAGGTAGGTGAGGTTGAGCTGGGTGTTTTTTAAAGAGCTGGGTGGTGGTGAGGTAGAACTGGGTGGTGGTGAGGTAGAGCTATATGATGGTGAGATAGAGCTCTGTAGTGGTGAGGTAGAGTACAGTGAGGTAGGTGAGGTAGAGTACAGTGATTTAGGTGAGGTAGAGCTGTGCAGTGGTGAGATAGAGCTTGTTGGTGCTGAGGTATAGCTGGGCAGTGGTGAGGTAGAGCTGGGCAGTTGTGAGATAGACCTGGGCAGTAGTGAGGTGAAGCTGGGCGGTGGTGAGGTAGATCTGGGTGGTGGTGAGTTGATGCTGGCAAGTGGTGAGGTATAGTTGAACAGTGGTGTGGTAGAGCGGTCTTGTGGTGAGATAGAGCTTGGTGCTGTTGAGTTAGAGCTGGCTGGTAAAGAGAGAGAACTGGGTGGTGGTGAGGTGAAGCTGGGCGGTGGTGTGGTAGATTTGGGTGGTGGTGAGGTGGTGCTGAGTGGTTGTGAGTAGAGCTGCGTGTTGGTGAGGTAGAGCTTGGCGGTGGTGAGGTATTACTGGGTGGTGGTGAGATAGAGCTCCGGGGTGGTGAGGTAAAGCTGCGTGTTGGTGAGGTAGATCTGGGCGGTGGTGAGTTGGAGCTGTGTGATGGTGAGGTAGAGCTTGGCGATGGTGAGGTAAAGCTTGGCGGTGGTGAGGTGCAGCTGGGTGGTGGTGAGGTAGACCTTGGCGGTGGTGAGGTATAGCTAGGCAGTGCAGAGGTAGTTCTGGGCAGTGATGAGGTAGAGCTGGGCGCTGGTGAGGTAGAATTGGGTGGTGGTGAGGTGAAGCTGGGCAGTAGTGCGGTAGAGCACGGAGTTGGTGAGGTTGAGCTGGGTAAGGTAGGTGAGGTAGAGCTGGGTGGTGGTGAGGTATAGTATGGAGAAGTAGGTTAGGTAGAGCTGAGTGGTGTTTAGGTAGAGCTGGGGAGTGGTGATATAGAGTATGGTGAATTGGGTGAGGTAGAGCGTGGTTGTGGTGAGGTGAAGCTGGGCGGTGGTGTGGTAGAGCTGCGTGGTGGTGAGGGAGAGCTGGACAATGGTGAGGTACAGCTGGGATGTTGTGCAAAAGGGTACGGTGAAGTAGGTGAGGTAGTGCTGGGTGGTGTTTAGGTAGAGCTGGACAGTGGTGAGGTAGAGCTGGGAGGTTGTGAGGTAGAGTACGGTGAAGTAGGTGAGGTAGAGCTGGGTGGTGGTGAGGTGAAGATGGCCAGTGGTGAGGTATAGCTGGGCAGTGGTGAGCTGGAGCTGTGTGGTGGTGAGGCAGAGCTGGGTGGTGGTGAGGTGAGGCAGGGTGGTTTTGAGGTGGAGCTGGGTGGTGGTGAGGTGCAGCTGGCCAGTGGTGGTGAGATATAGCTTGGCAGTGGTGAGTTAGAGCCAGGTGGTGCTGAGCTGAAGCTGGGCGGTAGTGAGGTGGAGCGCGGAGGTGGTGTGGTACAGCTGGGTAAGGTAGGTGAGGTAGATCTGGGTGGTGGTGAGTTATAGTATGGAGAAGTAGGTTAGGTAGAGCTGAGTGGTGTTTAGGTAGAGCTGGGGAGTGGTGAGGTAGAATGGTGAAGTAGGTGAGGTAGAGCTAGGTGATGGTGAGGTGAAGCTGGGCGGTGGTGTGGGAGAGCTGCGTGGTGGTGAGGGAGAGCTGGACAATGGTGAGGTAGAGCTGGGAGGTGGTGAGGAAGGGTACGGTGAAGTAGGTGAGGTAGAGCTTGGTGGTGTTTAGGTAGAGCTGGACAGTGGTGAGGTAGATCTGGGAGATTGTGAGGTAGAGAACGGTGAAGTAGGTGAGGTAGAGCTGGGTGGTGTTTAGGAAGAGCTGGACAGTGGTAAGGTAGAGCTGGGTGGTGGTGAGGTTAAGCTGGGCAGTGGTGAGGTAGAGCTGGGTGGTGGTGTGGTAGAGCTGGGCAGTGGTGAGGTGGAGTACGGTGAAGTAGGTGAGGTACAGCTGGCTGGCAGCAAAGTAGAGCTGGGTGGTGTTTAGGTAGAGCTGGGTGGTGTTTAGGTAGAGCAGGGTGGTGTTTAGGTAGAACTGGGTGGTGCTTAGGTACAGCTGGGTGATGTAGTGTGATAGAGCTGGCTGAACTAGGCGAGGTAGAGTACGATGATGTAGGTGAGGTTGAGCTGGGTGTTTTTTATAGAGCTGGGTGGTGGTGAGGTAGAAGTGGGTGGTGGTGAGGTAGAGCTATATGATGGTGAGATAGAGCTTGGTGGTGGTGAGGTAGAGTACAGTGATATAGGTGAGGTAGAGCTGTGCGGTGGTGAGAGAGAGTTTGTTGGTGGTGAGGTATAGCTGGGCGGTGGTGAGGTAGAGCTGGGCAGTTGTGAGGTAGACCTGGGCAGTACTGAGGTGAAGCTGGGCGGTGGTGAGGTCGATCTGGGAGTGGTGAGGTGAAGCTGGCAAGTGGTGAGTTATAGTTGGACAGTGGTGTGGTAGAGCGGTCTTGCGGTGAGATAGAGCTTGGTGGTTTTGATGTAGAACTGGCTGGTGATGAGCGGGAACTGGGTGGTGGTAAGTTGGTGCTGAGTGGTGGTGAGTAGAGCTGGGTCTTGGTGAGGTAGAGCTTGGCGGTGGTGAGGTAGAGCTGGGTTGGTGGTGAGATAGAGCTTGGCGGTGGTGAGGTAAAGCTGGGTGTTGGTGAGGTAGAGCTGGGCGGTGGTGAGTTGGAGCTGTGTGGTGGTGAGGTGGAGCTTGGTGGTGGTGAGGTGGAGCTGGGTGATGGTGAGGTAGAGCTTGGCGATGGTTAGGTAAAGCTTGACGGTGGTGAGGTACAGCTGAGTGGTGTTTAGGTAGAGCGTGGCGGTGGTGAGGTATAGCTGGGCAGTGCTGAGGTAGTGCTGGGCAGTGGTGAGGTAGAGCTGGGCACTGGTGAGGTAGAGCTGGGTGGTGGTGAGGTCAAGCTGGGTGGTAGTGAGTTAGAACTGGCTAAGTTAGGTGAGGAAGAGCTGAGTGGTGGTGAGGTATAGTATGGAGAAGTAGGTTAGGTAGAGCTGAGTGGTGTTTAGGTAGAGCTGGGGAGTGGTGAGTTAGAGTGTGGTGAAGTAGGTGAGGTAGAGCTCGGTGGTGGTGAGGTGAAGCTGGGCGGTGGTGTGGTAGAGCTGCGTGGTGGTGAGTTAGAGCTGGACAATGGTGAGGTAGAGCTGGGATGTGGTGAGGAAGGGTACGGTGAAGTAGGTGAGGTAGAGCTGGGTGGTGTTTAGGTAGAACTGGACAGTGGTGAGGTAGAGCAGGGAGGTGGTGAGGTAGAGCTGGACAGTGGTGAGGTAGAGCAGGGAGGTGGTGAGGTAGAGCTGGACAGTGGTGAGGTAGAGCTGGGAGGTGGTGAGGTAGAGTACGGTGAAGTAGGTGAGGTAGAGCTGGATGGTGTTTAGGTAGAGCTGGACAGTGGTGAGGTAGAGTTGGAAGGTGGTATGGTAGATCTGTGTTGTGGTGAGGTTAAGCTGGGCAGTGGTGAGGCAGAGCTGGACAGTGGTGAGGTAGAGCTGGGCAGTGGTGAGTTGGATTACGGTGAAGTAGGTGAGGTACAGCTGGCTGGTGGTGAAGTAGAGCTGGGTGGTGGTGAGGTAGAGCTGGGTGTTGGTGAGGTAGAGCTAGGTGGTATTTAGGTAGAGTTGGGAGGTGATTAGGTAGAGTTGGGTGGTGTTTAGGTAGAACTGGGTCGTGTTTAGGTAGAGCTGGGTGAGGTTGTGAGGTAGAGCTGGGTGAACTAGGTGAGGTAGAGTACGATGAGGTAGGTGAGGTTGAGCTGGGTATTTTTTATAGACCTGGGTGGTGATGATGTAGAAGTGGGTGGTGGTGAGGTAGAGCTGTGTGGTGGTGAGGTAGAGCTGGGTGGTGGTGAGGTAGACTACAGTGAGGTAGGTGAGATAGAGTTGGGTGGTGGTGAGGTTGATCTGTTTGATGGTGAGGTATAGCTGGGCGGTGGTGAAGCAGAGCTGGTCGGTTGCGAGATAGAGCTTGGTGGTGGTGAAGTAGAGCTGTGCGGCGGTGAGGTAGAGCTGGGCAGTGGTGAGGTAGAGCTGGGCAGTAGTGAGGTGAAGCTGGGCGGTGGTCAGTAGAGCTCTGTGGTGGTTAGGTGAAGCTGGGAAGTGGTGAGATAGAGCTTGGCGGTGGTGAGGTAGAGCTGGCAGGTTGTGAGGTAGAGTACGGTGAATTAGTTGAGGTAGAGCTGGGTGGTGGTGAGGTGAAGATGGCCAGTGGTGAGGTATAGCTGGGCAGTGGTGAGGTGGAGCTATGCGGTGGTGAGGTGAAGCAGGGTGGTGGTGAGGTCGAACTGGGTGGTGGTGAGGAGCAGCTGGCCGGTGGTGAGGTATAGCTTGGCAGTGGTGAGGTAGAGCCAGGTGGTGGTGAGGTGAAGCTGGGCGGTATTGAATTAGAGCGCGGAGGTGGTGAGGTAGAGCTGGATAAGATAGTTCAGGTAGATCTGGGTGGTGGTGAGTTATAGTATGGAGAAGTAGGTTAGGTAGAACTGAGTGGTGTTTAGGTAGAAATGGGGAGTGGTGAGGTAGAGTATGGTGAAGTAGGTGAGGTAGAGCTGGGTTGTGGTGAGGTGAAGCTGGGCGGTGGTGTGGTAGAGCTGCGTGGTGGTGAGGTAGAGCTGGACAATGGTGAGGTAGAGCTGGGAGGTGGTGAGGAAGGGTACGGTGAAGTAGGTGAGGTAGAGCTGGGTGGTGTTTAGGTAGAGCTGGACAGTGGTGAGGTAGAGCTGGGAGGTGGTGAGGTAGAGTACGGTGAAGTAGGAGAGGTAGAGCTGGGTGGTGTTTAGGTAGAGCTGGACAGTGGTGAGGTAGAGCTGGGTGGTGGTAAGGTAGAGCTGGGTGGTGGTGAGGTTAAGCTGGGAAGTGGTGAGGTAGAGCTGGGTGGTGGTGTGGTAGAGCTGGGCAGTGGTGAGGTGGAATACGGTGAAGTAGGTGAGGTACAGCTGGCTGGCGGTGAAGTAGAGCTAGATGGTGTTAAGGTACAGTACGGTGAAATATTTGAGGTTGAGCTGGGTGGTGGTGATGTAGAGCTGGGTGGTGTTTCGGTAGAGCTGGGCGGTGTTTAGGTAGAACTGGGTGGTGTTTAGGTACAGCTGGGTGAGTGAGTGAGATAGAGCTGGCTGAACTAGGTGAGGTAGAGTACGATGAGGTAGGTGAGGTTGAGCTGGGTGTTTTTTAAAGAGCTGGGTGGTGGTGAGGTAGAACTGGGTGGTGGTGATGTAGAGCTATATGATTGTGAGATACAGCTCTGTGGTGGTGAGGTAGAGTACCATGAGGTAGGTGAGGTAGAGCTGTGCGGTGGTGAGATAGAGCTTGTTGGTGGTAAGGTATAACTGGGCAGTGGTGAGGTAGATCTGGGCAGTTGTGAGGTAGACCTGGGCAGTAGTGAGGTGAAGCTGGGCGGTGGTGAGGTAGATCTGGGTGGTGGTGAGTTGATGCTGGCAAGTGGTGAGGTATAGTTGAACAGTGGTGTGGTAGAGCGGTGTTGTGGTGAGATGGAGCTTGGTGCTGTTGAGTTAGAGCTGGCTGGTGGTGAGTGAGAACTGGGTGGTGGTGAGGTGAAGCTGGGCGGTGGTGTGGTAGATTTGGGTGGTGTTGAGGTGGTGCTGAGTGGTGGTGAGTAGAGCTGGGTGTTGGTGAGGTAGAGCTTGGCGGTGGTGAGGTATTGCTGGGTGGTGGTGAGATAGAGCTCGGTGGTGGTGAGGTAAAGCTGGGTGTTGGTGAGGTAGAGCTGGGCGGTGGTGAGTTGGAGCTATTTGATGGTGAGGTAGAGCTTGACGATGGTGAGGTAAAACTTGGCGGTGGTGAGGTACAGCTGGGTGGTGGTGAGGTAGATCTTGGCGGTGGTGAGGTATAGCTAGGCAGTGCAGAGGTAGTGCTGGGCAGTGTTGAGGTAGAGCTGGGCAGTGGTGAGGTAGAGTTGGGTGGTGGTGAGTTGAAGCTGGGCAGTAGTGAGGTAGAGCGCGGAGTTGGTGAGGTCGAGCTGGGTAAGGTAGGTGAGGTAGAGCTGGGTGGTGGTGAGGTATAGTATGGAGAAGTAGGTTAGGTAGAGCTGAGTGGTGTTTATGTCGAGCTGGGGAGTGGTGATATAGAGTATGGTGAAGTAGGTGAGGTAGAGCTGGGCACTGGTGAGGTGAAGCTGGGCGATGGTGTGGTAGAGCTGCGTGGTGGTGAGGGAGAGCTCGGATGTTGTGCAAAAGGGTACGGTGAAGTAGGTGAGGTAGAGCTGGGTGATGTTCAGGTAGAGCTGGACAGTGGTGAGGTAGAGCTGGGAGGTGGTGAGGTGGAGCTGGACAGTGGTGAGGTAGAGCTGGGAGGTTGTGAGGTAGAGTATGGTGAAGTAGGTGATGTAGAGCTGGGTGGTGTTTAGGTAGAGCTAGACTGTGGTGAGTTAGAGATGGGTGGTGGTAAGGTAGAGATGGCTGGTGGTGAGGTTAAGCTGGGCAGTGGTGAGGTAGAGCTGGGTGGTGGTGTGGTAGAGCTGGGCAGTGGTGAGGTGGAATATGGTGAAGTAGGTGAGGTACAGCTGGCTGGCGGTGAAGTAGAGCTGGGTGTTGGTGAGGTAGAATACGGTGAAATATTTGAGGTTGAGCTGGGTGGTGGTGATGTAGAGCTGGGAGGTGTTTAGGTAGATCTGGGTGAAGTAGTGAAATAGAGCTGGCTGAACTAGGTGAGGTAGAGTACGATGAGGTAGGTGAGGTTGAGCTGGGCAGTTGTGAGGTAGACCTGGGCAGTGGTGAGGTGAAGCTGGGCGGTGGTGAGGTAGAGCTGGGTGGTGGTGAGGTGAAGCTGGCAAGTGGTGAGGTATAGCTGGACAGTGGTGTGGTGAGCGGTGTTGTGGTGAGATAGAGCTGGGTGGTGGTGAGGAAGAGCTGGCTGGTGTTGAGGTAGAGCTGGGTGGTGATTAGGTAGAGCTGGCTGGTGTTTAGGTAGAATTGGGTGGTGTTTAGGTACAGCTGGATGAGGTAGTGAGATAGAGCTGGCTGAACTAGGTGAGGTAGAGTACGATGAGGTAGGTGAGGTTGAGCTGGGTGTTTTTTATAGAGCTGGGTGGTGGTGAGGTAGAACTGGGTGGTGGTGAGGTAGAGTTATGTGATGGTGAGATAGAGCTGGGTGGTGGTGAGGTAGAATACAATGAGGTAGCTGAGGTAGAGCTGGGCGGTGGTGAGATGGAGCTTGTTGGTGGTGAGGTATAGCTGGGCGGTGATGTGGGATAGCTGGGCAGTGGTGAGGTGAAGCTGGCAAGTGGTGAGGTAGAGCTGGACAGTGGTGTGGTAGAGCGGTGTTGTGTTGAGATAGAGTTTGTGGTGGTGAGGTAGAGCTGGCTGGTGGTGAGTTAGAGTTGGAAGGTGGTAGGGTAGATCTGGGTGGTGGTGAGGTTAAGCTGGGCAGTGGTGATGTAGAGCTGGACAGAAATGAGGTAGAGCTGGGCAGTGGTGAGGTGGAGTATGGTGAAGTAGGTGAGGTAGAGCTGGCTGGCAGTGAGGTAGAGCTAGGTGGCGGTGAGGTAGAGCTGGGTGATGGTACGGTAGAGCTATGTGATAGTGAGACAGAGCTGGGTGGTGGTGAGGTAGAGTAGAGTGAGGTAGCTGAGGTAGAGCTGGGCGGTGGTGAGATAGAGCTTGTTGGTGCTGAGGTAGAGCTGGACGGTGGTGAGGTAGATCTGGGCAGTTGTGAGGTAGACCTGGGCAGTGGTGAGGTGAAGCTGGGCGGTGGTGAGGTAGAGCTGGGTGGTGGTGAGGTGAAGCTGGCAAGTGGTGAGGTATAGCTGGACAGTGGTGTGGTAGAGCGGTGTTGTGGTGAGATAGAGCTTGGTGGTGGTCAGGTAGACCTGGGTGGTGGTGAGGTGGTGCTGAGTGGTGGTGATTAGACCTGTGTGTTGGTGAGGTAGAGCTTGGCGGTGGTGAGGTAGAGCTGGGTGGTGGTGAGATAGAGCTTGGTGGTGGTGAGGTAAAGCTGGGTGTTGGTGAGGTAGAACTGGGCAGTGGTGAGTTGGAGCTGTGTGGTGGTGAGGTGGAGCTTGTTGGTGGTGAGGTAGAGCTGGGTGATGGTGAGGTAGAGCTTGGTGATGGTGAGGTAGAGCTTGGCGGTAGTGTGGTACAGCTGGGTGGTGGTGATGTAGAGCTGGGTGCTGGTGAGGTGAAGCTGGTTTGTGGTGAGGTGAAGCAGGCTGGTGGTGAGATATAGCTTGGCAGTGGTGAGGTAGAGCCAGGTAGTGGTGAGGTCAAGCTGGGCTGTAGTGAGGTAGATCTCGGAGCTGGTGAGGTAGAGCTGGGTAAGGTGGGTGATGTATAGCTGGGTGGTAGTGCAGTAGTATACGGTGAAGTAGGTGAGGTTGAGCTGGGTGGTGGTCAGGTATAGTATGGTGAAGTAGGTTAGGTAGAATTAGGCAGTGGTCAGGTGAAGCTGGGCAGTGTTGTGGTAGATCTGTGTGGTGGTGAGGGAGAGCTGGACAGTGGTGAGGTAGAGCTGGGTGGTGGTGAGGTGAAGCTGGGTGATGGTGAGGTATAGTATGGAGAAGTAGGTTAGGTAGAGTTGAGTGGTGTTTAGGTAGCGCTGGGGAGTGGTGAGGTAGAGTATGGTGAAGGAGGTGAGGTAGAGCTGCGTGGTGGTGAGGGAGAGCTTGTCAGTGGTGAGGTAGAGCTGGGAGGTGGTGAGGTGGAGCTGGACAGTGGTGAGGTAGAGCTGGGTGGTGGTGAGGTGGAGCTCGACAGTGGTGCGGTAGAGCTGGGAGGGCGTGAGGTAGAGTACGGTGAAGTAGGTGAGGTAGAGCTGGGTGGTGTTTAGGTAGAGCTGGACAGTGGTGAGGTAGAGCTGGGTGGTGGTATGGTAGATCTGGGTGGTGGTGAGATTAAGCAGGGCAGTGGTGAGGTAGAGCTGGGTGGTGGTGATGTAGAGCTGGGCAGTGGTTAGGGGGAGTACGGTGAAGTAGGTGACGTATAGCTGGCTGGCAGTGAGGTAGAGCTGGATGGTGGTGAGGTAGAGCTTAGTGGTGTTTAGATAGAGTTGAGTGGTGTTTAGGTAGGGCTGGGTGATGTTTAAGTAGAACTGGGTGGTGTTTAGGTAGAGCTGGGTGATGGTGAGGCAGAGCTGGGCAGTGGTGAGGTAGATCTGGGCAGTGGTGAGGTGCAGCTGGGCGGTGGTCACGTATAGCTGTGTGGTGGTGAGGTGTAGCTGGGAAGTGGTGAGATAGAGCTTGGCGGTGGTGAGGTAGAGCTGGGCGCTGATTAGGTAGAGCTGGGAGGTGGTGAGGTGGAGCTGGACGGTGGTGAGGTAGAGCTGGGTGGTGGTGAGGCAGAGCTGAGCAGTGGTGAGGTAGATCTGGGCAGTGGTGAGGTGAAGCTGGGCGCTGGTCACGTATAGCTGTGTGGTGGTGAGGTGTAGCTGGGAAGTGGTGAGATAGAGCTTGGCGGTGGTGAGGTAGAGCTGGGTGTTCGTGAGGCAGAGCTGGGTGGTGGTGAGACAGAGCTGGGCGGTGTTGAGGTAGAACTGGGTGGTGGTGATGTAGAGCTTGACGGTGGTGAGCTATAGTTGGGCAGTGATGAGGTAGTACTGGGCAGTGGTGAGGTAGAGCTGGGCGCTGATGAGGTAGAGCTGGGAGGTGGTGAGGTGGAGCTGGACGGTGTTGAGGTAGAGCTGGGTGGTGGTGAGGTAGAGTACAGTGAAGTCGGTGAGGTAGAGCTGGGTGGTGTTGGGTAGAGCTGGTGAGTGGTGAGGTAGAGTACGGTGAAGTAGGTGAGGTACAGCTGGCTGGCGGTAAGGTAGAGCTGGGTGGTGGTGAGGTAGAGTTGGTGAAGTAGGTGATGTTGAGCTGGGTGGTGTTTAGGTAGAGCTGGGTGGTGGTGAGAGAGGGTACAGAGAGGTAGGTGAGGTAGAGCTGATTTGAGGTGAGCTAGAGCTGGGTGGTGGTGAGATAGAGCATGGCGGTGGTGAGGTAGAGCTGGGCGGTGGTGATGTATAGCTGGGCAGTGTTGAGGTAGAGCTGGGCGGTGGTGAGATAGAGCTGGGAGGTGGTGAGGGAGAGCTGGGCAGTGGTGAGGTAGAGTATGGTGAAGTAGGTGAGGTAGAGCTGGGTGGTGTTTAGGTAAAGCTGGCTGGTGTTTAGGTAGAGCTGGGTGGTGTTTAGGAAGAGCTGGGTGAGGTAGTGAGGTAGAGCTGGGTGAAATAGGTGAGGTAGAGTACGATGAGGTAGGTGAGGTTGAACTGGGTGTTTTTTATATAATTGGGTTGTGGTGAGGTAGAGCTTGGTGGTGTTGAGGTAGAGTAAAGTGAGGTAGGTGAGGTAGAGCTGGGTGGTGGTGAGACACAGCTGTGTGGTGGTGAGGTAAAGCTGGGCGGTGGTGAGGCAGAGCAGGGCGGTGGTGAGATAGACCTGGGTGGTGGTGAGGTAGAGCTGGGCGGTGGTGAGGTGGAGCTGGGCAGTGGTGATGTGAAGCTGGACGGTGGTGAGGTAAAGCTGGGTGGTTGTGAGATGAAGCTGGTCAGTGGTGAGGTATAGCTGGGCAGTGGTGAGGTAGAGCTGGGTGGTGGTGAGGTAGAGCTGTGTGGTGGTGAGGTATAGTATGGTGAAGTAGGTTAAGTAGAGTTAGGCAGCGGTGAGGTGAAGCTGGGCGGTGGTGTGGTAGAGCTGTGTGGTTGTGAGGGAGAGCTGGACAGTGGTGAGATAGAGCTGGGTGGTGGTAAGGTAGAGCAGGGTGGTGGTGAGGTAGAGCTGGGTGGTGTTTAGGTAGAGCAGGACAGTGGTGAGGCAGAGCTGGGTGGTGGTAAGGTAAAGCTGGGTGGTGGTGAGGTTAAGCTGGGCAGTGGTGAGGTAGAGCTGGGAGGTGGTGAGGTGGAGCAGGACAGTGGTAAGGTAGAGCTGGGAGGTGGTGAGGTAGGGTACGGTGAAGTAGGTGAGGTAGAGCTGTGTGGTGTTTAGGTACAGCTGGCCAGTGGTGAGGTAGAGCTGGGTGTTGGTAAGGTAGAGCTGGGTGGTGGTGAGGTAGAGCTAGGCAGTGGTGAGGTGGAGTATGGTGAAGTAGGTGATGTACAGCTGGCTGGCGGTGAGGCAGAGCTGGGTGGTGGTGAGGTAGAGCTGGGTGGTGTTTAGGTAGAGTTTGGTGGTGATTAGGTAGAGCTGCGTGAGGTTGTGAGGTAGAGCTGTGTGAACTAGGTGAGGTAGATTACGATGAGGTAGGTGAGGTTGAGCTGGATATTTTTTATAGACCTGGGTGGTAGTGAGGTAGAACTGGGTGGTGGTGAGGTAGAGCTATGTGGTGGTGAGGTAGAGCTATGTGGTGGTGAGGTAGACTACAGTGAGGTAGGTGAGATAGAGCTGGGTGGTGGTGCGGTTGATCTGTGTGGTGGTGAGGTATAGCTGGGCGGTGGTGAGGCAGAACGGGTCAGTGGTGAGTTGAGCTTGGTGGTGGTGAGGTAGAGCTGGGCGGTGGTGAGGTAGAGCTGGGCGGTGGTGAAGTAGAGCTGGGCAGTGGTGAGGTAGAGCCTGGCAGTGGTGAGGTGAAGATGGGCGGTGGTCAGGTAGAGCAGTGTGGTGGTGAGGTGAAGCTGGGAAGTGGTGAGATAGAGCTGGGCGGTGGTGAGGTAGAGCTGGGAGGTGGTGAGGTAGAGTACGGTGAAGTAGTTGAGGTAGAACTGGGCGGTGGTGAGGTGAAGATGGCCAGTGATGAGGTATAGCTGGGCAGTGGTGAGGTGGAGCTGTGCGGTGGTGAAGTTGAGCTGGGTGGTGGTGAGGTGAAGCAGGGTGGTGGTGAGGTGGAGATGGGTGGTGGTGAGGTAGAGCTGGTTGGCGGTGGGGTGAAGCTGGGTTGTGGTGAGGTGAAGCTGGCCGGTGGTGAGGTATAGCTTAGCAGTGGTGAGGTAGAGCCAGGTGGTGGTAAGGTGAAGCTGGGCTGTAGTGAAGAAAAGCGCGGAGGTGGTGAGGTAGAACTGGGTAAGGTAGGTGAGGTAAAGCTGGGTGGTGGTGAGGTATAGTATGGAGAAGTAGGTTAGGTAGAGCTGAGTGGTGTTTAGGTAGAGATGGGGAGTGGTGAGGTAGAGTATGGTGAAGTAGGTGAGGTAGAGCTGGGCGGTGGTGTGGTAGAGCTGCGTGGTGGTGAGGTAGAGATGGACAATGGTGAGATAGAGCTAGGAGGTGGTGAGGAAGGGTACTGTGAAGTAGGTGAGGTAGAGCTGGGTGGTGTTTAGGTAGAGCTGGACAGTGGTGAGGTAGAGCTGGCAGGTGGTGAGGTGGAGCTGGACAGTGGTGAGGTAGAGCTGGGAGGTTGTGAGGTTAAGCTGGGCAGTGGTGAGGTAGAGCTGGGTGCTGGTGAGGTAGAGCTGAGCAGTGGTGAGGTGGAGTACAGTGAAGTAGGTGAGGTACAGCTGGGTGGTGGTGAAGTAGAGCTGGGTGGTGTTTAGATAGAGCTGGGTGGTGTTTAGGTAGAGCTGGGTGGTGTTTAGGTAGAACTGGGTGGTGTTTAGGTAGAGCTGGGTGAGGTTGTGAGGTAGAGCTGTGTGAACTAGGTGAGGTAGAGTACGATGAGATAGGTGAGGTTGAGCTGGGTATTTTTTATAAAGCTGGGTGCTGGTGAGGTAGAACTGTGTGGTGTTGAGGTAGAGCTGGGCGGTGGTGAGGTAGAGCTGCGCAGTAGTGAGATAGAGCTTGGTGGTGGTGAGGTAGATCTGGGCAGTGGTGAGGTGAAGCTGGGCGATTTTCAGGTAGAGCTATGTGGTGGTGAGGTGAAGCTGGGAAGTGGTGAGATAGAGCTTGGCGGTGGTGAGGTAGAGCTGGGCGGTGATGAGGTAGTACTGGCAATGGTGAGGTAGAGCTGGGCACTGGTGAGGTAGAGCTGGGTGGTGCTGAGGTGGAGTATGGTGAATTAGGTGATGTATAGATGGCTGGCGGTGAGGTAGAGCTGGGTGTTGGAGAGGTAGATATTGGTGGTGATTAGGTAGAGCTGGGTGGTGTTTAGGTAGAATTGGGTGGTGTTTAGGTACAGCTGGGTGAGGTAGTGAGATAGAGCTGGCAGAGCTAGGTGAGGTAGAGTACGATGAGGAAGGTGAGGTTGAGCTGGGTTTTTTTATAGAGTTGGGCGGTGGTGAGGTAGAACTGGGTGGTGGTGAGGTAGAGCTATGTAATGGTGAGATAGAGCTGGGTGGTGGTGAGGTAGAGCTGGGTGGTTGTGAGGTGGTGCTGACTGGTGGTGAGTAGAACTGTGTGTTGGTGAGGTAGAGCTTGGCGGTGGTGAGGTAGAGCTGGGTGGTGGTGAAATAGAGCTGGGCGGTGGTGAGGTAGAGCTGGGTGTTGGTGAGGTACAGCTGGGTGGTGGTGAGGTGGAGCTGGATGATGGTGAGGTAGAGCTTGGCGATGGTGAAGTAGAGCTGGGCGGTGGTGAGGTACAGCTGGGTGGTGGTGAGGTAGATCTTGGCGGTGGTGAGGTATAGCTGGGCAGTGCTGAGTTAGTGCTGGGCAGTGGTGAGATAGAACTGGGCGCTGGTGAGGTAGAGCTGGGTGGTGATGAGGTGAAGCTGGTTTGTGGTGAGGTGAAGCAGGCTGGTGGTCAGGTATAGTTTGGCAGTGGTGAGGTAGAGCCTGGTAGTGGTGAGGTGAAGCTGGGCAGTAGTGAGGTAGAGCTCGGAGCTGGTGAGATAGACCTGGGTAAGGTAGGTGAGGTAGAGCTGGGTGGTAGTGCAGTAGTATACGGTGAAGTAGGTGAGGTAGAGCTGGGTGGTGGTGAGGTATAGTATGGTGAAGTAGGTTAAGTAGAGTTAGGCAGTGGTGAGGTGAAGCTGGGCGGTGGCGTGGTAGAGCTGTGTGGTTGTGAGGGAGAGCTGGATAGTGGTGAGGTAGAGCTGGGTGGTGGTAAGGTAGAGCTGGGTGGTGGTGAGGTTAAGCTGGGCAGTGGTGAGGTAGAGCTGGGTGGTGGTGAGGTAGAGCGGGGCAGTGGTGAGGTGGAGTATGGTGAAGTAGGTGAGGTACAGCTGGCTGGCGGTGAAGTAGAGCTGGGTGGTGATGAGGTAGAGTACAGTGAAATAGGTGAGGCTGAGCTGGGTGGTGGTGAGGTAGAGCTGGGTGGTGTTTAGGTAGAGCTGGGTGGTGATTAGGTAGAAGTGGGTAGTGTTTAGCTACAGCTGGGTGAGTTAGTGAGATAGAGCTGGCTGAACTAGGTGAGGTAGAGTATGATGAGGTTGGTGAGGTAGAGCCGGGTATTTTTTATAGTGCTGGGTGGTGGTGAGGTAGAATTGGGTGGTGGTGAGGTAGAGCTATGTGGCGGTGAGATAGAGCTGTTTGTTGGTGAGGTAGAGTACAGTGAGGTAGGTGAGGTAGATCTGGGCGGTGGTGAGATAGAGCTTGTTGGTGGTGAGGTATAGCTGGGCAGTGGTGAGGTAGACCTGGGCAGTGGTGAGGTGAAGCTAGGCGGTGGTGAGGTAGAGCTGGGTGGTGGTGAGGTGAAGCTGGCAAGTGGTGAGGTATAGTTGGGCAGCGGTGTGGTAGAGAGGTGTTGTGGTGAGATAGAGCTTGGCGGTGGTGAGGTAGAGCTGGCTGGTGGCGAGGTAGAGCTGGCTGGTGGTGAGGTGAAGCTGGGCGGTGGTGAGGTCGAGCTGGGTGGTGGTGAGGTGGTGCAGACTGGTGGTGAGTAGAGCTGGGTGTTGGTGAGGTAGAGCTTGGCGGTGGTGAGTAGAGCTGGCTGTTGGTGAGGTAGAGCTGGGCGGTGGTGAGTTGGAGCTGTGTGGTGGTGAGGTGGAGCTTGGTGGTGTTGAGGTGGAGCTGGGTGATGGTGAGGTAGAACTTGGCGATGGTGAGGTACAGCTGGGCGGTGGTGAGGTACAGCTGGGTAGTGGTGAGGTAGAGCTTGGCGGTGGTGAAGTACAGCTGGGCAGTGCTGAGGTAGCGCTGGGCAGTGGTGAGTTAGAGCTGGGCGCTGGTGAGGTAGAACTGGGTGGTGGTGAGGTGAAGCTGGTTTGTGGCGAGGTGAAGCAGGCTGGTGGTGAGGTATAGCTTGTCAGTGGTGAGGTAGAGCCTGGTAGTGGTGAGGTGAAGCTGGGCAGTAGTGAGGTAGAGCTCGGAGCTGATGAGGTAGAGCTGGGTAAGGTAGGTGATGTAGAGCTGGGTGGTAGTGCAGTAGTATACGGTGAAGTAGGTGAGGTAGGGCTGGGTGGTGGTGAGGTATAGTATGGTGAAGTAGGTTAGGTAGATTTAGGCAGTGGTGAGGTGAAGCTGGGTAGTGGTGTGGTAGAACTGTGTGGTGGTGAGGGAGAGCTGGACAATGGTGAGGTAGAGCTGGGAGGTGGTGAGGAAGGTTACTGTGAAGTAGGTGAGGTAGAGCTGGGTGGTGTTTAGGTAGAACTGGACAGTGGTGAGGTAGAGCTGGTAGGTGGTGAGGTGGAGCTGGACAGTGGTGAGGTCGAGCTGGAAGGTTGTGAGGTAGAGTACGGTGAAGTAGGTGAGGTAGAGCTGGGTGGTGTTTAGGTGGAGCTGGACAGTGGTGAGTTAGAGCTGGGTGCTGGTGAGGTAGAGGAGGGCAGTGGTGAGGTGGTGTATGGTGAAGTAGGTGAGCTACAGCTGGCTGGCGGTGAAGTAGAGCTGGGTGGTGGTGAGGTAGAGCTGGGTGGTGTTTAGGTAGAATTGGGTGGTGTTTAGGTACAGCTGTGTGAGGTAGTGAGATAGAGCTGGCTGAACTAGGTGAGGTAGAGTACGATGAAGAAGGTGAGGTGGAGCTGGGTGTTTTTTATAGAGCTGGGTGGTGGTGAGGTAGAACTGGGTAGTGGTGAGGCAGATCTATGTGGTGGTGAGATAGAGCTGGGTGGTGGTGAGGTAGAGTACGGTGAGGTAGGTGAGGTAGAGCTGGGCGGTGGTGAAATAGAGCTTGTTAGTGCTGAGGTATAGCTGGGCGGTGGTGAGGTAGAGCTGGGCAGTGGTGAGGTAGATCTGGGTGGTGGTGAGGTAGAGCTGGGTGGTGGTGAGGTAGAGCTGGGCAGTGGTGAGTTGGAGCTGGGTGGTGGTGAGTTATAGTATGGTGAAGTAGGTTAGGTAGATTTAGGCAGTGGTGAGGTGAAGCTGGGCAGTGGTGTGGTAGAGCTGTGTGGCGGTGAGGGAGAGCTGGACTGTGGTGAGGTAGAGCTGGGAGGCGGTGAGGTGGTGCTGACTGGTGGTGAGTAGAACTGTGTGTTGGTGAGGTAGAGCTTGGCGGTGGTGAGGTAGAGCTGGGTGGTGGTGAAATAGAGCTGGGCGTTGGTGAGGTAGAGCTGGGTGTTGGTGAGGTACAGCTGGGCGGTGGTTAGGTGGAGCTGGATGATGGTGAGGTAGAGCTTGGCGATGGTGAGGTACAGCTGGGTGGTGGTGAGGTAGAGCTTGGCGGTGTTGAGGTATAGCTGGGCAGTGCTGAGTTAGTGCTGGGCAGTGGTGAGATAGAACTGGGCGCTGGTGAGGTAGAGCTGGGTGGTGGTGAGGTGAAGCTGGTTTGTGGTGAGGTGAAACAGGCTGGTGGTCAGGTATAGTTTGGCAGTGGTGAGGTAGAGCCTGGTAGTGGTGAGGTGAAGTTGGGCAGTAGTGAGGTAGAGCTCGGAGCTGGTGAGGTAGAGCTGTGTAAGGTAGGTGAGGTAGAGCTGGGTGGTAGTGCAGTAGTATACGGTGAAGTAGGTGAGGTAGAGCTGGGTGGTGGTGAGGTATAGTATGGTGAAGTAGGTTAAGTAGAGTTAGGCAGTGGTGAGGTGAAGCTGGGCGATGGTGTGGTAGAGCTGTGTGGTTGTGAGGGTGAGCTGGATAGTGGTGAGGTAGAGCTGGGTGGTGGTAAGGTAGAGCTGGGTGGTGGTGAGGTTAAGCTGGGCAGTGGTGAGTTAGAGCTGGGCAGTGGTGAGGTGGAGTACGGTGAAGTAGGTGAGATACAGCTGGCTGGTGGTGAGGTAGAGCTGGGTGGTGTTTAAGTAGAGCTGGTGGTGTTTAGGTAGAAGTGGGTTGTGTTTAGCTACAGCTGGGTGAGGTAGTGAGATAGAGCTGGCTGAACTAGGTGAGGTAGAGTATGATGAGGTAGGTGAGGTTGAGCCGGGTATTATTTATAGTGCTGGGTGGTGGTGAGGTAGAACTGGGTGGTGGTGAGGTAGAGCTATGTGGTGGTGATATAGAGCTGTGTGTTGGTGAGGTAGAGTACAGTGATGTAGGTGAGGTAGATCTGGGCGGTGGTGAGATAGAGCTTGTTGGTGGCGAGGTATAGCTGGGCAGTGGTGAAGTAGAGCTGGGCAGTGGTGAGGTAGACCTGGGCAGTGGTGAGGTGAAGCTAGGTGGTGGTGAGGTAGAGCTGGGTGGTGGTGAGGTGAAGCTGGCAAGTGGTGAGGTATAGCTGGGCAGTGGTGTGGTAGAGAGGTGTTGTGGTGAGATAGAGTTTGGCGGTGGTGAGGTAGAGCTAGCTGGTGGTGAGGTAGAGCTGGCTGGTGGTGAGGTGAAGCTGGGCGGTGGTGAGGTCGAGCTGGGTGGTGGTGAGGTGGTGCAGACTGGTGGTGAGTAGAGCTGGGTGTTGGTGAGGTAGAACTTGGCGGTGGTGAGTAGAGCTGGCTGTTGGTGAGGTAGAGCTGGGCGGTGGTGAGTTGGAGCTGTATGGTGGTGAGGTGGAGCTTGGTGGTGTTGAGGTACAGCTGGGCGGTGGTGTGGCACAGATGGGTGGTGGTGAGGTAGAGCTTGGCGGTGGTGAAGAACAGCGGGGCAGTGCTGAGGTAGTGCTGGGCAGTGGTGAGTTAGAGCTGGGCGCTGGTGAGGTAGAGCTGGGTGGTGGTGAAGTGAAGCTGGTTTGTGGCGAGGTGAAGCAGGCTGGTGGTGAGGTATAGCTTGTCAGTGGTGAGGTAGAGCCAGGTAGTGGTGAGGTGAAGCTGGGCAGTAGTGAGGTAGAGCTCAGAGCTGATGAGGTAGAGCTGGGTAAGGTAGGTGAGGTAGAGCTGGGTGGTAGTGCAGTAGTATACGGTGAAGTAGGTGAGGTTGAGCTGGGTGGTGGTGAGGTATAGTATGGTGAAGTAGGTTAGGTAGATTTAGGCAGTGGTGAGGTGAAGCTGGGCGGTGGTGTGGTAGAACTGCGTGGTGGTGAGGGAGAGCTGGACAATGGTGAGATAGAGCTGAGAGGTGGTGAGGAAGGGTACTGTGAAGTAGGTGAGGTAGAGCTGGGTGGTGTTTAGGTAGAACTGGACAGTGGTGAGGTAGTGCTGGTAGGTGGTGAGGTGGAGCTGGACAGTGGTGAGGTAGAGCTGGAAGGTTGTGAGGTAGAGTACGGTGAATTAGGTGAGGTAGAGCTGGGTGGTGTTTAGGTGGAGCTGGACAGAGGTGAGGTAGAGCTGGGCGGTGGTGAGGTTAAGCTGGGCAGTGGTGAGTTAGAGCTGGGTGCTGGTGAGGTAGAGGAGGGCAGTGGTGAGGTGGTGTACGGTGAAGTAGGTGAGGTACAGCTGGCTGGCAGTGAAGTAGAGCTGGGTGGTGGTGAGGTAGAGCTGGGTGGTGTTTAGGTAGAGCTGGGTGGTTTTTAGGTAGAGCTGGGTGGTGTTTAGGGAGAATTGGGTGGTATTTAGGTACAGCTGGGTGAGGTAGTGAGATAGATCTGGCTGAACTAGGTGAGGTAGAGTACGATGAGGAAGGTAAGGTGGAGCTGGGTGTTTTTTATGGAGCTGGGTGGTGGTGAGGTAGAACTGGGTGGTGGTGAGGCAGATCTATGTGGTGGTGAGATAGAGCTGGGTGGTGGTGAGGTAGAGTACGATGAGGTAGGTGAGGTAGAGCTGGGCGGTGGTGAGATAGAGCTTGTTGGTGGTGAGGTATAGCTGGGCAGTGGTGAGGTAGAGCTGGGCAGTGGTGAGGTAGATCTGGGTGGTGGTGAGGTAGAGCTGCGTGGTGGTGAGATAGAGCTTGGCGGTGGTGAGGTAGAGCTGGGTGCTGGTGAGGTAGAGCTGGGCGGTGGTGAGTTGGAGCTGGGTGGTGGTGAGGTATAGTATGGTGAACTAGGTTAGGTAGAGTTAGGCAGTGGTGAGGTGAAGTTGGGCGGTGGTGTGGTAGAGCTGTGTGGCGGTGAGGGAGAGCTGGACAGTGGTGAGGTAGAGCTGGGAGGCGGTGAGGTGGAGCTCGGCGGTGGTGAGGTATAGCTGGGTGGTGGTGAGGTGGAGTACAGTGAAGTAGGTAAGGTAGAGCTGAGTCGTGTGTAAGTAGAGCTGGACAGTGGTGAGGTAGAGCTGGGTGGTGGTGAGGTGAAGCTGGGTGGTTGTGAGGTATAGTATGGAGAAGTAGGTTAGGTAGAGCTGAGTGGTGTTTAGGTAGCGCTGGGGAGTGGTGAGGTAGAGTATGGTGATGTAGGTGAGGTAGAGCTGGGAGGTGGTGAGGTGGAACTGGACAGTGGTGAGGTAGAGCTGGGAGGTTGTGAGGTGGAGCTGGACATTGGTGAGGTAGAGCTGGGAGGTGGTGAGGTAGAGTACGGTGAAGTAGGTGAGGTAGAGCTGGGTGGTGTTTAGGCAGAGCTGGACAGTGGTGAGGTAGAGCTGGGTGGTGGTATGGTAGAGCTTGGTGGTGGTGAGATTAAGCTGGGCAGTGGTGAGGTAGAGCTGGGTGGTGGTGAGGTGGATTACGGTGAAGTAGGTGATGTATAGCTGGCTGGCAATGAGGTAGAGCTGGATGGCGGTGAGCTAGAGCTTGGTGGTGTTTAGATAGAGTTGGGTGGTGTTTAGGTAGGGCTGGATGGTGTTTAGGTAGAACTGGATGGTGTTTAGGTAGAGCTGGGTGAGGTTGTGAGGTAGACCTGTGTGAACTAGGTGAGGTAGAGTACGATGAGGTAGGTGAGGTTGAGCTGGGTATTTTTTATAAAGTTGGGTGGTGGTGAGGTAGAACTGTGTGGTGTTGAGGTATAGCTGGGCGGTGGTGAGGCAGAGCTGCGCGGTGGTGAGATAGAGCTTGGTGGTGGTGAGGTAGAGCTGCGCGGTGGTGAGATAGATCTTGGTGGTGGTGAGGTAGAGCTAGGCAGTGGTGAGGTGAAGCTGGGCGGTTTTCAGGTAGAGCTGTGTGGTGGCGAGGTGAAGCTGGGAAGTGGTGAGATAGTACTTGGCGGTGGTGAGGTAGAGCTGGGCAGTGATGAGGTAGTACTGGCAGTGGTGAGGTAGATCTGGGTGGTGGTGAGGTGGAGGACGGTGAATTAGGTGATGTATAGCTGGCTGGCGGTGAGGTAGAGCTGGGTGTTGGAGAGGTAGAGCTGGGTGGTGGTGAGTTAGAGCTGGGCAGTGGTGAGGTGGAGTACGGTGAAGTAGGTAAGGTACAGCTGGCTGGCGGTGAAGTAGAGCTGGGTGGTGGTGAGGTAGATCTTGGTGGTGTTTAGGTAGAGCTGGGTGGTGCTTAGGTAGAATTGGGTGGTGTTTAGGTACAGCTAGGTGAGGTAGTGAGGTATAGTATGGAGAAGTAGGTTAGGTAGAGCTGAGTGGTGTTTAGGTAGCGCTGGCGGGTGGTGAGGTAGGGTACGGTGAAGTAGGTGAGGTAGAGCTGGGAGGTGGTGAGGTGGAGCTGGACAGTGGTGAGGTAGAGCTGGGAGGTGGTGAGGTGGAGCTGGACACTGGTGCGGTAGAGCTGGGAGGTGGTGAGGTAGAGTACGGTGAAGTAGGTGAGGGAGAGCTGGATGGTGTTTAGGCAGAGCTGGACAGCGGTGAGGTAGAGCTGGGTGGTGGTGAGATTAAGCTGGACAGTGGTGAGGTAGAGCTGGGTCCTGGTGAGGTGGAGCTGGGCAGTGGTGAGTTGGAGTGCGGTGAAGTAGGTGAGGTACAGCTGGCTGGCGGTGAGGTAGAGCTGGGTGGCGGTGAGGTTAATCTTGGCAGTGCTGAGGTAGAGCTGGGTGGTTGTGAGGTTAATCTGGACAATGTTAAGGTAGAGCTGGGAGGTGGTGAGGTAGAGTATGGTGAAGTAGGTGAGGTAGAGCTGGGTGGTGGTGAGGTTAATCTTGGCAGTGGTGAGGTAGAGCTGGGTGGTGGTGAGGTTAATCTGGACAATGTTAAGGTAGAGCTGGGAGGTGGTGAGGTAGGGTACGGTGAAGTAGATGAGGTAGAGCTGGGTGGTGTTTAGGTAGAGCTGGACAGTGGCGAGGTAGAGCTGGCTGGTGGTGAGTGGGAGCTGGACAGTGGTGAGGTAGAGCTGGGAGGTGGAGAGGTAGAGTATGGTGAAGTAGGTGAGATAGGGCTGGGTGGTGTTTAGGTAGATCTGGACAGTGGTGAGGTAGAGCTGGGTGATGGTATGGTAGAGCTTGGTGGTGGTGAGATTAAGCTGGGCAGTGGTGAGGTAGAGCTGGGTGGTGGTGAGGTGGATTACGGTGCAGTAGGTGATGTATAGCTGGCTGGCAATGAGGTAGAGCTGGATGGCGGTGAGCTAGAGCTTGGTGGTGTTTAGATAGAGTTGGGTGGTGTTTAGGTAGGGCTGGATGGTGTTTAGGTAGAACTGGGTGGTGTTTAGGTAGAGCTGGGTGAGGTTGTGAGGTAGACCTGTGTGAACTAGGTGAGGTAGAGTACGATGAGGTAGGTGAGGTTGAGCTGGATATTTTTTATAAAGCTGGGTGGTGGTGAGGTAGAACTGTGTGGTGCTGAGGTATAGCTGGGCGGTGGTGAGGCAGAGCTGTGCGGTGGTGAGATAGAGCTTGGTGGTGGTGAGGTAGAGCTGGGAGGTTGTGAGGTAGAGCTGCGCGGTGGTGAGATAGATCTTGGTGGTGGTGAGGTAGAGCTAGGCAGTGGTGAGGTGAAGCTGGGCGGTTTTCAGGTAGAGCTGTGTGGTGGCGAGGTGAAGCTGGGAAGTGGTGAGATAGTACTTGGCGGTGGTGAGGTAGAGCTGGGCAGTGATGAGGTAGTACTGGCAGTGGTGAGGTAGAGCTGGGCGCTGGTGAGGTAGATCTGGGTGGTGGTGAGGTGGAGGACGGTGAATTAGGTGATATATAGCTGGCTGGCGGTGAGGTAGAGCTGGGTGTTGGAATGGTAGAGCTGGGTGGTGGTGAGATAGAGCTGGGCAGTGGTGAGGTGGAGTACGGTGAAGTAGGTGAGGTACAGCTGGCTGGCGGTGAAGTAGACCTGGGTGGTGGTGAGGTAGATCTTGGTGGTGTTTAGGTAGAGCTGGGTGGTGCTTAGGTAAAATTGGGTGGTGTTTAGGTACAGCTAGGTGAGGTAGTGAGTTATAGTATGGAGAAGTAGGTTAGGTAGAGCTGAGTGGTGTTTAGGTAGCGCTGGCGGGTGGTGAGGTAGGGTACGGTGAAGTAGGTGAGGTAGAGCTGGGAGGTGGTGAGGTGGAGCTGGACAGTGGTGAGGTAGAGCTGGGAGGTGGTGAGGTAGAGCACGGTGAAGTAGGTGAGGTAGAGCTGGGTGGTGTTTAGGCAGAGCTGGACAGTGGTGAGGTAGAGCTGGGTGGTGGTATGGTAGAGCTTGGTGGTGGTGAGATTAAGCTGGGCAGTGGTGAGGTAGAGCTGGGTGGTGGTGAGGTGGATTACGGTGAAGTAGGTGATGTATAGCTGGCTGGCAATGAGGTAGAGCTGGGTGGCGGTGAGCTAGAGCTTGGTGGTGTTTAGATAGAGACGGGTGGTGTTTAGGTAGGGCTGGATGGTGTTTAGGTAGAACTGGGTGGTGTTTAGGTAGAGCTGGGTGAGGTTGTGAGGTAGACCTGTGTGAACTAGGTGAGGTAGAGTACGATGAGGTAGGTGAGGTTGAGCTGGGTATTTTTTATAAAGCTGGGTGGTGGTGAGGTAGAACTGTGTGGTGTTGAGGTATAGCTGGGCGGTGGTGAGGCAGAGCTGTGCGGTGGTGAGATAGAGCTTGGTGGTGGTGAGGTAGAGCTGGGAGGTTGTGAGGTAGAGCTGCGCGGTGGTGAGATAGAGCTTGGTGGTGGTGAGGTAGAGCTAGGCAGTGGTGAGGTGAAGCTGGGCGGTTTTCAGGTAGAGCTGTGTGGTGGCGAGGTGAAGCTGGGAAGTGGTGAGATAGTACTTGGCGGTGGTGAGGTAGAGCTGGGCAGTGATGAGGTAGTACTGGCAGTGGTGAGGTAGAGCTGGGCGCTGGTGAGGTAGATCTGGGTGGTGGTGAGGTGGAGGACGGTGAATTAGGTGATGTATAGCTGGCTGGCGGTGAGGTAGAGCTGGGTGTTGGAGAGGTAGAGCTGGGTGGTGGTGAGTTAGAGCTGGGCAGTGATGAGGTGGAGTACGGTGAAGTAGGTGAGGTACAGCTGGCTGGCGGTGACGTAGAGCTGGGTGGTGGTGAGGTAGATCTTGGTGGTGTTTAGGTAGAGCTGGGTGGTGCTTAGGTAGAATTGGGTGGTGTTTAGGTACAGCTAGGTGAGGTAGTGAGGTATAGTATGGAGAAGTAGGTTAGGTAGAGCTGAGTGGTGTTTAGGTAGCGCTGGCGGGTGGTGAGGTAGGGTACGGTGAAGTAGGTGAGGTAGAGCTGGGAGGTGGTGAGGTGGAGCTGGACAGTGGTGAGGTAGAGCTGGGAGGTGGTGAGGTGGAGCTGGACACTGGTGCGGTAGAGCTGGGATGTGGTGAGGTAGAGTACGGTGAAGTAGGTGAGGTAGAGCTGGATGGTGTTTAGGCAGAGCTGGACAGCGGTGAGGTAGAGCTGGGTGGTGGTGAGATTAAGCTGGACAGTGGTGAGGTAGAGCTGGGTCCTGGTGAGGTGGAGCTGGGCAGTGGTGAGTTGGAGTGCGGTGAAGTAGGTGAGGTACAGCTGGCTGGCGGTGAGGTAGAGCTGGGTGGCGGTGAGGTTAATCTTGGCAGTGCTGAGGTAGAGCTGGGTGGTGGTGAGGTTAATCTTGGCAGTGGTGAGGTAGAGCTGGGTGGTGGTGAGGTTAATCTGGACAATGTTAATGTAGAAAACAAAAACAGAATTACCTGGAAAAACTCAGCAGGTCTGGCAGCATCGGCGGAGAAGAAAAGAGTTGACGTTTCGAGTCCTCATGACCCTTCGACAGAACTTGATTTCGAGTCCAAGAAAGAGTTGAAATATAAGCTGGTTTAAGGTGTGTGTGTGGGGGGGCGGAGAGAGAGGAAGAGACAGAGGTGCTTGTGTAGACAAACAAGCAGTGATAGAAGCAGATCATCAAAAGATGTCAGTGACAATGGTACAAAAAAACACATAGGTGTTAAAGTTAAAGTTGGTGATATTATCTAAACGAATGTGCTAATTAAGAATGGATGGTAGGGCACTCAAGGTACATCTCTAGTGGGGGTGGGAGGAGCATAAAAGATTTTAAAATATTTAAAAATAATGGAAATAGGTGGGAAAAGAAAAATCTATAAAATTTATAGGGAAAAAAAAGGGGGAAAAAAAGGACGGGGGGGGAAACAGAAAGGGGGTGGGGATGGGGGAGGGAGCTCACGACCTCAAGTTATTGAATTCAATATTCAGACCGGAAGGCTGTAAGGTGCCTAGTCGGAAGATGAGGTGTTGTTCCTCCAGTTTGCGTTGGGCTTCACTGGAACAATGCAGTAAGCCAAGGATAGACATGTGGGCAAGAGAGCAGGGTGGAGTGTTAAAATGGCAAGCGACAGGGAGGTTTGGGTCATTCTTGCGGACAGACCGCAGGTGTTCTGCAAAGCGGTCGCCCAGTTTACGTTTGGTCTCTCCAATGTAGAGGAGACCACATTGGGAGCAACGAATGCAGTAGACTAAGTTGGGGGAAATGCAAGTGAAATGCTGCTTCACTTGAAAGGAGTGTTTGGGCCCTTGGACGGTGAGGAGAGAGGAAGTGAAGGGGCAGGTGTTACATCTTTTGCGTGGGCATGGGGTGGTGCCATAGGAGGGGGTTGAGGAGTAGGGGGTGATGGAGGAGTGGACCAGGGTGTCCCGGAGGGAGCGATTCCTACGGAATGCCGATAAGGGGGGTGAAGGGAAGATGTGTTTGGTGGTGGCATCATGCTGGAGTTGGCGGAAATGGCGGAGGATGATCCTTTGAATGCGGAGGCTGGTGGGGTGATAAGTGAGGACAAGGGGGACCCTATCATGTTTCTGGGAGGGAGGAGAAGGCGTGAGGGCGGATGCGCGGGAGATGGGCCGGACACGGTTGAGGGCCCTGTCAACGACCGTCGGTGGAAAACCTCGGTTAAGGAAGAAGGAGGACAAGTCAGAGGAACCGTTTTTGAAGGTAGCATCATCGGAACAGATGCGACCAAGGCGAAGGAACTGGGAGAATGGGATGGAGTCCTTACAGGAAGCAGGGTGTGAGGAGCTGTAGTCGAGGTAGCTGTGGGAGTCGGTGGGTTTGTAATGGATATTGGTGGACAGTCTATCACCAGAGATTGAGACAGAGATGTCAAGGAAGGTAAGGGAAGTGTCAGAGATGGACCACGTGAAAATGTTGGAGGGGTGGAGATTGGAAGCAAAATTAATAAATTTTTCCAACTCATCGACACCAACACCCATCTAGGACCCTCCACCCCAGCCTGTCCCTCCGTCCCCACCCCATCTTCCAATCCCAGCCCCAGCCCTGTATTCACTATACCCCCTGACCTTCCCCTCTCCGATGCTGAACGTTCAGTGCTCAGCAAAGGACTTAGTTTCATACCCTTACGCCCTCACCTCAATGAATTTCGGGCTCGGCATGATACTGAACTCTTCTTTCGCCGTGTTCGTCTCCGGGCTCACTTCTTTGGGCAGGAGTCCTCTCCCAGTTCAACGGATCCTTTTACCCATCTCCAATATTCTCCCTCCACCTGGACCCCTCCCTCTGGATTCTTACCTTCTCTTGATATTTTCATTGAGAACTGTCGGCGCGACATTAGTCGTCTCAATTTCTCTGCTCCTCTCACCCATTCTAACCTGTCTCTCTCTGAACTTACTGCACTCCATTCTCTCAGGTCCAACCCTGACATTGTCATCAAACCCGCTGACAAGGGTGGTGCTGTTGTTGTCTGGCGCACTGACCTCTACCTCGCGGAGGCTGAGCGTCAACTCGCAGACACTTCCTCCTACCTCTCCCTGGACCATGATCCCACCACTGAACATCAAACTATTGTTTCCAGGACTGTCACTGACCTCATCTCCTCTGGGGATCTCCCTCCCACAGCTTCCAACCTGATAGTCGCCCAACCTCGGACAGCCCGCTTCTGTCTCCTACCCAAAATCCACAAACAGAACTGCCCCGGTAGACCGATCATCTCAGCTTGCCCCTGCCCCACAGAACTCATTTCTCGTTATCTTGACTCCCTTCTCTCTCCCCTTGTCCAGTCCCTTCCCACCTACATCCGTGATTCCTCTGACACCTTACGTCACATCAACAATTTCCAGTTCCCTGGCTCCAACCGCTTCCTCTTCACCATGGACGTCCAATCCCTCTACACCTCCATCCCCCACCAGGATGGTCTGAGGGCCCTTAGCTTCTTCCTCGAACAGAGGCCCGAACAATCCCCATCCACAACTACTCTCCTCCGTCTGGCTGAACTTGTTCTCACGTTGAACAATTTCTCCTTCAACTCCTCTCACTTTCTCCAAATAAAAGGTGTGGCTATGGGTACCCGCATGGGCCCCAGCTATGCCTGTCTCTTTATGGGATATGTGGAACATTCCTTGTTGCAGTCCTACCCCGGCCCCCTTCCACAACTTTTTCTCCGGTACATCGATGATTACTTCGGTGCCGCTTCATGCTCTCGTCGGGACTTGGAAAAATTTATTAATTTTGCTTCCAATCTCCACCCCTCCATCATTTTCACGTGGTCCATCTCTGACACTTCCCTTACCTTCCTTGACCTCTCTGTCTCAATCTCTGGTGATAGACTGTCCACCAATATCCATTACAAACCCACCGACTCCCACAGCTACCTCGACTACAGCTCCTCACACCCCACTTCCTGTAAGGACTCCATCCCATTCTCCCAGTTCCTTCGCCTTCGTCGCATCTGTTCCGATGATGCTACCTTCAAAAACGGTTCCTCTGACTTGTCCTCCTTCTTCCTTAACCGAGGTTTTCCAACGACGGTCGTTGACAGGGCCCTCAACCGTGTCCGGCCCATCTCCCGCGCATCCGCCCTCACGCCTTCTCCTCCCTCCCAGAAACATGATAGGGTCCCCCTTGTCCTCACTTATCACCCCACCAGCCTCCGCATTCAAAGGATCATCCTCCGCCATTTCCACCAACTCCAGCATGATGCCACCACCAAACACATCTTCCCTTCACCCCCCTTATCGGCATTCCGTAGGGATCGCTCCCTCCGGGACACCCTGGTCCACTCCTCCATCACCCCCTACTCCTCAACCCCCTCCTATGGCACCACCCCATGCCCACGCAAAAGATGTAACACCTGCCCCTTCAATTCCTCTCTCCTCACCGTCCAAGGGCCCAAACACTCCTTTCAAGTGAAGCAGCATTTCACTTGCATTTCCCCCAACTTAGTTTACTGCATTCGTTGCTCCCAATGTGGTCTCCTCTACATTGGAGAGACCAAACGTAAACTGGGCGACCGCTTTGCAGAACACCTGCGGTCTGTCCGCAAGAATGACCCAAATCTCCCTGTCGCTTGCCATTTTAACACTCCACCCTGCTCTCTTGCCCACATGTCTGTCCTTGGCTTACTGCATTGTTCCAGTGAAGCCCAACGCAAACAGGAGGAACAACACCTCATCTTCCGACTAGGCACCTTACAGCCTTCCGGTCTGAATATTGAATTCAATAACTTGAGGTCGTGAGCTCCCTCCCCCATCCCCACCCCCTTTCTGTTTCCCCCCCCCCCCTTTTTTTCCCCTTTTTTTTCCCTATAAATTTTATAGATTTTTCTTTTCCCATCTATTTCCATTATTTTTAAATATTTTAAAATCTTTTATGCTCCCCCCCACCGCCACTAGAGATGTACCTTGAGTGCCCTACCATCCATTCTTAATTAGCACATTCGTTTAGATAATATCACCAACTTTAACTTTAACACCTATGTGTTTTTTTGTACCATTGTCACTGACATCTTTTGATGATCTTCTTCTATCACTGCTTGTTTGTCTACACAAGCACCTCTGTCTCTCTCACTCTCTCCGCCCCCCCACACACACACCTTAAACCAGCTTATATTTCAACTCTTTCTTGGACTCGAAATCAAGTTCTGTCGAAGGGTCATGAGGACTCGAAACGTCAACTCTTTTCTTCTCCGCCGATGCTGCCAGACCTGCTGAGTTTTTCCAGGTAATTCTGTTTTTGTTTTGGATTTCCAGCATCCGCAGTTTTCTTTGTTTTTATCTCAATGTTAAGGTAGAGCTGGGAGGTGGTGAGGTAGGGTACGGTGAAGTAGATGAGGTAGAGCTGGGTGGTGTTTAGGTAGAGCTGGACAGTGGCGAGGTAGAGCTGGCTGGTGGTGAGTGGGAGCTGGACAGTGGTGAGGTAGAGCTGGGAGGTGGAGAGGTAGAGTATGGTGAAGTAGGTGAGATAGGGCTGGGTGGTGTTTAGGTAGATCTGGACAGTGGTGAGGTAGAGCTGGGTGGTGGTAAGGAAGAGATGGGTGGTGGTGAGTTTAATCTGGACAGTGGTGAGGTAGAGCTGGGTGGTGGTGAGGTGGATTACGGTGCAGTAGGTGATGTATAGCTGGCTGGCAATGAGGTAGAGCTGGGTGGCGGTGAGCTAGAGCTTGGTGGTGTTTAGATAGAGTTGGGTGGTGTTTAGGTAGGGCTGGATGGTGTTTAGGTAGAACTGGGTGGTGTTTAGGTAGAGCTGGGTGAGGTTGTGAGGTAGACCTGTGTGAACTAGGTGAGGTAGAGTACGATGAGGTAGGTGAGGTTGAGCTGGATATTTTTTATAAAGCTGGGTGGTGGTGAGGTAGAACTGTGTGGTGTTGAGGTATAGCTGGGCGGTGGTGAGGCAGAGCTGTGCGGTGGTGAGATAGAGCTTGGTGGTGGTGAGGTAGAGCTGGGAGGTTGTGAGGTAGAGCTGCGCGGTGGTGAGATAGATCTTGGTGGTGGTGAGGTAGAGCTAGGCAGTGGTGAGGTGAAGCTGGGCGGTTTTCAGGTAGAGCTGTGTGGTGGCGAGGTGAAGCTGGGAAGTGGTGAGATAGTACTTGGCGGTGGTGAGGTAGAGCTGGGCAGTGATGAGGTAGTACTGGCAGTGGTGAGGTAGAGCTGGGCGCTGGTGAGGTAGATCTGGGTGGTGGTGAGGTGGAGGACGGTGAATTAGGTGATATATAGCTGGCTGGCGGTGAGGTAGAGCTGGGTGTTGGAGAGGTAGAGCTGGGTGGTGGTGAGTTAGAGCTGGGCAGTGGTGAGGTGGAGTACGGTGAAGTAGGTGAGGTACAGCTGGCTGGCGGTGAAGTAGAGCTGGGTGGTGGTGAGGTAGACCTTGGTGGTGTTTAGGTAGAGCTGGGTGGTGCTTAGGTAGAATTGGGTGGTGTTTAGGTACAGCTAGGTGAGGTAGTGAGTTATAGTATGGAGAAGTAGGTTAGGTAGAGCTGAGTGGTGTTTAGGTAGCGCTGGCGGGTGGTGAGGTAGGGTACAGTGAAGTAGGTGAGGTAGAGCTGGGAGGTGGTGAGGTGGAGCTGGACAATGGTGAGGTAGAGCTGGGAGGTGGTGAGGTAGATCACGGTGAAGTAGGTGAGGTAGAGCTGGGTGGTGTTTAGGCAGAGCTGGACAGTGGTGAGGTAGAGCTGGGTGGTGGTATGGTAGAGCTTGGTGGTGGTGAGATTAAGCTGGGCAGTGGTGAGGTAGAGCTGGGTGGTGGTGAGGTGGATTACGGTGAAGTAGGTGATGTATAGCTGGCTGGCAATGAGGTAGAGCTGGGTGGCGGTGAGCTAGAGCTTGGTGGTGTTTAGATAGAGATGGGTGGTGTTTAGGTAGGGCTGGATGGTGTTTAGGTACAGCTAGGTGAGGTAGTGAGGTATAGTATGGAGAAGTAGGTTAGGTAGAGCTGAGTGGTGTTTAGGTAGCGCTGGCGGGTGGTGAGGTAGGGTACGGTGAAGTAGGTGAGGTAGAGCTGGGAGGTGGTGAGGTGGAGCTGGACAGTGGTGAGGTAGAGCTGGGAGGTGGTGAGGTGGAGCTGGACACTGGTGCGGTAGAGCTGGGATGTGGTGAGGTAGAGTACGGTGAAGTAGGTGAGGTAGAGCTGGATGGTGTTTAGGCAGAGCTGGACAGCGGTGAGGTAGAGCTGGGTGGTGGTGAGATTAAGCTGGACAGTGGTGAGGTAGAGCTGGGTCCTGGTGAGGTGGAGCTGGGCAGTGGTGAGTTGGAGTGCGGTGAAGTAGGTGAGGTACAGCTGGCTGGCGGTGAGGTAGAGCTGGGTGGCGGTGAGGTTAATCTTGGCAGTGCTGAGGTAGAGCTGGGTGGTGGTGAGGTTAATCTTGGCAGTGGTGAGGTAGAGCTGGGTGGTGGTGAGGTTAATCTGGACAATGTTAATGTAGAAAACAAAAACAGAATTACCTGGAAAAACTCAGCAGGTCTGGCAGCATCGGCGGAGAAGAAAAGAGTTGACGTTTCGAGTCCTCATGACCCTTCGACAGAACTTGATTTCGAGTCCAAGAAAGAGTTGAAATATAAGCTGGTTTAAGGTGTGTGTGTGGGGGGGCGGAGAGAGAGGAAGAGACAGAGGTGCTTGTGTAGACAAACAAGCAGTGATAGAAGCAGATCATCAAAAGATGTCAGTGACAATGGTACAAAAAAACACATAGGTGTTAAAGTTAAAGTTGGTGATATTATCTAAACGAATGTGCTAATTAAGAATGAATGGTAGGGCACTCAAGGTACATCTCTAGTGGGGGTGGGGGGAGCATAAAAGATTTTAAAATATTTAAAAATAATGGAAATAGGTGGGAAAAGAAAAATCTATAAAATTTATAGGGAAAAAAAAGGGGGAAAAAAAAGAGGGGGGGGGGAAACAGAAAGGGGGTGGGGATGGGGGAGGGAGCTCACGACCTAAAGTTATTGAATTCAATATTCAGACCGGAAGGCTGTAAGGTGCCTAGTCGGAAGATGAGGTGTTGTTCCTCCAGTTTGCGTTGGGCTTCACTGGAACAATGCAGTAAGCCAAGGATAGACATGTGGGCAAGAGAGCAGGGTGGAGTGTTAAAATGGCAAGCGACAGGGAGGTTTGGGTCATTCTTGCGGACAGACCGCAGGTGTTCTGCAAAGCGGTCGCCCAGTTTACGTTTGGTCTCTCCAATGTAGAGGAGACCACATTGGGAGCAACGAATGCAGTAGACTAAGTTGGGGGAAATGCAAGTGAAATGCTGCTTCACTTGAAAGGAGTGTTTGGGCCCTTGGACGGTGAGGAGAGAGGAAGTGAAGGGGCAGGTGTTACATCTTTTGCGTGGGCATGGGGTGGTGCCATAGGAGGGGGTTGAGGAGTAGGGGGTGATGGAGGAGTGGACCAGGGTGTCCCGGAGGGAGCGATCCCTACGGAATGCCGATAAGGGGGGTGAAGGGAAGATGTGTTTGGTGGTGGCATCATGCTGGAGTTGGCGGAAATGGCGGAGGATGATCCTTTGAATGCGGAGGCTGGTGGGGTGATAAGTGAGGACAAGGGGGACCCTATCATGTTTCTGGGAGGGAGGAGAAGGCGTGAGGGCGGATGCGCGGGAGATGGGCCGGACACGGTTGAGGGCCCTGTCAACGACCGTCGGTGGAAAACCTCGGTTAAGGAAGAAGGAGGACAAGTCAGAGGAACCGTTTTTGAAGGTAGCATCATCGGAACAGATGCGACCAAGGCGAAGGAACTGGGAGAATGGGATGGAGTCCTTACAGGAAGCAGGGTGTGAGGAGCTGTAGTCGAGGTAGCTGTGGGAGTCGGTGGGTTTGTAATGGATATTGGTGGACAGTCTATCACCAGAGATTGAGACAGAGAGATCAAGGAAGGTAAGGGAAGTGTCAGATATGGACCACGTGAAAATGATGGAGGGGTGGAGATTGGAAGCAAAATTAATAAATTTTTCCAACTCATCGACACCAACACCCATCTAGGACCCTCCACCCCAGCCTGTCCCTCCGTCCCCACCCCATCTTCCAATCCCAGCCCCAGCCCTGTATTCACTATACCCCCTGACCTTCCCCTCTCCGATGCTGAACGTTCAGTGCTCAGCAAAGGACTTAGTTTCATACCCTTACGCCCTCACCTCAATGAATTTCGGGCTCGGCATGATACTGAACTCTTCTTTCGCCGTCTTCGTCTCCGGGCTCACTTCTTTGGGCAGGAGTCCTCTCCCAGTTCAACGGATCCTTTTACCCATCTCCAATATTCTCCCTCCACCTGGACCCCTCCCTCTGGATTCTTACCTTCTCTTGATATTTTCATTGAGAACTGTCGGCGCGACATTAGTCGTCTCAATTTCTCTGCTCCTCTCACCCATTCTAACCTGTCTCTCTCTGAACTTACTGCACTCCATTCTCTCAGGTCCAACCCTGACATTGTCATCAAACCCGCTGACAAGGGTGGTGCTGTTGTTGTCTGGCGCACTGACCTCTACCTCGCGGAGGCTGAGCGTCAACTCGCAGACACTTCCTCCTACCTCTCCCTGGACCATGATCCCACCACTGAACATCAAACTATTGTTTCCAGGACTGTCACTGACCTCATCTCCTCTGGGGATCTCCCTCCCACAGCTTCCAACCTGATAGTCGCCCAACCTCGGACGGCCCGCTTCTGTCTCCTACCCAAAATCCATAAACAGAACTGCCCCGGTAGACCGATCATCTCAGCTTGCCCCTGCCCCACAGAACTCATTTCTCGTTATCTTGACTCCCTTCTCTCTCCCCTTGTCCAGTCCCTTCCCACCTACATCCGTGATTCCTCTGACACCTTACGTCACATCAACAATTTCCAGTTCCCTGGCTCCAACCGCTTCCTCTTCACCATGGACGTCCAATCCCTCTACACCTCCATCCCCCACCAGGATGGTCTGAGGGCCCTTAGCTTCTTCCTCGAACAGAGGCCCGAACAATCCCCATCCACAACTACTCTCCTCCGTCTGGCTGAACTTGTTCTCACGTTGAACAATTTCTCCTTCAACTCCTCTCACTTTCTCCAAATAAAAGGTGTGGCTATGGGTACCCGCATGGGCCCCAGCTATGCCTGTCTCTTTATGGGATATGTGGAACATTCCATGTTGCAGTCCTACCCCGGCCCCCTTCCACAACTTTTTCTCCGGTACATCGATGATTACTTCGGTGCCGCTTCATGCTCTCGTCGGGACTTGGAAAAATTTATTAATTTTGCTTCCAATCTCCACCCCTCCATCATTTTCACGTGGTCCATCTCTGACACTTCCCTTACCTTCCTTGACCTCTCTGTCTCAATCTCTGGTGATAGACTGTCCACCAATATCCATTACAAACCCACCGACTCCCACAGCTACCTCGACTACAGCTCCTCACACCCCACTTCCTGTAAGGACTCCATCCCATTCTCCCAGTTCCTTCGCCTTCGTTGCATCTGTTCCGATGATGCTACCTTCAAAAACGGTTCCTCTGACTTGTCCTCCTTCTTCCTTAACCGAGGTTTTCCACCGACGGTCGTTGACAGGGCCCTCAACCGTGTCCGGCCCATCTCCCGCGCATCCGCCCTCACGCCTTCTCCTCCCTCCCAGAAACATGATAGGGTCCCCCTTGTCCTCACTTATCACCCCCACCAGCCTCCGCATTCAAAGGATCATCCTCCGCCATTTCCGCCAACTCCAGCATGATGCCACCACCAAACACATCTTCCCTTCACCCCCCTTATCGGCATTCCGTAGGGATCGCTCCCTCCGGGACACCCTGGTCCACTCCTCCATCACCCCCTACTCCTCAACCCCCCTCCTATGGCACCACCCCCATGCCCACGCAAAAGATGTAACACCTGCCCCTTCACTTCCTCTCTCCTCACCGTCCAAGGGCCCAAACACTCCTTTCAAGTGAAGCAGCATTTCACTTGCATTTCCCCCAACTTAGTTTACTGCATTCGTTGCTCCCAATGTGGTCTCCTCTACATTGGAGAGACCAAACGTAAACTGGGCGACCGCTTTGCAGAACACCTGCGGTCTGTCCGCAAGAATGACCCAAACCTCCCTGTCGCTTGCCATTTTAACACTTCCACCCTGCTCTCTTGCCCACATGTCTGTCCTTGGCTTACTGCATTGTTCCAGTGAAGCCCAACGCAAACTGGAGGAACAACACCTCATCTTCCGACTAGGCACCTTACAGCCTTCCGGTCTGAATATTGAATTCAATAACTTGAGGTCGTGAGCTCCCTCCCCCAATCCCACCCCCTTTCTGTTTCCCCCCCCCCCCTTTTTTTTCCCCTTTTTTTTCCCTATAAATTTTATAGATTTTTCTTTTCCCATCTATTTCCATTATTTTTAAATATTTTAAAATCTTTTATGCTCCCCCCACCGCCACTAGAGATGTACCTTGAGTGCCCTACCATTCATTCTTAATTAGCACATTCGTTTAGATAATATCACCAACTTTAACTTTAACACCTATGTGTTTTTTTGTACCATTGTCACTGACATCTTTTGATGATCTTCTTCTATCACTGCTTGTTTGTCTACACAAGCACCTCTGTCTCTCTCACTCTCTCCGCCCCCCCACACACACACCTTAAACCAGCTTATATTTCAACTCTTTCTTGGACTCGAAATCAAGTTCTGTCGAAGGGTCATGAGGACTCGAAACGCGTCAACTCTTTTCTTCTCCGCCGATGCTGCCAGACCTGCTGAGTTTTTCCAGGTAATTCTGTTTTTGTTTTGGATTTCCAGCATCCGCAGTTTTCTTTGTTTTTATCTCAATGTTAAGGTAGAGCTGGGAGGTGGTGAGGTAGGGTACGGTGAAGTAGATGAGGTAGAGCTGGGTGGTGTTTAGGTAGAGCTGGACAGTGGCGAGGTAGAGCTGGCTGGTGGTGAGTGGGAGCTGGACAGTGGTGAGGTAGAGCTGGGAGGTGGAGAGGTAGAGTATGGTGAAGTAGGTGAGATAGGGCTGGGTGGTGTTTAGGTAGATCTGGACAGTGGTGAGGTAGAGCTGGGTGGTGGTAAGGAAGAGATGGGTGGTGGTGAGTTTAATCTGGACAGTGGTGAGGTAGAGCTGGGTGGTGGTGTGGTAGAGCTGGGCAGTGGTGAGGTGTAGTATGGTGAAATAGATGGGGTAAAGTTGGCTGGCGGTGAGGTAGAGCTAGGGCAGTGGTGAGGTAGAGTACGGTGAAGTAGGTGACGTAGAGCTGGGTGGTGTTTAGTTAGAGCTGGGTGGTGTTTAGTTAGAGCTGGGTGGTGTTTAGGTAGAACTGAGTGGTGTTTAGGTACAGCTGAGTGAGGTAGTGAGGTAGAGCTGGGTGAACTAGGTGAGGTAGAGTATAATGAGTTAGGTGAGGTTGAGCTGAAAGTTTTTTATAGAGCTGGGTGGTGGTGAGGTAGAACTGGGTGGTGGTGAGGCAGAGCTGGGCGGTGGTGAGATAGCGCTTAGTGGTGGTGAGGTAGAGCTGGGCGGTGGTGAGGTAGAGCTGGGCAGTGGTGAGGTTTTGCTGGGCAGTGGTGCAGTAGAGCGGGGTGTTGGTGAGATAGAGCTTGGCGGTGGTGAGGTAGAGCTGGGCGGTGGTGAGGTAGAGCTGGGCAGTGGTGTGGTAGAGCGGGGTTGTGGTGAGATAGAGTTTGGCGGTTGTGAGGTAGAGCTGGGTGGTGGTGAGGTAGAGCTGGGTGGTGGTGAGGTGAAGATGGGCGGTGGTGAGGTAGAGCTGGGTGGTGGTGAGGTGGTGCTGAGTGGTGGTGAGTGGAGCTGGGTGGTGGTTAGGTAGAGCTTGGCGGTGGTGAGGTAGAGCTGGGAGGTGGTGAGGTGGAGCTGGACGGTGGTGAGGTAGAGCTGGTGGTGGTGAGGTAGTTAACAGTGAAATAGGTGAGGTAGAGCTGGGTGGTGTTTGGGTAGAGCTGGTCAGTGGTGAGGTAGAGTACAGTGAAGTAGGTGAGGTACAGCTGGCTGGCGGTGGTAGAGCTGGGTGGTGGTGAGGTAGAGTTTGTGAAGTAGGTGACATTGAGCTGGGTTGTGTTTAGGTAGAGCTGGGTGGTGGTGTGCTAGAGCCGGGTTGTGATGAGATAGAGCATGGCGGTGGTGAGGTAGAGCTGGGCGGTGGTGATGTATAGCCGGGCTGTGTTGAGGTAGAGCTGGGCGGTAGTGAGATAGAGCATGGCGGTGGTGATGTATATCTGGGCAGTGTTGAGGTAGAGCTGGGCGGTGGTGAGATAGAGCTTGGCAGTGGTGAGGTAGAGCTGGGTGGTGGTGAGGTAGAGCTGGGAGGTGGTGAGGTAGAGATGGGTGGTGGTGAGGTAGAGCATGGTGAAGTAGGTGAGGTAGAGCTGGGTGGTGTTTAGGTAGAGCTGGGCAGTGGTGAGGTAGAGTACGGGGAAGTAGTTGAAGTACAGCTGGCTGGTGGTGAGGTAGAGCTGGGTGTTGGTGAGGTAGAGTACGATGAAGTAGGTGAGGTAGAGCTGGATGGTGTTTAGGTAAAGCTGGGTGTTGTTTAGGTAGAGCTGGATGGTGTTTAGGTAGAGCTGGGTGAGGTAGTGAGGTAGAGCTGGGTGAAGTAGGTGAGGTAGAGTACGAGAGGTAGGTGAGGTTGAGCTGTGTGTTTTTTATAGAACTGGGTGGTGGTGAGGTAGAGCTTGGTGGGTGTGAGGTAGAGTAAAGTGAGGTAGATGAAGTAGAGCTGTGTGGTGGTGAGAAAGAGCTGAGTGGTGGTGCGGTAGAGCTGGGCAGGGGTGAGGCAGAGCTGGGCGGTGGTGAGATAAAGCTGGGTGGTGGTGAGATAGAGCTGGGCAGTGGAGGGCTAGAGCTGGGCGGTGGTGAGGTAGAGCTGGGCAATGGTGAAGTGAAGCTGGGCGGTGGTGAGGTAGAGCTGGGTGGTTGTGAGCTGAAGCTGGTCAGTGGTGAGGTATCGCTAGGCAGTGGTGAGGTAGAGCTGGGCAGTGGTGAGGTGACGTTGAGCTGCGTGGTTTTTAGGTAGAGCTGGGTGGTGGTGAGGTAGAGTTGGGTGGTGTTTAGGTAGAGCTGGGTGGTCATGAGGTGCAGCTGTGTGGTGGTGAGGTATAGCAGGCCGGTGGCGAGGCAGAGCTGGGTGGTGCTTAGATAGAGCTGGGTGCTGGTGAGATGAAGATGGGCAGTGGTGAGGTATAGCTGGGCAGTGCTCAGGTGGAGCTGTGCAGCGGTGAGGTAGAGCTGGGTGGTTGTGAGGTCAAGCTGGGTGGTGGTGAGGTATAGAATGGAGAAGAAAGTTAGGTAGAGCTGAGTGGTGTTTAGGAAGAGCTGGAGTGTGGTGAGGTAGAGTTTGGTGAAGTAGGTGAGGTAGAGCTGGGTGGGGGTGAGGTGAAGCTGGGCGGTTGTGTGGTAGAGCTGCGTGGTGGTGAGGGAGAGCTGGACGGTAGTGAGGTAGAGCTGGGAGGTGGTGAGGTAGGGTACGGTGAAGTAGGTGAGGTAGAGCTGGGTGGTGTTTAGGTAGAATTGGACAGTGGTGAGGTAGAGCTGGGAGGTGGTGAGGTGGAGCTGGACAGTGGTGAGGTAGAGCTGGGAGGTGGTATGGTAGAGCTGGGTGGTGATGAGGTAGAGCTGGGCGTTGGTGAGGTGGAGTATGGTGAAGTAGGTGAGGTAGAGCTGGGTGGTGTTTAGGTAGAGCTGGATGGTGGTGAGGTAGAGCTGGGTGGTGGTATGGTAGAGCTGGGTGGTGGTGAGGTAGAACTGGGCAGTGGTGAGGTGGAGTACGGTGAAGCAGGTGAGGTACAGCTGGCTGGCGGTGAGGTAGAGCTGGGTGGTGGTGAGGTAGAGCTAGGTGGTATTTTGGTAGAGTTGGGAGGTTTTTAGGTAGAGCTGGGTGGTGTTTAGGTAGAACTGGGTGGTGTTTAGGTAGAGCTGGGTGAGGTTGTGAGGTAGAGCTGGGTGAACTAGGTGAGGTAGAGTACGATGAGTTAGGTGAGGTTGAGCTGGGTATTTTTTATAGACTGGGTGGTGGTGAGGTAGAACTGGGTGGTGGTGAGGTCGGGTACGGTGAAGTAGGTGAGGTAGAGCTGGGTGGTGTTTAGGTAGAATTGGACAGTGGTGAGGTAGAGCTGGGAGGTGGTGAGGTGGAGCTGGACAGTGCTGAGGTAGAGCTGGGACGTGGCATGGTATAGCTGGGTGGTGGTGAGGTAGAGCTGTGTGGTGGTGAGGTAGAGCCGGGTGGTGGTGAGGTAGACTACAGTGAAGTAGGTGAGGTAGAGCTGGGTGGTGGTGAGGTTGATCTGTGTGGTGGTGAGGTATAGCTGGGCGGTGGTGCGGTAGACCTGGTTGGTGGTGAGATAGAGCTTGGTGGTGGTGAGGTAGAGCTAGGCAGAGGTGAGGTAGAGCTATGCAGTGGTGAGGTGAAGCTGGGCGGTGGTCAGGTAGAGCTGTGTCGTGGTGAGGTGAAGCTGGGTAGTGGTGAGATAGAGCTTGGTGGCGGTGTGGTAGAGCTGGGAGGTGGTGAAGTAGAGTACGGTGAAGTAGGTGAGGTAGAGCTGGGTAGTGGTGAGGTGAAGATGGCCAGAGGAGAGGTACAGCTGGGGAGTGGTGAGGTGTAGCTGTGCGGTGATGAGGTAGAGCTGGGTGGTGGTGAGGTGAAGCAGGGTGGTGGTGATGTGGAGCTGGGTGGTAGTGAGGTGCAGCTGGCCGGTGGTGAGTTATAGCTTGGCAGTGGTGAGGTAGAGCCAGGTGGTGGTTAGGTGAAGCTGGGCGGTAGTGAGGTAGAGCACAGAGGTTGTGAGGTAGATCTGGGTAAGGTAGGTGAGGTAGAGCTGGGTGGTGGTGAGGAATAGTATGGAGAAGTAGTTTAGGTAGAGCTGAGTGGTGTTTAGGTAGAGCTGGGGTGTGGTGACGTAGAGTATGGTGAAGTAGGTGAGGTAGAGCTGGGTGGTGATGAGGTGAAGCTGGGCGGTAGTGTGATAGAGCTGCGTGGTGGTGAGGGAGAGCTGGACAATGGTGAGGTAGAGCTGGGAGCAGTTGAAAAAGGGTACGGTGAAGCAGGTGAGGTAGAGCTGGGTGGTGTTTAGGTAAAGCTGGAAAGTGGTGAGGTAGAGCTGGGAGGTGGTGAGGTAGAGCTGGGCAGTGGTGAGGTGGAGTGCGGTGAAGTAGGTGAGGTACAGCTGGCTGGCGGTGAGGTAGAGCTGGGTGGTGGTGAGGAAGAGTACGGTGAAATAGGTGAGGTTGAGCTGGGTGGTGGTGAGGTAGATCTGGGTGGTGTTTAGGTAGAGCTGAGTGGTGTTTAGGTAGAGCTGAGTGGTGTTTAGGTAGAACTGGGTGATATTTAGTTACAGCTGGGTGAGGTAGTGAGATAGAGCTGGCTGAAATAGGTGAGGTAGAGTACGATGAGGTAGGTGGTGAGGTATAGCAGGGCAGTGGTGAGGCAGTGCTGGGCAGTGGTGAGATAGAGCTGGTTGGTGGTGAGGTATAGCGGGGCAGTGGTAAGGTAGAGCTGGGCAGTGGTGAGGTAGACCTGGTCAGTGGTGAGTTGAAGCTTGGCGGTGGTGAGGTAGAGCTGGTTGGTAGTGAGGTAAAGCTGGCAAGTGGTGAGGTATAGCTGGGCAGTGGTGTGGTAGAGCAATGTTGTAGTGAAATAGAGCTTGGCGGTGGTGATGTAGAGCTGGGCGGTGGTGAGATGGAGCTGGGCAGTGGTGAGATGGAGTTTGGCGGTGGTGAGGTAAAGCTAGTTGGTGGTGAGGTAGAGCTGGGTGGTGGTGAGGTGAAGCTGGGTGGTGTTGAGGTCGAGCTGGGCGGTGGTGATGTGGTGCTTGGTGGTGCTGAGGTATAGCTGGGCAGTGGTGAGGCAGAGCTGGGCAGTGGTGAGATAGAGCTGGGAGGTGGTGACGTAGAGCTGGGCGGTGGTGGGGTAGAGCTGGGCAGTGGTGAAGTGAAGCTGGGCAGTGGTGAGGAAGAGCTGGGTGGTTGTGACGTGAAGCTGGGCAGTGGTGAGGTATAGCTGGGCAGTGGTGAGGTAGAGTTGGGTAATGGTGAGGTAGAGCTGGGCGGTGTTGAAGTGACATTGAGCTGGGTGCTGTTTAGGTAGACCTGGGAGGTGGTGAGGTAGAGCTGGGTGGTGTTTAGGTACAGCTGGGTGGTGGTGAGGTAGAGCTGTGTGGTGGTGAGGTATAGCCGGGCGGTGGTGAGGCAGAGCTGGGCGGTGGTGAGATAGATCTGGGTGGTGGTGAGGTAGAGCTGAGCGGTAGTGAGGTGGAGCTGTGTGATGTGAGGTAGAGCTGGGTGCTGGTGAAGTAGGTGAGGTAGAGCTGTGCGGTGGTGAGGTGGAGCTGTGCAGTGGTCAGGTAGAGCTGGGTATGGTGAAGTAGGTGAGGTTGAGCTGGGTGGTGTTTAGGTAGAGTTGGACAGTGGTGAGGTAGAGCTGGGAGTTGGTGAGGTGGAGCTGGACAGTGGTGAGGTAGAGCCGGGAGATGGTGAGGTAGAGTTACGGTGAAGAAGAGCTGGGTGGTCTTTAGGTAGAACTGGGTGGTGTTTAGGTACAGCTGGATGAGGTAGTGAGATAGAGCTGGCTGAACTAGGTGAGGTAGAGTACGATGAGGTAGGTGAGGTTGAGCTGGGTGTTTTTTAAAGGGCTGGGTGGTGGTGAGGTAGAACTGGGTGGTGGTGAGGTAGAGCTATGTGGTGGTGAGGTAGAGCTTGGTGGTGGTGAGGTAGAGTACAGTCGGGTAGGTGAGGTAGAGCTGGGCGGTTGTGAGATAGAGCTTGTTGGTGGTGAGGTATAGCTGGGCGGTGGTGAGGTAGAGCTGGGCAGTTGTGACGCAGAGCTGGGCGGTGGTGAGATAGAGCTTGGTGGTGGTGAGGTATAGCTGGGCGGTGGTGAGGTAGACCTGGACAGTGGTGAGTTGAAGCTGGGCGGTGGTGAGGGAGAGCTAGTTGGTTGTTAGGTAAAGCTGGCAAGTAGTGAGGTGTAGCTGGGCTGTGGTGTGGTAGAGCGGTGTTGTTGTGAGATAGAGCTTGGCGGTGGTGAGGTAGAGCTGGGCAGTGGTGAGATACAGTTTTGGCGGTGGGGAGGTAGAGCTGGGTGGTGATGAGATAAGCTGGGTGGCGGTGAGGTAGAGCTGGGTGGTGGTGAGGTGGTGCTGAGTGGTTTGAGGTAGAGCTGGGTGGTGGTGATATAGACCTTGGCGGTGGTGAGGAAGAGCTGGGTGTTGGTGAGGTAGAGCTGGGCGGTGGTGAGTTGGAGCTGTGTGGTGGTGAGGTGGAGCTGAGTGGTGGTGATATAGAACTTGGCAGTGGTGAGGTAGAGCTGGGTATTGGTGAGGTAGAGCTGGGCGGTGGTGAGTTGCAGCTGTGGGGTGGTGAGGTGGATCTTGATGGTGGTGAGGTGGAGCTGGGTGATCGTGAGGTTGAGCTTGACGATGGTGAGGTAGACCTGGGCGGTGGTGAGGTACATCTGGGTGGTGGTGAGGTAGAGTTTGGCGGTGGTGAGGTATAGCTGGGCAGTGGTGAGGCAGAGCTGGGCAGTGGTGAGATAGAGCTGGGTGGTGGTGAGGAAGAGCTGGGCGGTGGTGGGGTAGATCTGTGAGGTAGTGAGGTAGAGCTGGGCAGTGGTGAAGTGAAGCTGGGCGGTGGTGATGTAGAGCTGGGTGGTTGTGAGGTGAAGCTGGGCAGTGGTGAGGTATAGCTGGGCAGTGGTGAGGTAGAGCTGGGTGGTGGTGAGGTAGAGCTGGGCGATGTTGAGGTGACGTGGAGCTGTGTAGTGTTTAGGTTGAGCTGGGTGGTGGTGAGGTAGAGCTGGGTGGTGTTTAGGTAGAGCTGGGTAGTGGTGAGGTAGAGCTGTGTGGTGGTGAGGTATAGCTGGGTGGTGGTGAGGTGGAGCTGGGCGGTGGTGAGATAGAACTGTGTGGCGGTGAGTTAGAGCTGGGCGGTGGTGAGGTGGAGCTAGGCGGTGGTGAGGTAGAGCTGGGTGCTGGTGAGGTGAAGATGGGCAGTGGTGAGGTATAGCTGGACAGTGGTGAGGTGGAGCTGTGCAGTGGTGAGGTAGAGCTGGGTGGTGGTGAGGTGAAGCTGGGTGGTGGTGAGGTATAGTACAGAGAAGAAGGTTAGGTAGAGCTGAGTGGTGTTTAGGAAGAGCTGGAGAGTGGTGAGGTAGAGTATGGTGAAGTAGGTGAGGTAGAGCTGGGTGGAGGTGAGGTGAAGCTGGGCGGTAGTGTGGTAGAGCTGCATGTGGTGTGGGAGAGCTGGACGGTGGTGAGGTAGAGCTGGGAGGTGGTAAGGTACGGTAAGGTGAAGTAGGTGAGGTAGAGCTGGGTGGTGTTTAGGTAGAGTTGGACAGTGGTGAGGTAGAGCTGGGAGGAGGTGAGGTGGAGCTGGACAGTGGTGAGGTAAAGGTGGGAGGTGGTGAGGTAGAGTTACGGTGAAGTAGAGCTGGGTGGTGTTTTGGTAGAACTGGGTGGTATTTAGGTACAGCTGGGTGAGGTAGTGAGATATAGCTGGCTGAACTAGATGAGGTAGAGTACGATGAGGTAGGTGAGCTGGGTGTTTTTTAAAGAGCTGGGTGGTGGTGAGGTAGAACTGGGTGGTGGTGAGATAGAGCTTGTTGGTGGTGAGGTATAGCTGGGCGGTGGTGAGGTAGAGCTGGGCGGGTGTGAGGCAGAGCTTGGCGGTGGTGAGATAGAGCTTGGTGGTGGTGAGGTATAGCTGGGCGCTGGTGAGGTCGACCTGGACAGTGGTGAGTTGAAGCTGGGCGGTGGTGAGGGAGAGCTATTTGGTTGTGAGGTAAAGCTGGCATGTGGTGAGGTATAGCTGGGCAGTGGTGTGGTAGAGTGGTGGTGTGAGATAGAGCTTGGCCGTGGTGAGGTAGAGCTGGGCAGTGGTGAGATAGAGTTTGGCGGTGGTGAGGTAGAGCCGGGTGGTGTTGAGGTGAAGCTGTGTGGTTGTGAGGTAGAGCTGGGTGGTGGTGAGTGTGCTGAGTGGTGGTAAAGTAGAGCTGGGTGGTAGTGATATAGACTTTGGCGGTGGTGTGGTAGAGCTGGGTGTTGGTGAGGTAGAGCTGGGCGGTGGTGAGTTGGAGCTGTGTGGTGGTGAGGTGAAGCTTGGTGGTGGTGAGGTGGAGCTGGTTGATGGTGGGGAAGAGCTTGACGATGGTGAGGTAGACCTGGGCGGTGGTGAGGTACAGCTGGGTGATGGTGAGGTAGAGCTTGGCGGTGGTGAGGTATAGCTGGGCAGTGGTGAGGCAGAGCTGGGCAGTGGTGAGATAGAGCTGGGTGGTTGTGAGATAGAGCTGGGAGGTGGTGGTTTAGAGCTGGGCGGTGGTGAAGTTGAGCTGGGCAGTGGTGAAATGAAGCTGCTCAGTGGGGAGGTAGAGCTGGGTGGTTGTGACGTGAAGCTGGGCAGTGGTGAGGTATAGCTGGGCAGTGCTGAGGTAGAGTTGGGTAATGGTGAGGTAGAGCTGGGCGGTGTTGAGGTGACATTGAGCTGGGTGGTGTTTAGGTAGAACTGGGTGGTGGTGAGGTAGAGCTATGTGGTTGTGAGGTAGAACTTGGTGGTGGTGAGGTAGAGTACAGTGAGGTAGGTGAGGTAGAGCTGGGCGGTGGTGAGATAGAGCTTGTTGGTGGTGAGGTATAGCTGGGCGGTGGTGAGGTAGAGCTGGGCAGTTGTGAGGCAGAGCTGGGCGGTGGTGAGATAGAGCTTGGTGGTGGTGAGGTATAGCTGGGCGCTGGTGAGGTCGACCTGGACAGTGGTGAGTTGAAGCTGGGCGGTGGTGAGGGAGAGCTATTTGGTTGTGAGGTAAAGCTGGCAAAAGGTGAGGTATAGCTGGGCAGTGGTGTGGTAGAGCGGTGGTGTGAGATAGAGCTTGGCCGTGGTGAGGTAGACCTGGGCAGTGGTGAGATAGAGTTTGGCGGTGGTGAGGTAGAGCTGGGTGGTGTTGAGGTGAAGCTGGGTGGTGGTGAGGTAGAGCTGGGTGGTGCTGAGTGGTGGTGAGGTAGAGCTGGGTGGTAGTGATATAGACGTTGGCGGTGGTGTGGTAGAGCTGGGTGTTGGTGAGGTAGAGCTGGGCGGTGGTGAGTTGGAGCTGTGTGGTGGTGAGGTGAAGCTTGGTGGTGGTGAGGTGGAGCTGGTTGATGGTGGGGAAGAGCTTGACGATGGTGAGGTAGACCTGGGCGGTGGTGAGGTACAGCTGGGTGGTGGTGAGGTAGATCTTGGCGGTGGTGAGCTATAGCTGGGCAGTGGTGAGGCAGAGCTAGGCAGTGGTGAGATAGAGCTGGGTGGTTGTGAGATAGAGCTGGGTGGTGTTGGGGTAGAGCTGGGCGGTGGTGAGGTAGAGCTGGGCAGTGGTGAACTGAAGCTGGGCAGTGGTGAGGTAGAGCTGGGTGGTTGTGACGTGAAGCTGGGCAGTGGTGAGGTATAGCTGGGCAGTGGTGAGGTAGAGTTGGGTAATGGTGAGGTAGAGCTGGGCGGTGTTGAGATGACATTGAGCTGGGTGGTGTTTAGGTAGAGCTGGGTGGTGGTGAGGTAGAGCTGGGTGGTGATTAGGTAAAGCTGGGTGCTGGTGAGTTAGAGCTGTGTGGTGGTGAGATATAGCTGGGCGGTGGTGAGGCAGAGTTGGGCGGTGGTGAGATAGAGATGGGTGGTGGTGAGGTTGAGCTGAGCAGTGGTGAGGTGGAGCTGTGTGATGTGAGGTAGAGCTGGGTGCTGGTGAAGTAGGTGAGGTAGAGCTGGGCGGTGGTGAGGTAGAGCTGGGAGATGGTGAGGTAGAGCTGGATATGGTGAAGTAGGTGAGGTAGATCTGGGTGGTGTTTAGGTAGAGTTGGACAGTGGTGAGGTAGTGCTGGGAGGTGGTGAGGTGGAGCTGGACAGTGGTGAGTTAGAGCCGGGAGGTGGTGAGGTAGAGTTACGGTGAAGTAGAGCTGGGTGGTGTTTAGGTAGAACTGGGTGGTGTTTAGGTACAGCTGGGTGAGGTAGTGAGATAAAGCTGGCTGAACTAGGTGAGGTAGAGTACGATGAGGTAGGTGAGGTTGAGCTGGGTGTTTTTTAAAGAGCTGGGTGGTGGTGAGGTAGAAGTGGGTGGTGGTGAGGTAGAGCTATGTGGTGGTGAGGTAGAGCTTGGTGGTGGTGAGGTATAGCTGGGTGTTGGTGAGGTAGAGCTGGGCAGTTGTGAGGCAGAGCTGGGCGGTGGTGAGATAGAGCTTGGTGGTGGTGAGGTAGAGCTGGGCAGTTGTGTGGCAGAGCTGGGCGGTGGTGAGATAGAGCTTGGTAGTGGTGAGGTATAGCTGGGCAGTGGTGAGGTAGACCTGGGCAGTGGTGAGTTGAAGCTGGGCGGTGGTGAGGGAGAGCTAGTTGGTTGTGAGGTAAAGCTGGCATGTGGTGAGGTATAGCTGGGCAGTGGTGTGGTAGAGCGGTGTTGTTGTGAGATAGAGCTTGGCGGTGTTGATGTAGAGCTGGGAAGTGGTGTAATAGAGTTTTGGCGGTGGTGAGGTAGAGCTGGGTGGTGATGAGGTGAAGCTGGGTGGCGGTGAGGTAGAGCTGGGTGGTGGTGAGGTGGTGCTGAGTGGTGGTGAGGTAGAGCTGGGTGGTGGTGATATAGACCATGGCGGTGGTGAGGAAGGACTGGGTTTTGGTGAGGTAGAGCTGGGCAGTGGTGAGTTGGAGCTTGTGGTCGTGAGGTGGAGTTGGGTGGTGGTGATATAGACCTTGGCGGCGGTGAGGTAGAGCTGGGTGTTGGTGAAGTAGAGCTGGGCGGTGGTGAGTTGCAGCTGTGGGGTGGTGAGGTGGAGCTTGATGGCGGTGAGGTGGAGCTGGGTGATGGTGAGGTAGAGGTGGGTGGTGGTGAGGTGGTGCTGAGTGGTGGTGAGGTAGAGCTGGGCAGTGGTGTTATAGACCATGGTGGTGGTGAGGAAGGGCTGGGTGTTGGTGAGGTAGAGCTGGGCAGTGGTGAGTTGCAGCTGTGGGGTGGTGAGGTGGAGCTTGATGGCGGTGAGGTGGAGCAGGGTGATGGTGAGGTAGAGCTTGACGATGGTGAGGTAGACCTGGGCGGTGGTGAGGTACATCTGGGTGGTGGTGAGGTAGATTTTGGCAGTGGTGAGGTATAGCTGGGCAGTGGTGAGGCAGAGCAGGGCAGTGGTGAGATAGAGCTGGGTGGTGGTGAGTTAGAGCTGGGCGGTGGTGGGGTAGAGCTGGGAGGTAGTGAGGTAGAGCTGGGCAGTGGTGAAGTGAAGCTGGGCGGTGGTGATGTAGAGCTGGGTGGTGGTGAGGTGAAGCTGGGCAGTGGTGAGTTATATCTGGGCAGTGGTGAGGTAGAGCTGGGTTGTGGTGAGGTGAAGCTGGGCAGTTGTGTGGTAGAGCTGCGTGGTGGTTTGGGAGAGCTGGACTGTGGTGAGGTAGAGCTGGGAGGTGGTTAGGTAGGGTACGGTGAAGTAGGTGAGGTAGAGCTGGGTGGTGTTTAGGTCGAGTTGGACAGTGGTGAGGTAGAGCTGGGAGGTGGTGAGATAGAGCTTGGTGGTGGTGAGGTATAGCTGGGCGGTGGTGAGGTAGACCTGGGCAGTGGTGAGTTGATGCTGGGCGGTGGTGAGGGAGAGCAAGTTGGTTATGAGGTAAAGCTGGCAAGTGGTGAGGTATAGCTGGGCAGTGGTGTGGTAGAGCAGTGTTGTTGTGAGATAGAGCTTGGCAGTGTTGATGTAGAGCTGGGCAGTGGTGTAATAGAGTTTTGGCGGTGGTGAGGGAGAGCTGGGTGGTGATGAGGTGAAGCTGGGTGGCGGTGATTTAGAGCTGGGTGGTGGTGAGGTGGTGCTGAGTGGTGGTGAGGTAGAGCTGGGTGGTGGTGATATAGACCATGGCGGTGGTGAGGAAGGGCTGGGTTTTGGTGAGGTAGAGCTGGGCGGTGGTGAGTTGGAGCTGTGTGGTCGTGAGGTGGAGTTGGGTGGTGGTGAAATGGACCTTGGCGGTGGTGAGGTAGAGCTGGGTGTTGGTGAAGTAGAGCTGGGCGGCGGTAAGTTGCAGCTGTGGGGTGGTGTGGTGGAGATTGATGGCGGTGAGGTAGACCTGGGCAGTGGTGAGGTACATCTGGGTGGTGGTGAGGTATAGCAGGGCAGTGGTGAGGCAGAGCTGGGCAGTGGTGAGATAGAGCTGGGTGGTTGTGAGATAGAGCTGGGTGGTGGGGGGTAGAGCTGGGCGGTGGTGAGGTAGAGCTGGGCCGTGGTGAATGAAGCTGGGCGGTGGTGAGGAAGAGCTGGGTGGTTGTGACGTGAATCTGGGCAGTGGTGAGGTATAGCTGGGCAGTGGTGAGGTATTGCTGGGTGGTGGTGAGGTAGAGCTGGGCGGTGTTGAGATGACGTTGAGCTGTGTAGTGTTTAGGTCGAGCTGGACAGTGGTGAGATAGAGCTGGGTGGTGGTGAGGTAGACCTGGGTGGTGGTGAGGTAGACCTGGGCAGTGGTGAGTTCATGCTGGGCGGTGGTGAGTGAGAGCAAGTTGGTTGTGAGGTAAAGCTGGCAAGTGGTGAGGTATAGCTGGGCAGTGGTGTGGTAGAGCGGTGTTGTTGTGACATAGAGCTTGGCAGTGTTGATGTAGAGCTGGGCAGTGGTGTAATAGAGTTTTGGCGGTGGTGAGGGAGAGCTGGGTGGTGATGAGGTGAAGCTGGGTGGCGGTGATTTAGAGCTGGGTGGTGGTGAGGTGGTGCTGAGTGGTGGTGAGGTAGAGCTGGGTGGTGGTGATATAGACCATGGCGGTGGTGAGGAAGGGCTGGGTTTTGGTGAGGTAGAGCTGGGCGGTGGTGAGTTGGAGCTGTGTGGTCGTGAGGTGGAGTTGGGTGGTGGTGATATGGACCTTGGCGGTGGTGAGGTAGAGCTGGGTGTTGGTGAAGTACAGCTGGGCGGTGGTGAGGTATAGCTGGGCAGTGATGAGGCAGAGCTGGGCAGTGGTGAGATAGAGCTGGGTGGTTGTGAGATAGAGCAGGGTGGTGGTGGGGTAGAGCTGGGCGGAGGTGAGGTAGAGCTGGGCCGTGGTGAAATGAAGCTGGGCAGTGGTGATGTAGAGCTGGGTGGTTGTGACGTGAAGCTGGGCAGTGGTGAGGTATAGCTGGGCAGTGGTGAGGTAGAGTTGGGTAATGGTGAGGTAGAGCTGGGTGGTGTTGAGGTGACATTGAGCTGGGTGCTGTTTAGGTAGAGCTGGGTGGTGGTGAGGTAGAGCTGGGTGGTGTTTAGGTAGAACTGGGTGGTGGTGAGTTAGAGCTGTGTGGTGGTGAGATATGGCTGGGCGGTGGTGAGGCAGAGTTGGGCGGTGGTGAGGTAGAGATGGGTGGTGGTGAGGTTGAGCTGAGCGGTGGTGAGGTGGAGCTGTGTGATGTGAGGAAGAGCTGGGTGCTGGTGAAGTAGGTGAGGTAGAGCTGGGCGGAGGTGAGGTAGAGCTGGGAGATGGTGAGGTAGAGCTGGGTATGGTGAAGTAGGTGAGGTAGATCTGGGTGGTGTTTAGGTAGAGTTGGACAGTGGTGAGGTAGTGCTGGGAGGTGGTGAGGTGGAGCTGGACAGTGGTGAGGTAGAGCCGGGAGGTGGTGAGGTAGAGTTACGGTGAAGTAGAGCTGGGTGGTGTTTAGGTAGAACTGGGTGGTGTTTAGGTACAGCTGGGTGAGGTAGTGAGATAGAGCTGGCTGAACTAGGTGAGGTAGAGTACGATGAGGTAGGTGAGGTTGAGCTGGGTGTTTTTTAAAGAGCTGGGTGGTGGTGAGGTAGAACTGGGTGGTGGTGAGGCACAGCTATGTGGTGGTGAGGTAGAGCTTGGTGGTGGTGAGGTATAGCTGGGTGTTGGTGAGGTAGAGCTGGGCAGTTGTGAGGCAGAGCTGGGCGGTGGTGAGATAGAGCTTTGTGTTGGTGAGGTAGAGCTGGGCAGTTGTGTGGCAGAGCTGGGCGGTGGTGAGATAGAGCTTGGTGGTGGTGAGGTTTAGCTGGGCGGTGGTGAGGTAGACCTGGACAGTGGTGAGTTGAAGCTGGGCGGTGGTGAGGGAGAGCTATTTGGTTGTGAGGTAAAGCTGGCAAGTGGTGAGGTATAGCTGGGCAGTGGTGTGGTAGAGCGGTGTTGTTGTGAGATAGAGCTTGGCGGTGTTGATGTAGAGCTGGGCAGTGGTGTAATAGAGTTTTGGCGGTGGTGAGGTAGAGCTGGGTGGTGATGAGGTGAAGCTGGGTGGCGGTGAGGTAGAGCTGGGTGGTGGTGAGGTGGTGCTGAGTGGTGGTGAGGTAGAGCTGGGTCGTGGTGATATAGACCATGGCGGTGGTGAGGAAGGGCTGGGTTTTGGTGAGGCAGAGCTGGGCGGTGGTGAGTTGGAGCTTGTGGTCGTGAGGTGGAGTTGGATGGTGGTGATATAGACTTTGGCGGTGGTGAGGTAGAGCTGGGTGTTGGTGAAGTAGAGCTGAGCGGTGGTGAATTGCAGCTGTGGGGTGGTGAGGTGGAGCTTGATGGCGGTGAGCTGGAGCTGGGTGATGGTGAGGTAGAGCTGGGTGGTGGTGAGGTGGTGCTGAGTGGTGGTGAGATAGAGCTGGGTGGTGGTGATATAGACCATGGCGGTGGTGAGGAAGGGCTGGGTTTTGGTGAGGTAGAGCTGGGCGATGGTGAGTTGGAGCTGTGTGGTGGTGAGGTGGAGCTGGGTGGTGGTGATATAGACCTTGGCGGTGGTGAGGTAGAGCTGGGTGTTGGTGAGGTAGAGCTGGGCAGTGGTGAGTTGCAGCTGTGGGGTGGTGAGGTGGAGCTTGATGGCGGTGAGGTGGAGCAGGGTGATGGTGAGGTAGAGCTTGACGATGGTGAGGTAGACCTGGGCGGTTGTGAATTACATCTGGGTGGTGGTGAGGTAGAGTTTGGCGGTGGTGAGGTATAGCTGGGCAGTGGTGAGGCAGAGCTGGGCAGTGGTGAGATAGAGCTGGGTGGTGGTGAGTTAGAGCTGGGCGGTGGTGGGGTAGAGCTGGGTGGTGGTGAGGTGGTGCTGAGTGGTGGTGAGGTAGAGCTGGGTCGTGGTGATATAGACCATGGCGGTGGTGAGGAAGGGCTGGGTTTTGGTGAGGTGGAGCTGGGCGGTGGTGAGATAGAGCTGTGTGGCGGTGAGTTAGAGCTGGGCGGTGGTGAGGTGGAGCTGGGCGGTGGTGAGGTAGAGCTGGGTGCTGGTGAGGTGAAGATGGGCAGTGGTGAGGTATAGCTGGACAGTGGTGAGGTGGAGCTGTGCAGTGGTGAGGTAGAGCTGGGTGGTGGTGAGGTGAAGCTGGGTGGTGGTGAGGTATAGTACAGAGAAGAAGGTTAGGTAGAGCTGAGTGGTGTTTAGGAAGAGCTGGAGAGTGGTGAGGTAGAGTATGGTGAAGTAGGTGAGGTAGAGCTGGGTGGAGGTGAGGTGAAGCTGGGCGGTAGTGTGGTAGAGCTGCATGTGGTGTGGGAGAGCTGGACGGTGGTGAGGTAGAGCTGGGAGGTGGTAAGGTACGGTAAGGTGAAGTAGGTGAGGTAGAGCTGGGTGGTGTTTAGGTAGAGTTGGACAGTGGTGAGGTAGAGCTGGGAGGAGGTGAGGTGGAGCTGGACAGTGGTGAGGTAAAGGTGGGAGGTGGTGAGGTAGAGTTACGGTGAAGTAGAGCTGGGTGGTGTTTTGGTAGAACTGGGTGGTATTTAGGTACAGCTGGGTGAGGTAGTGAGATATAGCTGGCTGAACTAGATGAGGTAGAGTACGATGAGGTAGGTGAGCTGGGTGTTTTTTAAAGAGCTGGGTGGTGGTGAGGTAGAACTGGGTGGTGGTGAGATAGAGCTTGTTGGTGGTGAGGTATAGCTGGGCGGTGGTGAGGTAGAGCTGGGCGGGTGTGAGGCAGAGCTTGGCGGTGGTGAGATAGAGCTTGGTGGTGGTGAGGTATAGCTGGGCGCTGGTGAGGTCGACCTGGACAGTGGTGAGTTGAAGCTGGGCGGTGGTGAGGGAGAGCTATTTGGTTGTGAGGTAAAGCTGGCATGTGGTGAGGTATAGCTGGGCAGTGGTGTGGTAGAGTGGTGGTGTGAGATAGAGCTTGGCCGTGGTGAGGTAGAGCTGGGCAGTGGTGAGATAGAGTTTGGCGGTGGTGAGGTAGAGCCGGGTGGTGTTGAGGTGAAGCTGTGTGGTGGTGAGGTAGAGCTGGGTGGTGGTGAGTGGTGCTGAGTGGTGGTAAAGTAGAGCTGGGTGGTAGTGATATAGACTTTGGCGGTGGTGTGGTAGAGCTGGGTGTTGGTGAGGTAGAGCTGGGCGGTGGTGAGTTGGAGCTGTGTGGTGGTGAGGTGAAGCTTGGTGGTGGTGAGGTGGAGCTGGTTGATGGTGGGGAAGAGCTTGACGATGGTGAGGTAGACCTGGGCGGTGGTGAGGTACAGCTGGGTGATGGTGAGGTAGAGCTTGGCGGTGGTGAGGTATAGCTGGGCAGTGGTGAGGCAGAGCTGGGCAGTGGTGAGATAGAGCTGGGTGGTTGTGAGATAGAGCTGGGAGGTGGTGGTTTAGAGCTGGGCGGTGGTGAAGTTGAGCTGGGCAGTGGTGAAATGAAGCTGCTCAGTGGGGAGGTAGAGCTGGGTGGTTGTGACGTGAAGCTGGGCAGTGGTGAGGTATAGCTGGGCAGTGCTGAGGTAGAGTTGGGTAATGGTGAGGTAGAGCTGGGCGGTGTTGAGGTGACATTGAGCTGGGTGGTGTTTAGGTAGAACTGGGTGGTGGTGAGGTAGAGCTATGTGGTTGTGAGGTAGAACTTGGTGGTGGTGAGGTAGAGTACAGTGAGGTAGGTGAGGTAGAGCTGGGCGGTGGTGAGATAGAGCTTGTTGGTGGTGAGGTATAGCTGGGCGGTGGTGAGGTAGAGCTGGGCAGTTGTGAGGCAGAGCTGGGCGGTGGTGAGATAGAGCTTGGTGGTGGTGAGGTATAGCTGGGCGCTGGTGAGGTCGACCTGGACAGTGGTGAGTTGAAGCTGGGCGGTGGTGAGGGAGAGCTATTTGGTTGTGAGGTAAAGCTGGCAAAAGGTGAGGTATAGCTGGGCAGTGGTGTGGTAGAGCGGTGGTGTGAGATAGAGCTTGGCCGTGGTGAGGTAGACCTGGGCAGTGGTGAGATAGAGTTTGGCGGTGGTGAGGTAGAGCTGGGTGGTGTTGAGGTGAAGCTGGGTGGTGGTGAGGTAGAGCTGGGTGGTGCTGAGTGGTGGTGAGGTAGAGCTGGGTGGTAGTGATATAGACGTTGGCGGTGGTGTGGTAGAGCTGGGTGTTGGTGAGGTAGAGCTGGGCGGTGGTGAGTTGGAGCTGTGTGGTGGTGAGGTGAAGCTTGGTGGTGGTGAGGTGGAGCTGGTTGATGGTGGGGAAGAGCTTGACGATGGTGAGGTAGACCTGGGCGGTGGTGAGGTACAGCTGGGTGGTGGTGAGGTAGATCTTGGCGGTGGTGAGCTATAGCTGGGCAGTGGTGAGGCAGAGCTAGGCAGTGGTGAGATAGAGCTGGGTGGTTGTGAGATAGAGCTGGGTGGTGTTGGGGTAGAGCTGGGCGGTGGTGAGGTAGAGCTGGGCAGTGGTGAACTGAAGCTGGGCAGTGGTGAGGTAGAGCTGGGTGGTTGTGACGTGAAGCTGGGCAGTGGTGAGGTATAGCTGGGCAGTGGTGAGGTAGAGTTGGGTAATGGTGAGGTAGAGCTGGGCGGTGTTGAGGTGACATTGAGCTGGGTGGTGTTTAGGTAGAGCTGGGTGGTGGTGAGGTAGAGCTGGGTGGTGATTAGGTAAAGCTGGGTGCTGGTGAGTTAGAGCTGTGTGGTGGTGAGATATAGCTGGGCGGTGGTGAGGCAGAGTTGGGCGGTGGTGAGATAGAGATGGGTGGTGGTGAGGTTGAGCTGAGCAGTGGTGAGGTGGAGCTGTGTGATGTGAGGTAGAGCTGGGTGCTGGTGAAGTAGGTGAGGTAGAGCTGGGCGGTGGTGAGGTAGAGCTGGGAGATGGTGAGGTAGAGCTGGATATGGTGAAGTAGGTGAGGTAGATCTGGGTGGTGTTTAGGTAGAGTTGGACAGTGGTGAGGTAGTGCTGGGAGGTGGTGAGGTGGAGCTGGACAGTGGTGAGTTAGAGCCGGGAGGTGGTGAGGTAGAGTTACGGTGAAGTAGAGCTGGGTGGTGTTTAGGTAGAACTGGGTGGTGTTTAGGTACAGCTGGGTGAGGTAGTGAGATAAAGCTGGCTGAACTAGGTGAGGTAGAGTACGATGAGGTAGGTGAGGTTGAGCTGGGTGTTTTTTAAAGAGCTGGGTGGTGGTGAGGTAGAAGTGGGTGGTGGTGAGGTAGAGCTATGTGGTGGTGAGGTAGAGCTTGGTGGTGGTGAGGTATAGCTGGGTGTTGGTGAGGTAGAGCTGGGCAGTTGTGAGGCAGAGCTGGGCGGTGGTGAGATAGAGCTTGGTGGTGGTGAGGTAGAGCTGGGCAGTTGTGTGGCAGAGCTGGGCGGTGGTGAGATAGAGCTTGGTAGTGGTGAGGTATAGCTGGGCAGTGGTGAGGTAGACCTGGGCAGTGGTGAGTTGAAGCTGGGCGGTGGTGAGGGAGAGCTAGTTGGTTGTGAGGTAAAGCTGGCATGTGGTGAGGTATAGCTGGGCAGTGGTGTGGTAGAGCGGTGTTGTTGTGAGATAGAGCTTGGCGGTGTTGATGTAGAGCTGGGAAGTGGTGTAATAGAGTTTTGGCGGTGGTGAGGTAGAGCTGGGTGGTGATGAGGTGAAGCTGGGTGGCGGTGAGGTAGAGCTGGGTGGTGGTGAGGTGGTGCTGAGTGGTGGTGAGGTAGAGCTGGGTGGTGGTGATATAGACCATGGCGGTGGTGAGGAAGGACTGGGTTTTGGTGAGGTAGAGCTGGGCAGTGGTGAGTTGGAGCTTGTGGTCGTGAGGTGGAGTTGGGTGGTGGTGATATAGACCTTGGCGGCGGTGAGGTAGAGCTGGGTGTTGGTGAAGTAGAGCTGGGCGGTGGTGAGTTGCAGCTGTGGGGTGGTGAGGTGGAGCTTGATGGCGGTGAGGTGGAGCTGGGTGATGGTGAGGTAGAGGTGGGTGGTGGTGAGGTGGTGCTGAGTGGTGGTGAGGTAGAGCTGGGCAGTGGTGTTATAGACCATGGTGGTGGTGAGGAAGGGCTGGGTGTTGGTGAGGTAGAGCTGGGCAGTGGTGAGTTGCAGCTGTGGGGTGGTGAGGTGGAGCTTGATGGCGGTGAGGTGGAGCAGGGTGATGGTGAGGTAGAGCTTGACGATGGTGAGGTAGACCTGGGCGGTGGTGAGGTACATCTGGGTGGTGGTGAGGTAGATTTTGGCAGTGGTGAGGTATAGCTGGGCAGTGGTGAGGCAGAGCAGGGCAGTGGTGAGATAGAGCTGGGTGGTGGTGAGTTAGAGCTGGGCGGTGGTGGGGTAGAGCTGGGAGGTAGTGAGGTAGAGCTGGGCAGTGGTGAAGTGAAGCTGGGCGGTGGTGATGTAGAGCTGGGTGGTGGTGAGGTGAAGCTGGGCAGTGGTGAGTTATATCTGGGCAGTGGTGAGGTAGAGCTGGGTTGTGGTGAGGTGAAGCTGGGCAGTTGTGTGGTAGAGCTGCGTGGTGGTTTGGGAGAGCTGGACTGTGGTGAGGTAGAGCTGGGAGGTGGTTAGGTAGGGTACGGTGAAGTAGGTGAGGTAGAGCTGGGTGGTGTTTAGGTCGAGTTGGACAGTGGTGAGGTAGAGCTGGGAGGTGGTGAGATAGAGCTTGGTGGTGGTGAGGTATAGCTGGGCGGTGGTGAGGTAGACCTGGGCAGTGGTGAGTTGATGCTGGGCGGTGGTGAGGGAGAGCAAGTTGGTTATGAGGTAAAGCTGGCAAGTGGTGAGGTATAGCTGGGCAGTGGTGTGGTAGAGCAGTGTTGTTGTGAGATAGAGCTTGGCAGTGTTGATGTAGAGCTGGGCAGTGGTGTAATAGAGTTTTGGCGGTGGTGAGGGAGAGCTGGGTGGTGATGAGGTGAAGCTGGGTGGCGGTGATTTAGAGCTGGGTGGTGGTGAGGTGGTGCTGAGTGGTGGTGAGGTAGAGCTGGGTGGTGGTGATATAGACCATGGCGGTGGTGAGGAAGGGCTGGGTTTTGGTGAGGTAGAGCTGGGCGGTGGTGAGTTGGAGCTGTGTGGTCGTGAGGTGGAGTTGGGTGGTGGTGAAATGGACCTTGGCGGTGGTGAGGTAGAGCTGGGTGTTGGTGAAGTAGAGCTGGGCGGCGGTAAGTTGCAGCTGTGGGGTGGTGTGGTGGAGATTGATGGCGGTGAGGTAGACCTGGGCAGTGGTGAGGTACATCTGGGTGGTGGTGAGGTATAGCAGGGCAGTGGTGAGGCAGAGCTGGGCAGTGGTGAGATAGAGCTGGGTGGTTGTGAGATAGAGCTGGGTGGTGGGGGGTAGAGCTGGGCGGTGGTGAGGTAGAGCTGGGCCGTGGTGAATGAAGCTGGGCGGTGGTGAGGAAGAGCTGGGTGGTTGTGACGTGAATCTGGGCAGTGGTGAGGTATAGCTGGGCAGTGGTGAGGTATTGCTGGGTGGTGGTGAGGTAGAGCTGGGCGGTGTTGAGATGACGTTGAGCTGTGTAGTGTTTAGGTCGAGCTGGACAGTGGTGAGATAGAGCTGGGTGGTGGTGAGGTAGACCTGGGTGGTGGTGAGGTAGACCTGGGCAGTGGTGAGTTCATGCTGGGCGGTGGTGAGTGAGAGCAAGTTGGTTGTGAGGTAAAGCTGGCAAGTGGTGAGGTATAGCTGGGCAGTGGTGTGGTAGAGCGGTGTTGTTGTGACATAGAGCTTGGCAGTGTTGATGTAGAGCTGGGCAGTGGTGTAATAGAGTTTTTGCGGTGGTGAGGGAGAGCTGGGTGGTGATGAGGTGAAGCTGGGTGGCGGTGATTTAGAGCTGGGTGGTGGTGAGGTGGTGCTGAGTGGTGGTGAGGTAGAGCTGGGTGGTGGTGATATAGACCATGGCGGTGGTGAGGAAGGGCTGGGTTTTGGTGAGGTAGAGCTGGGCGGTGGTGAGTTGGAGCTGTGTGGTCGTGAGGTGGAGTTGGGTGGTGGTGATATGGACCTTGGCGGTGGTGAGGTAGAGCTGGGTGTTGGTGAAGTACAGCTGGGCGGTGGTGAGGTATAGCTGGGCAGTGGTGAGGCAGAGCTGGGCAGTGGTGAGATAGAGCTGGGTGGTTGTGAGATAGAGCAGGGTGGTGGTGGGGTAGAGCTGGGCGGTGGTGAGGTAGAGCTGGGCCGTGGTGAAATGAAGCTGGGCAGTGGTGATGTAGAGCTGGGTGGTTGTGACGTGAAGCTGGGCAGTGGTGAGGTATAGCTGGGCAGTGGTGAGGTAGAGTTGGGTAATGGTGAGGTAGAGCTGGGTGGTGTTGAGGTGACATTGAGCTGGGTGCTGTTTAGGTAGAGCTGGGTGGTGGTGAGGTAGAGCTGGGTGGTGTTTAGGTAGAACTGGGTGGTGGTGAGTTAGAGCTGTGTGGTGGTGAGATATGGCTGGGCGGTGGTGAGGCAGAGTTGGGCGGTGGTGAGGTAGAGATGGGTGGTGGTGAGGTTGAGCTGGGCGGTGGTGAGGTGGAGCTGTGTGATGTGAGGAAGAGCTGGGTGCTGGTGAAGTAGGTGAGGTAGAGCTGGGCGGAGGTGAGGTAGAGCTGGGAGATGGTGAGGTAGAGCTGGGTATGGTGAAGTAGGTGAGGTAGATCTGGGTGGTGTTTAGGTAGAGTTGGACAGTGGTGAGGTAGTGCTGGGAGGTGGTGAGGTGGAGCTGGACAGTGGTGAGGTAGAGCCGGGAGGTGGTGAGGTAGAGTTACGGTGAAGTAGAGCTGGGTGGTGTTTAGGTAGAACTGGGTGGTGTTTAGGTACAGCTGGGTGAGGTAGTGAGATAGAGCTGGCTGAACTAGGTGAGGTAGAGTACGATGAGGTAGGTGAGGTTGAGCTGGGTGTTTTTTAAAGAGCTGGGTGGTGGTGAGGTAGAACTGGGTGGTGGTGAGGCACAGCTATGTGGTGGTGAGGTAGAGCTTGGTGGTGGTGAGGTATAGCTGGGTGTTGGTGAGGTAGAGCTGGGCAGTTGTGAGGCAGAGCTGGGCGGTGGTGAGATAGAGCTTTGTGTTGGTGAGGTAGAGCTGGGCAGTTGTGTGGCAGAGCTGGGCGGTGGTGAGATAGAGCTTGGTGGTGGTGAGGTTTAGCTGGGCGGTGGTGAGGTAGACCTGGACAGTGGTGAGTTGAAGCTGGGCGGTGGTGAGGGAGAGCTATTTGGTTGTGAGGTAAAGCTGGCAAGTGGTGAGGTATAGCTGGGCAGTGGTGTGGTAGAGCGGTGTTGTTGTGAGATAGAGCTTGGCGGTGTTGATGTAGAGCTGGGCAGTGGTGTAATAGAGTTTTGGCGGTGGTGAGGTAGAGCTGGGTGGTGATGAGGTGAAGCTGGGTGGCGGTGAGGTAGAGCTGGGTGGTGGTGAGGTGGTGCTGAGTGGTGGTGAGGTAGAGCTGGGTCGTGGTGATATAGACCATGGCGGTGGTGAGGAAGGGCTGGGTTTTGGTGAGGCAGAGCTGGGCGGTGGTGAGTTGGAGCTTGTGGTCGTGAGGTGGAGTTGGATGGTGGTGATATAGACTTTGGCGGTGGTGAGGTAGAGCTGGGTGTTGGTGAAGTAGAGCTGAGCGGTGGTGAATTGCAGCTGTGGGGTGGTGAGGTGGAGCTTGATGGCGGTGAGCTGGAGCTGGGTGATGGTGAGGTAGAGCTGGGTGGTGGTGAGGTGGTGCTGAGTGGTGGTGAGATAGAGCTGGGTGGTGGTGATATAGACCATGGCGGTGGTGAGGAAGGGCTGGGTTTTGGTGAGGTAGAGCTGGGCGATGGTGAGTTGGAGCTGTGTGGTGGTGAGGTGGAGCTGGGTGGTGGTGATATAGACCTTGGCGGTGGTGAGGTAGAGCTGGGTGTTGGTGTGGTAGAGCTGGGCGGTGGTGAGTTGCAGCTGTGGGGTGGTGAGGTGGAGCTTGATGGCGGTGAGGTGGAGCAGGGTGATGGTGAGGTAGAGCTTGACGATGGTGAGGTAGACCTGGGCGGTTGTGAATTACATCTGGGTGGTGGTGAGGTAGAGTTTGGCGGTGGTGAGGTATAGCTGGGCAGTGGTGAGGCAGAGCTGGGCAGTGGTGAGATAGAGCTGGGTGGTGGTGAGTTAGAGCTGGGCGGTGGTGGGGTAGAGCTGGGTGGTGGTGAGGTGGTGCTGAGTGGTGGTGAGGTAGAGCTGGGTCGTGGTGATATAGACCATGGCGGTGGTGAGGAAGGGCTGGGTTTTGGTGAGGTAGAGCTGGGCGGTGGTGAGTTGGAGCTGTGTGGTCGTGAGGTGGAGTTGGGTGGTGGTGATATGGACCTTGGCGGTGGTGAGGTAGAGCTGGGTGTTGGTGAAGTAGAGCTGGGCGGTGGTGAGGTATAGCTGGGCAGTGGTGAGGCAGAGCTGGGCAGTGGTGAGATAGAGCTGGGTGGTTGTGAGATAGAGCTGGGTGGTGGTGGGGTAGAGCTGGGCGGTGGTGAGGTAGAGCTGGGACGTGGTGAAATGAAGCTGGGCAGTGGTGATGTAGAGCTGGGTGGTTGTGACGTGAAGCTGGGCAGTGGTGAGGTATAGCTGGGCAGTGGTGAGGTAGAGTTGGGTAATGGTGAGGTAGAGCTGGGCGGTGTTGAGGTGACATTGAGCTGGGTGGTGTTTAGGTAGAGCTGGGTGGTGGTGAGGTAGAGCTGGGTGGTGTTTAGGTAGAACTGGGTGGTGGTGAGTTAGAGCTGTGTGGTGGTGAGATATGGCTGGGCGGTGGTGAGGCAGAGTTGGGCGGTGGTGAGATAGAGATGGGTGGTGGTGAGGTTGAGCTGGGCGGTGGTGAGGTGGAGCTGTGTGATGTGAGGAAGAGCTGGGTGCTGGTGAAGTAGGTGAGGTAGAGCTGGGCGGAGGTGAGGTAGAGCTGGGAGATGGTGAGGTAGAGCTGGGTGGTGTTTAGGTAGAGTTGGACAGTGGTGAGGTAGTGCTGGGAGGTGGTGAGGTGGAGCTGGACAGTGGTGAGGTAGAGCCGGGAGGTGGTGAGGTAGAGTTACGGTGAGGTAGAGCTGGGTGGTGTTTAGGTAGAACTGGGTGGTGGTGAGTTAGAGCTGTGTGGTGGTGAGATATAGCTGGGTGGTGGTGAGGCAGAGCTGGACGGTGGTGAGATAGAGCTGTGTGGTGGTGAGTTAGAGCTGGGCGGTGGTGAGGTGGAGCTGGGCGGTGGTGAGGTAGAGCTGGGTGCTGGTGAGGTGAAGATGGGCAGTGGTGAAGTATACCTGGGCAGTGGTGAGGTGGAGCTGTGCGGTGGTAAGGTAGATCTGCGTGGTGATGAGGTGAAGCTGGGTGGTGGTGAGGTATAGTATGGAGAAGACGGTTAGGTAGTGCTGAGTGGTGTTTAGGAAGAGCTGGAGAGTGGTGAGGTACAGTATGGTGAAGTAGGTGAGGTAGAGCTGGGTTGTGGTGAGGTGAAGCTGGGTGGTGGTGTGGTAGAGCTGCGTGGTGGTGTGGGAGAGCTGGACTGTGGTGAGGTAGAGCTGGGAGGTGGTTAGGTAGGGTACGGTGAAGTAGGTGAGGTAGAGCTGGGTGGTTTTTAGGTAGAGTTAGACAGTGGTGAGGTAGAGCTGGGAGGTGGTGAGATAGAGCTTGGTGGTGGTGAGGTATAGCTGGGCGGTGGTGAGGTAGGCCTGGGCAGTGGTGAGTTGATGCTGGGCGGTGGTGAGGGAGAGCAAGTTGGTTGTGAGGTAAAGCTGGCAAGTGGTGAGGTATAGCTGGGCAGTGGTGTGGTAGAGCGGTGTTGTTGTGAGATAGAGCTTGGCAGTGTTGATGTAGAGCTGGGCAGTGGTGTAATAGAGTTTTGGCAGTGGTGAGGGAGAGCTGGGTGGTGATGAGGTGAAGCTGGGTGGCGGTGATTTAGAGCTGGGTGGTGGTGAGGTGGTGCTGAGTGGTGGTGAGGTAGAGCTGGGTCGTGGTGATATAGACCATGGCGGTGGTGACGAAGGGCTGGGTTTTGGTGAGGTAGAGCTGGGCGGTGGTGAGTTGGAGCTGTGTGGTCGTGAGGTGGAGTTGGGTGGTGGTGATATGGACCTTGGCGGTGGTGAGGTAGAGCTGGGTGTTGGTGAAGTAGAGCTGGGCGGTGGTGAGGTATAGCTGGGCAGTGGTGAGGCAGAGCTGGGCAGTGGTGAGATAGAGCTGGGTGGTTGTGAGATAGAGCTGGGTGGTGGTGGGGAAGAGCTGGGCGGTGGTGAGGTAGAGCTGGGCCGTGGTGAAATGAAGCTGGGCAGTGGTGATGTAGAGCTGGGTGGTTGTGACGTGAAGCTGGGCAGTGGTGAGGTATAGCTGGGCAGTGGTGAGTTAGAGTTGGGTAATGGTGAGGTAGAGCTGGGCGGTGTTGAGGTGACATTGAGCTGGGTGCTGTTTAGGTAGAGCTGGGTGGTGGTGAGGTAGAGCTGGGTGGTGTTTAGGTAGAACTGGGTGGTGGTGAGTTAGAGCTGTGTGGTGGTGAGATATACCTGGGCGGTGGTGAAGCAGAGTTGGGCGGTGGTGAGATAGAGATGGGTGTTCGTGAGGTTGAGCTGGGCGGTGGTGAGGTGGAGCTGTGTGATGTGAGGAAGAGCTGGGTGCTGGTGAAGTAGGTGAGGTAGAGCTGGGCGGAGGTGAGGTAGAGCTGGGAGATGGTGAGGTAGAGCCGGGTATGGTGAAGTAGGTGAGGTAGATCTGGGTGGTGTTTAGGTAGAGTTGGACAGTGGTGAGGTAGTGCTGGGAGGTGGTGAGGTGGAGCTGGACAGTGGTGAGGTAGAGCCGGGAGGTGGTGAGGTAGAGTTACGGTGAAGTAGAGCTGGGTGGTGTTTAGGTAGAACTGGGTGGTGTTTAGGTACAGCTGGGTGAGGTAGTGAGATAGAGCTGGCTGAACTAGGTGAGGTAGAGTACGATGAGGTAGGTGAGGTTGAGCTGGGTGTTTTTTAAAGAGCTGGGTGATGGTGAGGTAGAACTGGGTGGTGGTGAGGCACAGCTATGTGGTGGTGAGGTAGAGCTTGGTGGTGGTGAGGTATAGCTGGGTGTTGGTGAGGTAGAGCTGGGCAGTTGTGAGGCAGAGCTGGGCGGTGGTGATATAGAGCTTTGTGTTGGTGAGGTAGAGCTGGGCAGTTGTGTGGCAGAGCTGGGCGGTGATGAGATAGAGCTTGGTGGTGGTGAGGTTTAGCTGGGCGGTGGTGAGGTAGAGCTATTTGGTTGTGAGGTAAAGCTGGCAAGTGGTGAGGTATAGCTGGGCAGTGGTGTGGTAGAGCGGTGTTGTTGTGCGATAGAGCTTGGCAGTGTTGATGTAGAGCTGGGCAGTGGTGTAATAGAGTTTTGGCGGTGGTGAGGTACAGCTGGGTGGTGATGAGGTGAAGCTGGGTGGCGGTGAGGTAGAGCTGGGTGGTGGTGAGGTGGTGCTGAGTGGTGGTGAGGTAGAGCTGGGTCGTGGTGATATAGACCATGGCGGTGGTGAGGAAGGGCTGGGTTTTGGTGAGGCAGAGCTGGGCGGTGGTGAGTTGGAGCTTGTGGTCGTGAGGTGGAGTTGGATGGTGGTGATATAGACTTTGGCGGTGGTGAGGTAGAGCTGGGTGTTGGTGAAGTAGAGCTGAGCGGTGGTGAATTGCAGCTGTGGGGTGGTGAGGTGGAGCTTGATGGCGGTGAGCTGGAGCTGGGTGATGGTGAGGTAGAGCTGGGTGGTGGTGAGGTGGTGCTGAGTGGTGGTGAGATAGAGCTGGGTGGTGGTGATATAGACCATGGCGGTGGTGAGGAAGGGCTGGGTTTTGGTGAGGTAGAGCTGGGCGATGGTGAGTTGGAGCTGTGTGGTGGTGAGGTGGAGCTGGGTGGTGGTGATATAGACCTTGGCGGTGGTGAGGTAGAGCTGGGTGTTGGTGAGGTAGAGCTGGGCGGTGGTGAGTTGCAGCTGTGGGGTGGTGAGGTGGAGCTTGATGGCGGTGAGGTGGAGCAGGGTGATGGTGAGGTAGAGCTTGACGATGGTGAGGTAGACCTGGGCGGTTGTGAATTACATCTGGGTGGTGGTGAGGTAGAGTTTGGCGGTGGTGAGGTATAGCTGGGCAGTGGTGAGGCAGAGCTGGGCAGTGGTGAGATAGAGCTGGGTGGTGGTGAGTTAGAGCTGGGCGGTGGTGGGGTAGAGCTGGGTGGTGGTGAGGTGGTGCTGAGTGGTGGTGAGGTAGAGCTGGGTGGTGGTGATATAGACCATGGCGGTGGTGAGGAAGGGCTGGGTTTTGGTGAGGTAGAGCTGGGCGGTGGTGAGTTGGAGCTGTGTGGTCGTGAGGTGGAGTTGGGTGGTGGTGATATGGACCTTGGCGGTGGTGAGGTAGAGCTGGGTGTTGGTGAAGTACAGCTGGGCGGTGGTGAGGTATAGCTGGGCAATGGTGAGGCAGAGCTGGGCAGTGGTGAGATAGAGCTGGGTGGTTGTGAGATAGAGCTGGGTGGTGGTGGGGTAGAGCTGGGCGGTGGTGAGGTAGAGCTGGGCCGTGGTGAAATGAAGCTGGGCAGTGGTGATGTAGAGCTGGGTGGTTGTTACGTGAAGCTGGGCAGTGGTGAGGTATAGCTGGGCAGTGGTGAGGTAGAGTTGGGTAATGGTGAGGTAGAGCTGGGCGGTGTTGAGGTGACATTGAGCTGGGTGGTGTTTAGGTAGAGCTGGGTGGTGGTGAGGTAGAGCTGGGTAGTGTTTAGGTAGAACTTGGTGGTGGTGAGTTAGAGCTGTGTGGTGGTGAGATATGGCTGGGCGGTGGTGAGGCATAGTTGGGCGGTGGTGAGATAGAGATGGGTGGTGGTGAGGTTGAGCTGGGCGGTGGTGAGGTGGAGCTGTGTGATGTGAGGAAGAGCTGGGTGCTGGCGAATTAGGTGAGGTAGAGCTGGGCGGAGGTGAGGTAGAGCTGGGAGATGGTGAGGTAGAGCTGGGTGGTGTTTAGGTAGAGTTGGACAGTGGTGAGGTAGTGCTGGGAGGTGGTGAGGTGGAGCTGGACAATGGTGAGGTAGAGCCGGGAGGTGGTGAGGTAGAGTAACGGTGAGGTAGAGGTGGGTGGTGTTTAGGTAGAACTGGGTGGTGGTGAGTTAGAGCTGTGTGGTGGTGAGATATAGCTGGGTGGTGGTGAGGCAGAGCTGGACGGTGGTGAGATAGAGCTGTGTGGTGGTGAGTTGGAGCTGGGCGGTGGTGAGGTGGAGCTGGGCGGTGGTGAGGTAGAGCTGGGTGCTGGTGAGGTGAAGATGGGCAGTGGTGAAGTATACCTGGGCAGTGGTGAGGTGGAGCTGTGCGGTGGTGAGGTAGAGCTGCGTGGTGGTGAGGTGAAGCTGGGTGGTAGTGAGGTATAGTATGGAGAAGACGGTTAGGTAGTGCTGAGTGGTGTTTAGGAAGAGCTGGAGAGTGGTGAGGTACAGTATGGTGAAGTAGGTGAGGTAGAGCTGGGTTGTGGTGAGGTGAAGCTGGGTGGTGGTGTGGTAGAGCTGCGTGGTGGTGTGGGAGAGCTGGACTGTGGTGAGGTAGAGCTGGGAGGTGGTAAGGTAGGGTACGGTGAAGTAGGTGAGGTAGAGCTCGGTGTTTTTTCGTAGAGTTGGACAGTGGTGAGGTAGAGCTGGGAGGTGGTGAGATAGAGCTTGGTGGTGGTGAGGTATAGCTGGGCGGTGGTGAGGTAGACCTGGGCAGTGGTGAGTTGATGCTGGGTGGTGGTGAGGGAGAGCAAGTTGGTTGTGAGGTAAAGCTGGCAAGTGGTGAGGTATAGCTGGGCAGTGGTGTGGTAGAGCGGTGTTGTTGTGAGATAGAGCTTGGCAGTGTTGATGTAGAGCTGGGCAGTGGTGTAATAGAGTTTTGGCGGTGGTGAGGTAGAGCTGGGTGGTGATGAGGTGAAGCTGGGTGGCGGTGATTTAAAGCTGGGTGGTGGTGAGGTGGTGCTGAGTGGTGGTGAGGTAGAACAGGGGGGTGGTGATATAGACCATAGCGGTGGTGAGGAAGGGCTGGGTTTTGGTAAGGTAGAGCTGGGCGGTGGTGAGTTGGAGCTGTGTGGTCGTGAGGTGGAGTTGGGTGGTGGTGATATGGACCTTGGCGGTGGTGAGGTAGAGCTGGGTGTTGGTGAAGTAGAGCTGGGCGGTGGTGAGTTGCAGCTGTGGGGTGGTGAGGTGGAGCTTGATGGCGGTGAGGTGGAGCTGGGTGATGGTGAGGTAGAGCGTGACGATGGTGAGGTAGACCTGGGCGGTGGTGAGGTACATCTGGGTGGTGGTGAGGAAGAGCTTGGCGGTGGTGAGGTATAGCTGGGCAGTGGTGAGGCAGAGCTGGGCAGTGGTGAGAAAGAGCTGGGTGGTGGTGAGTTAGAGCTAGGCGGTGGTGGGGTAGAGCTGGGAGGCAGTGAGGTAGAGCTGGGCAGTGGTGAAGTGAAGCTGGGCGGTGGTGATGTAGAGCTGGGTGGTTGTGAGGTGAAGCTGGGCAGTGGTGAGGTATAGCTGGGCAGTGGTGAGGTAGAGCTGGGTGGTGGTGAGGTAGAGCTGGGTTGTGTTTAGGTAGAGCTGGGTGGTGGTGAGTTAGAGCTGTGTGGTGGTGAGATATAGCTGGGCGGTGGTGAGGCAGAGCTGGACGGTGGTGAGATAGAGCTGTGTGGTGGTGAGTTAGAGCTTGGCGGTGGTGAGGTGGAGCTGGGCGGTGGTGAGGTAGAGCTGGGTGCTGGTGAGGTGAAGATGGGAAGTGGTGAAGTATAGCTGGGCAGTGGTGAGGTAGAGTTGCGTGGTGGTTAGGTGAAGCTGGGTGGTGGTGAGGTATAGTACGGAGAAGAAGGTTAGGTAGAGCTGAGTGGTGTTTAGGAAGAGCTGGAGAGTGGTGAGGTACAGTATGGTGAAGTAGGTGAGGTAGAGCTGGGTTGTGGTGAGGTGAAGCAGGGCGGTGGTGTGGTAGAGCTGCGTGGTGGTGTGGGAGAGCTGGACTGTGGTGAGGTAGAGCTGGGAGGTGGTTATGTAGGGTACGGTGAAGTAGGTGAGGTAGAGCTGGGTGGTGTTTAGGTAGAGTTGGACAGTGGTGAGGTAGAGCTGGGAGGTGGTGAGATAGAGCTTGGTGGTGTTGTGGTATAGCTGGGAGGTGGTGAGGTAGACCTGGGCAGTGGTGAGTTGAAGCTGGGCGGTGGTGAGGGAGAGCTATTTGGTTGTGAGGTAAAGCTGGCAAGTGGTGAGGTATAGCTGGGCAGTGGTGTGGTAGAGCGGTGTTGTGAGATAGAGCTTGGCAGTGTTGATGTAGAGCTGGGCAGTGGTGTAATAGAGTTTTGGCGGTGGTGAGGTAGAGCTGGGTGGTGATGAGGAAAAGCTGGGTGGCGGTGAGGTAGAGCTGGGTGGTGGTGAGGTGGTGCTGAGTGGTGGTGAGGTAGAGCTGGGTGGTGGTGATATAGACCATGGCGGTGTTGAGGAAGGGCTGGGTTTTGGTGAGGTAGAGCTGGGCGGTGGTGAATTGGAGCTGTGTGGTCGTGAGGTGGAGTTGGGTGGTGGTGATATAGACCTTGGCAGTGGTGAGGTAGAACTGGGTGTTTGTGAAGTAGAGCTGGGCGGTGGTGAGTTGCAGCTGTGGGGTGGTGAGGGGGAGCTTGATGGCGGCGAGGTGGAGCAGGGTGATGGTGAGGTAGAGCTTGACGATGGTGAGGTAGACCTGGGCGGTGGTGAGGTACATCTGGGTGGTGGTGAGGTAGAGCTTGGCGGTGGTGAGGTATAGCTAGGCAGTGGTGAGGCAGAGCTGGGCAGTGGTGAGATAGAGCTGGGTGGTGGTGAGTTAGAGCTGGGCTGTGGTGGGGTAGAGCTGGGAGGTAGTGAGGTAGAGCTGGGAAGTGGTGAAGTGAAGCTGGGCAGTGGTGATGTAGAGCTGGGTGGTTGTGAGGTGAAGCTGGGCAGTGCTGAGGTATAGCTGGGCAGTGGAGAGGTAGAGCTGGGTGGTGGTGAGGTAGAGCTGGGCGGTGTTCAGGTGACGTTGAGCTGTGTAGTGTTTAGGTCGAGCTGGGTGGTGGTGAGATAGAGCTGGGTGGTGTTTAGGTAGAGCTGGGTAGTGGTGAGTTAGAGCTGTGTGCTGGTGAGAAATAGCTGGGCGGTGGTGAGGCAGAGCTGGGCAGTGGTGAGATAGAGCTGTGTGGTGGTGAGTAAGAGCTGGGCGGTGGTGAGGTGGAGCTGGGCGTTGGTGAGGTAGAGATGGGTGCTGGTGATGTGAAGATGGGCTGTGGTGAAGTACAGCTGGGCAGTGGTGAGGTGGAGCTGTGCGGTGGTGAGGTAGAGCTGCGTGGTGGTGAGGTGAAGCTGGGTGGTGGTGAGGTATAGTATGGAGAAGACGGTTAGGTAGAGCTGAGTGGTGTTTAGGAAGAGCTGGAGAGTGGTGAGGTAGAGTATGGTGAAGTATGTGAGGTAGAGCTGGGTTGTGGTGAGGTGAAGCTGGGCGGTGGTGAGGTAGAGCTGCGTGGTGGTGTGGGAGAGCTGGACTGTGGTGAGGTAGAGCTGGGAGGTGGTTAGGTAGGGTACGGAGAAGAAGGTGAGGTAGAGCTGGGTGGTGTTTAGGTAGAGTTGGACAGTGGTGAGGTAGAGCTGGGAGGTGGTGAGATAGAGCTTGGTGGTGGTGAGGTATAGCTGGGCGGTGGTGAGGTAGACCTGGACAGTGGTGAGTTGAAGCTGTGCGGTGGTGAGGGAGAGCAAGTTGGTTGTGAGGTAAAGCTGGCAAGTGGTGAGGTATAGCTGGGCAGTGATGTGGTAGAGCGGTTTTGTTGTGAGATAGAGCTTGGCAGTGTTGATGTAGAGCTGGGCAGTGGTGTAATAGAGTTTTGGCGGTGGTGAGGGAGAGCTGGGTGGTGATGAGGTGAAGCTGGTTGGCGGTGAGTTAGAGCAGGGTGGTGGTGAGGTGGTGCTGAGTGGTTGTGAGGTAGAGCTGGGTGGTGGTGATATAGACCATGGCGGTGGTGAGGAAGGGCTGGGTTTTGGTGAGGTAGAGCTGGGCGGTGGTGAGTTGGAGTTGTGTGGTGGTGCGGTGGAGCTGGGTGGTGGTGATATTGACCTTGGCAGTGGTGAGGTAGAGCTGGGTATTGGTGAGGTAAAGCTGGGCGGTGGTGAGTTGCAGCTGTGGGGTGGTGAGGTGGAGCTTGATGGCCGTGAGGTGGAGCTGGGTGATGGTGAGGAAGAGCTTGACGATGGTGAGGTAGACCTGGGCGGTGGTGAGGTACATCTGGGTGGTGGTGAGGAAGAACTTGGCGGTGGTGAGGTATAGCTGGGCAGTGGTGAGGCAGAGCTGGGCAGTGGTGAGGTAGAGCTGGGTGGTGGTGAGTTAGAGCTGGGCGGTGGTGGGGTAGAGCTGGGAGGTAGTGAGGTAGTGCTGGGCAGTGGTGAAGTGAAGCTGGGCGGTGGTGATGTAGAGCTGGGTGGTTGTGAGGTGAAGCTGGGCAGTAGTGAGTTATAGCTGGGCAGTGGTGAGGTGGAGCTGGGTGGTGGTGAGGTAGAGCTGGGCGGTGTTGAGGTGACGTTGAGCTGTGTAGTGTTTAGGTCGAGCTGGATGGTGGTGAGATAGAGCTGGCTGGTGTTTAGGTAGAGCTGGGTGGTGGTGACGTATAGCTGGGCGGTGGTGAGGCAGAGCTGGGCGGTCGTGAGATAGAGCTGTGTGGTGGTGAGTTAGATCTGGGCGGTGGTGAGGTGGAGCTGGGCGGTGGTGAGGTAGAGCTGGGTGCTGGTGTGGTGAAGATGGGCAGTGGTGAAGTATATCTGGGCAGTGGTGAGGTGGAGCTGTGCGGTGGTGAGGTAGAGCTGCGTAGTGGTGAGGTGAAGCTGGGTGGTGGTGAGGTATAGTATGGAGAAGAAGGTTAGGTAGAGCTGAGTGGTGTTTAGGAAGAGCTGGAGAGTGGTGAGGTACAGTATGGTGAAGTAGGTGAGGTAGATCTGGGTTGTGGTAAGGTGAAGCTGGGCGGTGGTGTGGTAGAGCTGCGTGGTGGTGTGGGAGAGCTGGACTGTGGTGAGGTAGAGCTGGGAGGTGGTTAGGTAGGGTACGGTGAAGTAGGTGAGGTAGAGCTGGGTGGTGTTTAGATAGAGTTGGACAGTGGTGAGGAAGAGCTGGTAGGTGGTGAGGTGGAGCTGGACAGTGGTGAGGTAGAGCTGGGAGTTGGTGAGGTAGAGTTACGGTGAAGTAGAGCTGGGTGGTGTTTAGGTAGAACTGGGTGGTGTTTAGGTACAGCTGGGTGTGGTAGTGATTTAGAGCTGGCTGAACTAGATGAGGTAGAGTACGATGCGGTAGGTGAGGTTGAGCTGGGTGTTTTTTTAAGAGCTGGGTGTTGGTGAGGTAGAACTGGGTGGTGGTGAGGTAGAGTACAGTGAGGTAGGTGAGGTAGATCTGGGCGGCGGTGAGATAGAGCTTGTTGGTAGTGAGGTATAGCTGGGCGGTGGTGAGGTAGATCTGGGCAGTTGTGAGGCAGAGCTGGGCGGTGGTGAGATAGAGCTTGGTGGTGGTGAGGTATAGCTGGGCGGTGGTGAGGTAGACCTGGGCAGTGGGGAGTTGAAGCCGGGCGGTGGTGAGTGACAGCTAATTGGTTGTGAGGTAAAGCTGGTAAGTGGTGAGGTGTAGCTGGGCAGTGGTGTGGTAGAGCGGTGGTGTGAGATAGAGCTTGGCCATGCTGAGGTAGAGCTGGGCAGTGGTGAGATAGAGTTTGGCGGTGGTGAGGTACAGCTGGGTGGTGTTGAGGTGAAGCTGGGTGGTGGTGAGGTCGAGCTGGGACGTTGTGAGGTAGAGTACGGTGAAGTAGGTGAGGTAGAGCTGGGTGGTGTTTAGGTAGAACTGGACAGTGGTGAGGTAGAGCTGGGTGGTGGTGAGGTTAAGCTGGACAGTTGTGAGGTAGAGCTGGGTGCTGGTGAGGTAGAGCTGGGCAGTGGTGAGGTGGAGTGCGTTGAAGTAGGTGAGGTGCAGCTGGCTGGCGGTGAGGTAGAGCTGGGTGGTGGTGAGGAAGAGTACGGTGAAATAGGTGAGGTTGAGCTGGGTGGTGGTGAGGTAGATCTGGGTGGTGTTTAGGTAGAGCTGGGTGGTGTTTAGGTAGAGCTGAGTGGTGTTTAGGTAGAACTGGGTGGTATTTAGGTACAGCTGGATGAGGTAGTGAGATGGAGCTGGCTGAACTAGGAGAGGTAGAGTACGATGAGGTAGTTGGTGAGGTATAGCAGGGCAGTGGTGAGGCAGTGCTGGGCGGTGGTGAGATAGAGCTGGATGGTGGTGAGGTATAGCGGGGCAGTGGTGAGGTAGAGCTGGGCAGTGGTGAGGTAAAGCTGGGCAGTGGTGAGTTGAAGCTTAGCGGTGGTGAGGTAGAGCTGGTTGGTGGTGAGGTAAAGCTGGCAAGTGGTGAGGTAAAGCTGGGCAGTGGTGTGGTAGAGCGATGTTGTTGTGAGATAGAGCTTGGCGGTGGTGATGTCGAGCTGGGTGGTGGTGAGGTAGAGCTGGACAGTGGTGAGATAGAGTTTGGCGGTGGTGAGGTAAAGCTAGGTGGTGGTGAAGTAGAGCTGGGTGGCGGTGAGGTGAAGCTGGGTGGTGCTGAGGACGAGCTGGGCGGTGGTGATGTGGTGCTGAGTGGTGGTGAGGTAGAGCTGGGTGGTGGTGATATACACCTTGGCGGTGGTGAGGTAGAGCTGGGTGTTGGTGAGGTAGAGCTGGGCGGTGGAGAGTTGCAGCTGTGGGGTGGTGAGGTGGAGCTTGGTGGTGGTGAGTTGGAGCTGGGTGATGGTGAGGTAGAGCTTGACGATGGTGAGGTAGACCTGGGCGGTGGTGAGGTACATCTGGGTGGTGGTGAGGAAGAGCTTGGCGGTGGTGAGGTATAGCTGGGCAGTGGTGAGGCAGAGCTGGGCAGTGGTGAGAAAGAGCTGGTAGGTGGTGATGTAGAGCTGGGCGGTGGTGGGGTAGAGCTGGGCGGTGGTGAGGTAGAGCTGGGCAGTGGTGAAGTGAAGCTGGGCGGTTGTGAGGAAGAGCTGGGTGGTTGTGAGGTGAAGCTGGGCAGTGGTGAGGTATAGCTGGGCAGTGGTGAGGTAGAGTTGGGTAATGGTGAGGTAGAGCTGGGCGGTGTTGCAGTGACATTGATCTGGGTGGTGTTTAGGTAGAGCTGGGAGGTGGTGAGGTAGAGCTGGGTGGTGTTTTGGTACAGCTGGGTGGTGGTGAGGTAGGGCTGTGTGGTGGTGAGGTATAGCTGGGCGGTGGTGAGGCAGAGCTGGGCGGTGGAGAGATAGAGCTGGGTGGTGGTGAGGTAGAGCAGGGCCGTGGTGAGGTGGAGCTGTGCGATGTGAGATAGAGCTGGGTGCTGGTGAAGTAGGTGAGGTAGAGCTGTGCGGTGGTGAGGTGGAGCTGTGCGGTAGTGAGGTAGAGCTGGGTATGGTGAAGTAGGTCAGGTTGAGCTGGGTGGTGTTTAGGTAGAGTTGGACCGTGGTGAGGTAGTGCTGGGAGGTGGTGAGGTGGAGCTGGACAGTGGTGAGGTAGAGCCGGGAGGTGGTGAGGTAGAGTTACGGTGAAGCAGAGCTGGGTGGTCTTTAGGTAGAACTGGGTGGTGTTTAGGTACAGCTGGGTGAGGTAGTGAGATAGAGCTGGCTGAACTAGGTGAGGTAGAGTACGATGAGGTAGGTGAGGTTGAGCTGGGTGTTTTTTAAAGAGCTAGGTAGTGGTGAGGTAGAACTGGGTGGTGGTGAGGTAGAGCTATGTGGTGGTGAAGTAGAGCTTGGTGGTGGTGAGGTAGAGTACAGTGAGGTAGGTGAGGTAGAGCTGGGCGGTGGTGAGATAGAGCTTGTTGGTGGTGAGGTATAGCTGGGCAGTGGTGAGTTAGAGCTGGGCATTTGTGAGACAGAGCTGGGCGGTGGTGAGATAGAGCTTGGTGGTGGTGAGGTTTAGCTGGGCGGTGGTGAGGTAGACCTGGACAGTGGTGAGTTGAAGCTGGACGGTGGTGAGGGAGAGCTAGTTGGTTGTGAGGTAAAGCTGGCAAGTGGTGAGGTATAGCAGGGCAGTGGTGTGGTAGAGCGGTGTTGTTGTGAGATAGAGCTTGACGGTGGTGAGGTAGAGCTGGGCACTGGTGAGATAGAGTTTTGGCGGTGGTGAGGTAGAGGTGGATGGTGATGAGGTGAAGCTGGGTGGCCGTGAGGTAGAGCTGGGTGGTGGTGAGGTGGTGCTGAGTGGTGGTGAGGTAGAGCTGGGTGGTGGTGATATAGACCTTGGCGGTGGTGAGGAAGAGCTGGGTGTTGGTGAGGTAGAGCTGGGCGGTGGTGAGTTGGAGCTGTGTGGTGGTGAGGTAGAGCTGGTTGGTGGTGATATAGACCTTGGCAGTAGTGAGGTAGAGCTGGGTGTTGGTGAGGTAGAGCTGGGCTGTGGTGATTTGCAGCTGTGGGGTGGTGTGGTGGAGCTTGGTGGTGGTGAGTTGGAGCTGGGTGATGGTGAGGTAGAGCTTGACGATGGTGAGATAGACCTGGGCGGTGGTGAGGTACATCAGGGTGGTGGTGAGGTGGAGCCTGGCAGTGGTGAGGTATAGCTGGGCAGTGGTGAGGCAGAGCTGGGCAGTGGTGAGAAAGAGCTGGTAGGTGGTGATGTAGAGCTGGGCGGTGGTGGGGTAGAGCTGGGCGGTGGTGAGGTCGAGCTGGGCAGTGGTGAAGTGAAGCTGGGCGGTTGTGAGGAAGAGCTGGGTGGTTGTGAGGTGAAGCTGGGCAGTGGTGAGGTATAGCTGGGCAGTGGTGAGGTAGAGTTGGGTAATGGTGAGGTAGAGCTGGGCGGTGTTGAAGTGACATTGATCTGGGTGGTGTTTAGTTAGAGCTGCGTGGTGGTGAGGTAGAGCTGGGTGGTGTTTAGGTACAGCTGGGTGGTGGTGAGGTAGAGCTGTGTGGTGGTGAGGTATAGCTGGGCGGTAGTGAGGCAGAGCTGGGCGGTGGTGAGATAGAGCTGGGTGGTGGTGAGGTAGAGCTGGGCCGTGGTGAGGTGGAGCTGTGCGATGTGAGATAGAGCTGGGTGCTGGTGAAGTAGGTGAGGTAGAGCTGTGCAGTGGTGAGGTGGAGCTGTGCGGTAGTGAGGTAGAGCTGGGTATGGTGAAGTAGGTCAGGTTGAGCTGGGTGGTGTTTAGGTAGAGTTGGACAGTGGTGAGGTAGTGCTGGGAGGTGGTGAGGTGGAGCTGGACAGTGGTGAGGTAGAGCCGGGAGGTGGTGAGGTAGAGTTACGGTGAAGCAGAGCTGGGTGGTCTTTAGGTAGAACTGGGTGGTGTTTAGGTACAGCTGGGTGAGGTAGTGAGATAGAGCTGGCTGAACTAGGTGAGGTAGAGTACGATGAGGTAGGTGAGGTTGAGCTGGGTGTTTTTTAAAGAGCTAGGTAGTGGTGAGGTAGAAGTGGGTGGTGGTGAGGTAGAGCTATGTGGTGGTGAGGTAGAGCTTGGTGGTGGTGAGGTAGAGTACAGTGAGGTAGGTGAGGTAGAGCTGGGCGGTGGTGAGATAGAGCTTGTTGGTGGTGAGGTATAGCTGGGCAGTGGTGAGTTAGAGCTGGGCATTTGTGAGACAGAGCTGGGCGGTGGTGAGATAGAGCTTGGTGGTGGTGAGGTATAGCTGGGCGCTGGTGAGGTAGACCTGGACAGTGGTGAGTTGAAGCTGGGCGGTGGTGAGGGAGAGCTAGTTGGTTGTGAGGTAAAGCTGGCAAGTGGTGAGGTATAGCTGGGCAGTGGTGTGGTAGAGCGGTGTTGTTGTGAGATAGAGCTTGACGGTGGTGAGGTAGAGCTGGGCACTGGTGAGATAGAGTTTTGGCGGTGGTGAGGTAGAGGTGGGTGGTGATGAGGTGAAGCTGGGTGGCGGTGAGGTAGAGCTGGGTGGTGGTGAGGTGGTGCTGAGTGGTGGTGAGGTAGAGCTGGGTGGTGGTGATATAGACCTTGGCGGTGGTGAGGAAGAGCTGGGTGTTGGTGAGGTAGAGCTGGGCGGTGGTGAGTTGGAGCTGTGTGGTGGTGAGGTAGAGCTGGTTGGTGGTGATATAGACCTTGGCAGTAGTGAGGTAGAGCTGGGTGTTGGTGAGGTAGAGCTGGGCTGTGGTGATTTGCAGCTGTGGGGTGGTGAGGTGGAGCTTGGTGGTGGTGAGGTGGAGCTGGGTGATGGTGAGGTAGAGCTTGACGATGGTGAGATAGACCTGGGCGGTGGTGAGGTACATCAGGGTGGTGGTGAGGTGGAGCCTGGCAGTGGTGAGGTATAGCTGGGCAGTGGTGAGGCAGAGCTGGGCAGTGGTGAGAAAGAGCTGGTAGGTGGTGATGTAGAGCTGGGCGGTGGTGGGGTAGAGCTGGGCGGTGGTGAGGTCGAGCTGGGCAGTGGTGAAGTGAAGCTGGGCGGTTGTGAGGAAGAGCTGGGTGGTTGTGAGGTGAAGCTGGGCAGTGGTGAGGTATAGCTGGGCAGTGGTGAGGTAGAGTTGGGTAATGGTGAGGTAGAGCTGGGCGGTGTTGAAGTGACATTGATCTGGGTGGTGTTTAGTTAGAGCTGGGTGGTGGTGAGGTAGAGCTGGGTGGTGTTTAGGTACAGCTGGGTGGTGGTGAGGTAGAGCTGTGTGGTGGTGAGGTATAGCTGGGCGGTAGTGAGGCAGAGCTGGGCGGTGGTGAGATAGAGCTGGGTGGTGGTGAGGTAGAGCTGGGCCGTGGTGAGGTGGAGCTGTGCGATGTGAGATAGAGCTGGGTGCTGGTGAAGTAGGTGAGGTAGAGCTGTGCGGTGGTGAGGTGGAGCTGTGCGGTAGTGAGGTAGAGCTGGGTATGGTGAAGTAGGTCAGGTTGAGCTGGGTGGTGTTTAGGTAGAGTTGGACAGTGGTGAGGTAGTGCTGGGAGGTGGTGAGGTGGAGCTGGACAGTGGTGAGGTAGAGCCGGGAGGTGGTGAGGTAGAGTTACGGTGAAGCAGAGCTGGGTGGTCTTTAGGTAGAACTGGGTGGTGTTTAGGTACAGCTGGGTGAGGTAGTGAGATAGAGCTGGCTGAACTAGGTGAGGTAGAGTACGATGAGGTAGGTGAGGTTGAGCTGGGTGTTTTTTAAAGAGCTAGGTAGTGGTGAGGTAGAACTGGGTGGTGGTGAGGTAGAGCTATGTGGTGGTGAGGTAGAGCTTGGTGGTGGTGAGGTAGAGTACAGTGAGGTAGGTGAGGTAGAGCTGGGCGGTGGTGAGATAGAGCTTGTTGGTGGTGAGGTATAGCTGGGCAGTGGTGAGTTAGAGCTGGGCATTTGTGAGACAGAGCTGGGCGGTGGTGAGATAGAGCTTGGTGGTGGTGAGGTATAGCTGGGCGCTGGTGAGGTAGACCTGGACAGTGGTGAGTTGAAGCTGGGCGGTGGTGAGGGAGAGCTAGTTGGTTGTGAGGTAAAGCTGGCAAGTGGTGAGGTATAGCTGGGCAGTGGTGTGGTAGAGCGGTGTTGTTGTGAGATAGAGCTTGACGGTGGTGAGGTAGAGCTGGGCACTGGTGAGATAGAGTTTTGGCGGTGGTGAGGTAGAGGTGGGTGGTGATGAGGTGAAGCTGGGTGGCGGTGAGGTAGAGCTGGGTGGTGGTGAGGTGGTGCTGAGTGGTGGTGAGGTAGAGCTGGGTGGTGGTGATATAGACCTTGGCGGTGGTGAGGAAGAGCTGGGTGTTGGTGAGGTAGAGCTGGGCGGTGGTGAGTTGGAGCTGTGTGGTGGTGAGGTAGAGCTGGTTGGTGGTGATATAGACCTTGGCAGTAGTGAGGTAGAGCTGGGTGTTGGTGAGGTAGAGCTGGGCTGTGGTGATTTGCAGCTGTGGGGTGGTGAGGTGGAGCTTGGTGGTGGTGAGGTGGAGCTGGGTGATGGTGAGGTAGAGCTTGACGATGGTGAGATAGACCTGGGCGGTGGTGAGGTACATCAGGGTGGTGGTGAGGTGGAGCCTGGCAGTGGTGAGGTATAGCTGGGCAGTGGTGAGGCAGAGCTGGGCAGTGGTGAGAAAGAGCTGGTAGGTGGTGATGTAGAGCTGGGCGGTGGTGGGGTAGAGCTGGGCGGTGGTGAGGTCGAGCTGGGCAGTGGTGAAGTGAAGCTGGGCGGTTGTGAGGAAGAGCTGGGTGGTTGTGAGGTGAAGCTGGGCAGTGGTGAGGTATAGCTGGGCAGTGGTGAGGTAGAGTTGGGTAATGGTGAGGTGGAGCTGGGCGGTGGTGAGTTGGAGCTGGGTGATGGTGAGGTAGAGCTTGACGATGGTGAGATAGACCTGGGCGGTGGTGAGGTACATCAGGGTGGTGGTGAGGTGGAGCCTGGCAGTGGTGAGGTATAGCTGGGCAGTGGTGAGGCAGAGCTGGGCAGTGGTGAGAAAGAGCTGGTAGGTGGTGATGTAGAGCTGGGCGGTGGTGGGGTAGAGCTGGGCGGTGGTGAGGTCGAGCTGGGCAGTGGTGAAGTGAAGCTGGGCGGTTGTGAGGAAGAGCTGGGTGGTTGTGAGGTGAAGCTGGGCAGTGGTGAGGTATAGCTGGGCAGTGGTGAGGTAGAGTTGGGTAATGGTGAGGTAGAGCTGGGCGGTGTTGAAGTGACATTGATCTGGGTGGTGTTTAGTTAGAGCTGGGTGGTGGTGAGGTAGAGCTGGGTGGTGTTTAGGTACAGCTGGGTGGTGGTGAGGTAGAGCTGTGTGGTGGTGAGGTATAGCTGGGCGGTAGTGAGGCAGAGCTGGGCGGTGGTGAGATAGAGCTGGGTGGTGGTGAGGTAGAGCTGGGCCGTGGTGAGGTGGAGCTGTGCGATGTGAGATAGAGCTGGGTGCTGGTGAAGTAGGTGAGGTAGAGCTGTGCAGTGGTGAGGTGGAGCTGTGCGGTAGTGAGGTAGAGCTGGGTATGGTGAAGTAGGTCAGGTTGAGCTGGGTGGTGTTTAGGTAGAGTTGGACAGTGGTGAGGTAGTGCTGGGAGGTGGTGAGGTGGAGCTGGACAGTGGTGAGGTAGAGCCGGGAGGTGGTGAGGTAGAGTTACGGTGAAGCAGAGCTGGGTGGTCTTTAGGTAGAACTGGGTGGTGTTTAGGTACAGCTGGGTGAGGTAGTGAGATAGAGCTGGCTGAACTAGGTGAGGTAGAGTACGATGAGGTAGGTGAGGTTGAGCTGGGTGTTTTTTAAAGAGCTAGGTAGTGGTGAGGTAGAAGTGGGTGGTGGTGAGGTAGAGCTATGTGGTGGTGAGGTAGAGCTTGGTGGTGGTGAGGTAGAGTACAGTGAGGTAGGTGAGGTAGAGCTGGGCGGTGGTGAGATAGAGCTTGTTGGTGGTGAGGTATAGCTGGGCAGTGGTGAGTTAGAGCTGGGCATTTGTGAGACAGAGCTGGGCGGTGGTGAGATAGAGCTTGGTGGTGGTGAGGTATAGCTGGGCGCTGGTGAGGTAGACCTGGACAGTGGTGAGTTGAAGCTGGGCGGTGGTGAGGGAGAGCTAGTTGGTTGTGAGGTAAAGCTGGCAAGTGGTGAGGTATAGCTGGGCAGTGGTGTGGTAGAGCGGTGTTGTTGTGAGATAGAGCTTGACGGTGGTGAGGTAGAGCTGGGCACTGGTGAGATAGAGTTTTGGCGGTGGTGAGGTAGAGGTGGGTGGTGATGAGGTGAAGCTGGGTGGCGGTGAGGTAGAGCTGGGTGGTGGTGAGGTGGTGCTGAGTGGTGGTGAGGTAGAGCTGGGTGGTGGTGATATAGACCTTGGCGGTGGTGAGGAAGAGCTGGGTGTTGGTGAGGTAGAGCTGGGCGGTGGTGAGTTGGAGCTGTGTGGTGGTGAGGTAGAGCTGGTTGGTGGTGATATAGACCTTGGCAGTAGTGAGGTAGAGCTGGGTGTTGGTGAGGTAGAGCTGGGCTGTGGTGATTTGCAGCTGTGGGGTGGTGAGGTGGAGCTTGGTGGTGGTGAGGTGGAGCTGGGTGATGGTGAGGTAGAGCTTGACGATGGTGAGATAGACCTGGGCGGTGGTGAGGTACATCAGGGTGGTGGTGAGGTGGAGCCTGGCAGTGGTGAGGTATAGCTGGGCAGTGGTGAGGCAGAGCTGGGCAGTGGTGAGAAAGAGCTGGTAGGTGGTGATGTAGAGCTGGGCGGTGGTGGGGTAGAGCTGGGCGGTGGTGAGGTCGAGCTGGGCAGTGGTGAAGTGAAGCTGGGCGGTTGTGAGGAAGAGCTGGGTGGTTGTGAGGTGAAGCTGGGCAGTGGTGAGGTATAGCTGGGCAGTGGTGAGGTAGAGTTGGGTAATGGTGAGGTAGAGCTGGGCGGTGTTGAAGTGACATTGATCTGGGTGGTGTTTAGTTAGAGCTGGGTGGTGGTGAGGTAGAGCTGGGTGGTGTTTAGGTACAGCTGGGTGGTGGTGAGGTAGAGCTGTGTGGTGGTGAGGTATAGCTGGGCGGTAGTGAGGCAGAGCTGGGCGGTGGTGAGATAGAGCTGGGTGGTGGTGAGGTAGAGCTGGGCCGTGGTGAGGTGGAGCTGTGCGATGTGAGATAGAGCTGGGTGCTGGTGAAGTAGGTGAGGTAGAGCTGTGCGGTGGTAAGGTGGAGCTGTGCGGTAGTGAGGTAGAGCTGGGTATGGTGAAGTAGGTCAGGTTGAGCTGGGTGGTGTTTAGGTAGAGTTGGACAGTGGTGAGGTAGTGCTGGGAGGTGGTGAGGTGGAGCTGGACAGTGGTGAGGTAGAGCCGGGAGGTGGTGAGGTAGAGTTACGGTGAAGCAGAGCTTGGTGGTCTTTAGGTAGAACTGGGTGGTGTTTAGGTACAGCTGGGTGAGGTAGTGAGATAGAGCTGGCTGAACTAGGTGAGGTAGAGTACGATGAGGTAGGTGAGGTTGAGCTGGGTGTTTTTTAAAGAGCTAGGTAGTGGTGAGGTAGAACTGGGTGGTGGTGAGGTAGAGCTATGTGGTGGTGAGGTAGAGCTTGGTGGTGGTGAGGTAGAGTACAGTGAGGTAGGTGAGGTAGAGCTGGGCGGTGGTGAGATAGAGCTTGTTGGTGGTGAGGTATAGCTGGGCAGTGGTGAGTTAGAGCTGGGCAGTTGTGAGACAGAGCTGGGCGGTGGTGAGCTAGAGCTTGGTGGTGGTGAGGTTTAGCTGGGCGGTGGTGAGGTAGACCTGGACAGTGGTGAGTTGAAGCTGGGCGGTGGTGAGGGAGAGCTAGTTGGTTGTGAGGCAAAGCTGGCAAGTGGTGAGGTATAGCTGGGCAGTGGTGTGGTAGAGCGGTGTTGTTGTGAGATAGAGCTTGACGGTGGTGAGGTAGAGCTGGGCACTGGTGAGATAGAGTTTTGGCGGTGGTGAGGTAGAGGTGGGTGGTGATGAGGTGAAGCTGGGTGGCAGTGAGGTAGAGCTGGGTGGTGGTGAGGTGGTGCTGAGTGGTGGTGAGGTAGAGCTGGGTGGTGGTGATATAGACCTTGGCGGTGGTGAGGAAGAGCTGGGTGTTGGTGAGGTAGAGTTGGGCGGTGGTGAGTTGGAGCTGTGTGGTGGTGAGGTAGAGCTGGTTGGTGGTGATATAGACCTTGGCAGTAGTGAGGTAGAGCTGGGTGTTGGTGAGGTAGAGCTGGGCTGTGGTGATTTGCAGCAGTGGGGTGGTGAGTTGGAGCTTGGTGGTGGTGAGGTGGAGCTGGGTGATGGTGAGGTAGAGCTTGACGATGGTGAGATAGACCTGGGCGCTGGTGAGGTACATCTGGGTGGTGGTGAAGTAGTGCCTGGCAGTGGTGAGGTATAGCTGGGCAGTGGTGAGGCAGAGCTGGGCAGTGGTGAGAAAGAGCTGGGTGGTGGTGAGGTAGAGCTGGGTGGTGGTGGGGTAGAGCTGGGCGGTAGTGAGGTAGAGCTGGGCAGTGGTGAAGTGAAGCTGGACGGTTGTGATGTAGAGCAGGGTGGTTGTGAGGTGAAGCTGGGCAGTGGTGAGGTATAGCTGGGCAGTGGTGAGGTAGAGCTGGGTGGTGGTGAGGTAGTGCTGGGCGATGTTGAGGTGACGTAGAGCTTTGTAGTGTTTAGGTCGAGCTGGGTGGTGGTGAGGTAGATCTGGGTGGTGTTTAGGTAGAGCTGGGTAGTGGTGAGTTAGAGCTGTGTGGTGGTGAGGTATAGCTGGGCGATGGTGAGGCAGAGCTGGGCGGTGGTGAGATAGAGCTGGGTGGTGGTGCGTTAGAGCTGGGCGGTGGTGAGGTGGAGCTGGGCGGTGGTGAGGTAGAGCTGGGTGCTGGTGAGGTGAAGCTGGGCAGTGGTGAGGTATAGCTGGGCAGTGGTGAGGTGGAGCTGTGCGGTGGTGAGGTCGAGCTTGGTGGTGGTGAGGTGAAGCTCGGTGGTGGTGAGGTATAGTATGGAGAAGAATGTTAGGTAGAGCTGAGTGGTGTTTAGGAAGAGCTGGAGAGTGGTGAGGTAGAGTATGGTGAGGTAGGTGAGGTAGAGCTGGGTGGTGGTGAGGTGAAGCTGGGTGGTGGTGTGGTATATCTGCGTGGTGGTGTGGGAGAGCTGGACGGTGGTGAGGTAGAGCTGGGAGGTGGTGAGGTAGGGTACGGTGAAGTAGGTGAGGTAGAGCTGGGTGGTGTTTAGGTGGAGTTGGACAGTGGTGAGGTAGAGCTGGGAGGTGGTGAGGTGGAGCTGGACAGTCGTGAGGTAAAGCGGGGAGGTGGTGAGGTAGAGTTACAGTGAAGTTGAGCTGGGAGGTGTTTAGGTAGAACTGGGTGGTGTTTAGGTACAGCTGGGTGAGGTAGTGAGATATAGCTGGCTGAACTAGATGAGGTAGAGTACGATGAGGTAGGTGAGCTGGGTATTTTTTAAAGAGCTGGGTGGTGGTGTGGTAAAACTGCGTGGTGGTGAGGTAGAGCTATGTGGTGGTGAGGTAGAGCTTGGTGGTGGTGAGGTAGAGTACAGTGAGGTAGGTGAGGTAGAGCTGGGCGGTGGTGAGATAGAGCTTGTTGGTGGTGAGGTATAGCTGGGTGGTGGTGAGGTAGAGCTGGGCAGTTGTGAGGCAGAGCTGGGCGGTGGTGAAGTAGACCTGGTCAGTGGTGAGTTGAAGCTTAGCGGTGGTGAGGTAGAGCTGGTTGGTGGTGAGGTAAAGCTGGCAAGCGGTGAGGTAAAGCTGGGCAGTGGTGTGGTAGAGCGATGTTGTTGTGAGATAGAGCTTGGCCGTGGTGATGCAGTGCTGGGTGGTGGTGAGGTAGAGCTGGACAGTGGTTAGATAGAGTTTGGCGGTGGTGAGGTAAAGCTAGGTGGTGGTGAGGTAGAGCTGGATGGTGGTGAGGTAGAGCTGGGAGGTTGTGAGGTAGAGTACGGTGAAGTAGGTGAGGTAGAGCTGGGTGGTGTTTAGGTAGAACTGGACAGTGGTGAGGTAGAACTGGGTGGTGGTGAGGTTAAGCTGGACAGTGGTGAGGTAGAGCTGGGTGCTGGTGAGGTAGAGCTGGGCAGTGGTGAGGTGGAGTGCGTTGAAGTAGGTGAGGTGCAGCTGGCTGGCGGTGAGGTAGAGCTGGGTGGTGGTGAGGAAGAGTACGGTGAAATAGGTGAGGTTGAGCTGGGTGGTGGTGAGGTAGATCTGGGTGGTGTTTAGGTAGAGCTGGGTGGTGTTTAGGTAGAGCTGAGTGGTGTTTAGGTAGAACTGGGTGGTATTTAGGTACAGCTGGATGAAGTAGTGAGATGGAACTGGCTGAACTAGGAGAGGTAGAGTACGATGAGGTAGGTGGTGAGGTATAGCAGGGCAGTGGTGAGGCAGTGCTGGGCGGTGGTGAGATAGAGCTGGGTGGTGGTGAGGTATAGCAGGGCAGTGGTGAGGTAGAGCTGGGCAGTGGTGAGGTAGACCTGGTCAGTGGTGAGTTGAAGCTTAGCGGTGGTGAGGTAGAGCTGGTTGGTGGTGAGGTAAAGCTGGCAAGTGGTGTGGTAGAGCGATGTTGTTGTGAGATAGAGCTTGGCGGTGGTGATGTAGAGCTGGGTGGTGGTGAGGTAGAGCTGGACAGTGGTGAGATAGAGTTTGGCGGTGGTGAGGTAAAGCTAGGTGGTGGTGAGGTAGAGCTGGGTGGCGGTGAGGTGAAGCTGGGTGGTGCTGAGGACGAGCTGGGCGGTGGTGATGTGGTGCTGAGTGGTGGTGAGGTAGAGCTGGGTGGTGGTGATATACACCTTGGCGGTGGTGAGGTAGAGCTGGGTGTTGGTGAGGTAGAGCTGGGCGGTGGTGAGTTGCAGCTGTGGGGTGGTGAGGTGGAGCTTGGTGGTGGTGAGGTGGAGCTGGGTGATGGTGAGGTAGAGCTTGACGATGGTGAGGTAGACCTTGGCGGTGGTGAGGTACATCTGGGTGGTGGTGAGGAAGAGCTGGTAGGTGGTGATGTAGAGCTGGGCGGTGGTGGGGTAGAGCTGGGCGGTGGTGAGGTCGAGCTGGGCAGTGGTGAAGTGAAGCTGGGCGGTTGTGAGGAAGAGCTGGGTGGTTGTGAGGTGAAGCTGGGCAGTGGTGAGGTATAGCTGGGCAGTGGTGAGGTAGAGTTGGGTAATGGTGAGGTAGAGCTGGGCGGTGTTGAAGTGACATTGATCTGGGTGGTGTTTAGGTAGAGCTGGGAGGTGGTGAGGTAGAGCTGGGTGGTGTTTAGGTACAGCTGGGTGGTGGTGAGGTAGAGCTGTGTGGTGGTGAGGTATAGCTGGGCGGTGGTGAGGCAGAGCTGGGCGGTGGTGAGATAGAGCTGGGTGGTGGTGAGGTAGAGCTGGGCCGTGGTGAGGTGGAGATGTGCGATGTGAGATAGAGCTGGGTGCTGGTGAAGTAGGTGAGGTAGAGCTGTGCGGTGGTGAGGTGGAGCTGTGCGGTGGTGAGGTAGAGCTGGGTATGGTGAAGTAGGTCAGGTTGAGCTGGGTGGTGTTTAGGTAGAGTTGGACAGTGGTGAGGTAGAGCTGGGAGGTGGTGAGGTGGAGCTGAACAGTGGTGAGGTAGAGCCGGGAGGTGGTGAGGTAGAGTTACGGTGAAGCAGAGCTGGGTGGTCTTTAGGTAGAACTGGGTGGTGTTTATGTACAGCTGGGTGAGGTAGTGAGATAGAGCTGGCTGAACTAGGTGAGGTAGAGTATGATGAGGTAGGTGAGGTTGAGCTGGGTGTTTTTTAAAGAGCTAGATGGTGGTGAGGTAGAACTGGGTGGTGGTGAGGTAGAGCTATGTGGTGGTGAGGTAGAGCTTGGTGGTGGTGAGGTAGAGTACAGTGAGGTAGGTGAGGTAGAGCTGGGCGGTGGTGAGATAGAGCTTGTTGGTGGTGAGGTATAGCTGGGCAGTGGTGAGTTAGAGCTGGGCAGTTGTGAGACAGAGCTGGGCGGTGGTGAGATAGAGCTTGGTGGTGGTGAGGTTTAGCTGGGCGTTGGTGAGGTAGACCTGGACAGTGGTGAGTTGAAGCTGGGCGGTGGTGAGGGAGAGCTAGTTGGTTGTGAGGTAAAGCTGGCAAGTGGTGAGGTATAGCTGGGCAGTGGTGTGGTAGAGCGGAGTTGTTGTGAGATAGAGCTTGACTTGGTGAGGTAGAGCTGGGCACTGGTGAGATAGAGTTTTGGCGGTGGTGAGGTAGAGGTGGGTGGTGATGAGGTGAAGCTGGGTGGCGGTGAGGTAGAGCTGTGTGGTGGTGAGGTGGTGCTGAGTGGTGGTGAGGTAGAGCTGGGTGGTGGTGATATAGACCTTGGCGGTGGTGAGGAAGAGCTGGGTGTTGGTGAGGTAGAGCTGGGCCGTGGTGATTTGCAGCTGTGGGGTGGTGAGGTGGAGCTTGGTGGTGGTGAGGTGGAGCTGGGTGATGGTGAGTTAGAGCTTGATGATGGTGAGGTAGATCTGGGCGGTGGTGATGTACATCTGGGTGGTGGTGAGGTAGAGCCTGGCGGTGGTGAGGTATAGCTGGGCAGTGGTGAGGCAGAGCTGGGCAGTGGTGAGAAAGAGCTGGGTGGTGGTGAGGTAGAGCTGGGTGGTGGTGGGGTAGAGCTGGGCGGTAGTGAGGTAGAGCTGGGCAGTGGTGAAGTGAAGCTGGGCGGTTGTGATGTAGAGCAGGGTGGTTGTGAGGTGAAGCTGGGCAGTGGTGAGGTATAGCTGGGCAGTGGTGAGGTAGAACTGGGTGGTGGTGAGGTAGTGCTGGGCGATGTTGAGGTGACGTGGAGCTGTGTAGTGTTTAGGTCGAGCTGGGTGGTGGTGAGGTAGAGCTGGGTGGTGTTTAGGTAGAGCTCGGTAGTGGTGAGTTAGAGCTGTGTGGTGGTGCGTTAGAGCTGGGCGGTGGTGAGGTGGAGCTGGGCGGTGGTGAGGTAGAGCTGGGTTCTGGTGAGGTGAAGATGGGCAGAGGTCAGGTATAGCTGGGCAGTGGTGAGGTGGAGCTGTGCGGTGGCGAGGTAGAGCTGGGTGGTGGTGAGGTGAAGCTGGGTGGTGGTGAGGTATAGTATGGAGAAGAATGTTAGGTAGAGCTGAGTGGTGTTTAGGAAGAGCTGGAGAGTGGTGAGGTAGAGTATGGTGAGGTAGGTGAGGTAGAGCTGGGTGGTGGTGACGTGAAGCTGGGCGGTGGTGTGGTTGAGCTGCGTGGTGGTGTGGGAGAGCTGGACGGTGGTGAGGTAGAGCTGGGAGGTGGTGAGGTAGGGTACGGTGAAGTAGGTGAGGTAGAGCTGGGTGGTGTTTAGGTAGAGTTGGACAGTGGTGAGGTAGAGCTGGGAGGTGGTGAGGTGGAGCTGGACAGTGGTGAGGAAAAGATGGGAGGTGGTGAGGTAGAGTTACGGTGAAGTAGAGCTGGGTGGTGTTTAGGTAGAACTGGGTGGTGTTTAGGTACAGCTGGGTGAGGTAGTGAGATATAGCCGGCTGAACTAGATGAGGTAGAGTACGATGAGGTAGGTGAGCTGGGTGTTTTTTAAAGAGATGGGTGGTGGTGTGGTAGAACTGAGTGGTGGTGAGCTAGAGTTATGTGGTGGTGAGGTAGAGCTTGGTGGTGGTGAGGTAGAGTACAGTGAGGTAGGTGAGGTAGAGCTGGGCGGTGGTGATAATAGAGCTTGTAGGTGGTGAGGTATAGCTGGGCGGTGGTGAGGTAGAGCTGGGCAGTTGTGAGGCAGAGCTGGGCGGTGGTGAGATAGAGCTTGGTGGTGGTGAGGTATAGCTGGGCAGTGGTGAGGTAGACCTGGGCAGTGGTGAGTTGGAGCTGGGCGGTGGTGAGGGAGAGTTAGTTGGTTGTGAGGTAAAGCTGGCAAGTTGTGAGGTATAGCTGGGCAGTGGTGAGGTAGAGCGGTGGTGTGAGATAGAGCTTGGCCGTGGTGAGGTAGAGCTGGGCAGTGGTGAGATAGAGTTTGGCGGTGGTGAGGTAGAGCTGGGTGGTGTTGAGGTGAAGCTGGGTGGTGGTGAGGTGGTGCTGAGTGGTGGTGAGGTAGAGGTGGGTGGTAGTGATATAGACATTGGCGGTGGTGAGGTAGAGCTGGGTGTTGGTGAGGTAGAGCTGGGCGGTGGTGAGTTGGAGCTGTGTGGTGGTGAGGTGAAGCTTGGTGGTGGTGAGGTGGAGCTGGTTGATGGTGGGGAAGAGCTTGACAATGGTGAGGTAGACCTGGGCAGTGGTGAGGTACAGCTGGGTGGTGGTGAGGTGGAGCTGGACAGTGGTGAGGAAGGGCTGGGTGTTGGTGAGTTAGAGCTGGGCTGTGGTGAGTTGGAGCTGTGTGGTGGTGAGGTGGAGCTGGGTGGTGGTGATATAGACCTTGGCGGTGGTGAGGTAGATCTGGGTGGTGTTTAGGTAGAGCTGGGTGGTGGTGAGTAAGAGCTGTGTGGTGGTTAGGTATAGCTGGGCGGTGGTGAGGCAGAGCTGGGCAGGGCTGAGATAGAGGTGGGTGGTGGTGAGTTCGAGCTGGGCGGTGGTGAGTTGGAGCTGGGCAGTGGTGAGGAAGAGCTGGGTGCTGGTGAGGTGAAGATGGGCTGTGGTGAGGTACAGCTGGGCAGTGGTGAGGTGGAGCTGTGCGGTGGTGAGTTAGAGCTGGGTGGTGGTGAGGTGAAGCTGGGTGGTGGTGAGGTATAGCATGGAGAAGAAGGTTAGGTAGAGCTGAGTGGTGTTTAGGTAGAGCTGGGGAGTGGTGAGGTAGAGCTTGCCGGTGGTGAGGTAGAGCTGGGCAGCGGTGAGATGGAGTTTGGCGGTGGTGAGGTAGAGCTGGGTGGTGTTGAGATGAAGCTGGGTGGTGCTGAGGTGGTGCTGAGTGGTGGTGAGGTAGAGGTGGGTGGTAGTGATATAGACGTTGGCGGTGGTGAGGTAGGGCTGGGTGTTGGTGAGGTAGAGCTGGGCGGTGGTGAGTTGGAGCTGTGTGGTGGAGAGGTGAAGCTGGGTGGTGGTGAGGTGGAGCTGGTTGATGGTGGGGAAGAGCTTGACAATGGTGAGGTAGACCTGGGCAGTGGTGAGGTACAGCTGGGTGGTGGTGAGATACAGCTGGGTGGTGGTGAGGTATAGCTGGGCAGTGGTGAAGCAGAGCTGGGCAGTGGTGAGATACAGCTGGGTGGTTGTGAGATAGAGCTGGGCGGTGGTGGGGTAGAGCAGGGCGGTGGTGAGGTAGAGCTGGGCAGTGGTGAAATGAAGCTGGGCAGTGGTGAGGTAGAGCTGGGTGGTTGTGATGTGAAGCTGGGCAGTGGTGAGGTATAGCTGGGCAGTGCTGAGGTAGAGTTGGGTAATGGTGAGGTAGAGCTGGGCGGTGTTGAGGTGACATTGAGCTGGGTGGTGTTTAGGTAGAGCTGGGTGGTGGTGAGGTAGAGCTGGGTGGTCTTTAGGTAGAGCTGGGTGGAGGTGAGTTAGAACTGTGTGGTAGTGACATATAGCTGGACGGTAGTGAGGCAGAGTTGGGCGGTGGTGACATAGAGCTGGGTGGTGGTGAGGTTGAGCTGGGCGGTGGTGAGGTGGAGCTGTGTGATGTGAGGTAGAGCTGGGTGCTGGTGAAGTAGGTGAGGTAGAGATGGGCGGTGGTGAGGTGGAGCTGTGCGGTGATGAGGTAGAGCTGGGTATGGTGAAGTAGGTGAGGTAGAGCTGAGTGGTGTTTAGGTAGAGTTGGACAGTGGTGAGGTAGTGCTGGGAGGTGGTGAGGTGGAGCTGGACAGTGGTCAGGAAGGGCTGGGTGTTGGTGAGGTAGAGCTGGGCAGTGGTGAGTTGGAGCTGTGTGGTGGTGAGGTGGAGCTGGGTGGTGGTGATATAGACCTTGGCGGTGGTGAGGTAGAGCTGGGTGGTGTTTAGGTAGAGCTGGGTGGTGGTGAGTTAGAGCTGTGTGGTGGTGACGTATAGCTGGGCGGTGGTGAGGCAGAGCTGGGCAGGGGTGAGATAGAGGTGGGTGGTGGTGAGTTAGAGCTAGGCGGTGGTGAGGTGGAGCTGGGCGGTGGTGAGGTAGAGTTGGGTGCTGGTGAGGTGAAGATGGGCAATGGTGAGGTATAGCTGGGCAGTGGTGAGGTGGAGCTGTGCGGTGGTGAGGTAGAGCTGGGTGGTGGTGAGGTGAAGCTGGGTGTTGGTGAGGTATAGTATGGAGAAGAAGGTTAGGTAGAGCTGAGTGGTGTTTAGGAAGAGCTGGAGAGTGGTGAGGTAGAGTATGGTGAAGTAGGTGAGGTAGAGCTGGGTTGTGGTGAGGTGAAGCTGGGCGGTTGTGTGGTAGAGCTGCGTGGTGGTGTGGGAGAGCTGGACGGTGGTGAGGTAGAGCTGGGAGGTGGTTAGGTAGGGTACGGTGAAGTAGGTGAGGTAGAGCTGGGTGGTGTTTAGGTAGAGTTGGACAGTGGTGAGATAGAGCTGGGAGGTGGTGAGGTAGAGTTGGACAGTGGTGAGGTAGAGCTGGGAGGTGGTGAGGTGGATCTGGACAGTGGTGAGGTAAAGCTGGGAGGTGGTGAGGTATAGTTACGGTGAAGTAAAGCTGGGTGGTGTTTAGGTAGAACTGGGTGGTGTTTAGGTACAGCTGGGTGAGGTAGTTAGATATAGCTGGCTGAACTAGATGAGGTAGAGTACGATGAGGTAGGTGAGCTGGGTGTTTTTTAAAGAGCTGGGTGGTGGTGAGGTAGAACTGGGTGGTGGTGAGGTAGAGCTATGTGGTGGTGAGGTAGAGCTTGGTGGTGGTGAGGTAGAGTACAGTGAGGTAGGTGAGGTAGAGCTGGGCGGTGGTGAGATAGAGCTTGTTGGTGGTGAGGTATAGCTGGGCGGTGGTGAGGTAGAGCTGGGCAGTTGTGAGGCAGAGCTGGGCGGTGGTGAGATAGAGCTTGGTGGTGGTGAGGTATAGCTGGGCAGTGGTGAGGTAGACCTGGGCAGTGGTGAGTTGAAGCTGGGCGGTGGTGAGGGAGAGCTAGTTGGTTGTGAGGTAAAGCTGGCAAGTTGTGAGGTATAGCTGGGCAGGGATGTGGTAGAGCGGTGGTGTGAGATAGAGCTTGGCCGTGGTGAGGTAGAGCTGGGCAGTGGTGAGATAGAGTTTGGCGGTGGTGAGGTAGAGCCGGGTGGTGTTGAGGTGAAGCTGGGTGGTGGCGAGGTGGTGCTGAGTGGTGGTGAGGTAGAGCTGGGTGGTAGTGTTTTAGACATTGGCGGTTGTGAGGTAGAGCTGGGTGTTGGTGAGGTAGAGCTGGGCGGTGGTGAGTTGGAGCTGTGTGGTGGTGAGGTGAAGATTGGTGGTGGTGAGGTGGAGCTGGTTGATGGTGGGGAAGAGCTTGACAATGGTGAGGTAGACCTGGGCAATGGTGAGTAACAGCTGGGTGGTGGTGAGGTGGAGCTGGGCGGTGGTGAGGTATAGCTGGGCAGTGGTGAGGCAGAGCTGGGCAGTGGTGAGATAGAGCTGTGTCGTTGTGAGATAGAGCTGGACGGTGGTGGGGTAGAGCTGGGCGGTGGTGAGGTAGAGCTGGGCAGTGGTGAAATGAAGCTGGGCAGTGGTGAGGTAGATCTGGGTGGTTGTGACGTGAAGCTGGGCCGTGGTGAGGTATAGCTGGGCAGTGGTGAGGTAGAGTTGGGTAATGGTGAGGTAGAGCTGGGTGGTGTTGAGGTGACATTGAGCTGGGAGGTGTTTAGGTAGAGCTGGGTGGTGGTGAGGTAGATCTGTGTGGTGGTGAGATATAGCTGGACGGTGGTGAGGCAGAGTTGGGCGGTGGTGAAATAGAGCTGGGTGGTGGTGAGGTTGAGCTGGGCGGTGGTGAGGTGGTGCTGTGTGATGTGAGGTAGAGCTGGGTGCTGGTGAAGTAGGTGAGGTAGAGATGGGCGGTGGTGAGGTGGAGCTGTGCGGTGGTGAGGTAGAGCTGGGTATGGTGAAGTAGGTGAGGTAGAGCTGGGTGGTGTTTAGGTAGAGTTGGACAGTGGTGAGGTAGTGCTGGGAGGTGGTGAGGTGGAGCTGGACAGTGGTGAGGAAGGGCTGGGTGTTGGTGAGGTAGAGCTGGGCGGTGGTGAGTTGGAGCTGTGTGGTGGTGAGGTGGAGCTGGGTGGTGGTGATATAGAACTTGGCGGTGGTGAGGTAGAGCTCGGTGGTGTTTAGGTAAAGCTGGGTGGTGGTGAGTTAGAGCTGTGTGGTGGTGACGTATAGCTGGGCGGTGGTGAGGCAGAGCTGGGCAGGGGTGAGATAGAGGTGAGTTTTGGTGAGTTCGAGCTGGGCGGTGGTGAGGTGGAGCTGGGCTGTGGTGAGGTAGAGCTGGGTACTGGTGAGGTGAAGATGGGCAATGGTGAGGTATAGCTGGGCAGTGGTGAGGTGGAGCTGTGCGGTGGTGAGGCAGAGCTGGGTGGTGGTGAGGTGAAGCTGGGTGGTGGTGAGGTATAGTATGGAGAAGAAGGTTAGGTAGAGCTGAGTGGTGTTTAGGAAGAGCTGGAGAGTGGTGAGGTAGAGTATGGTGAAGTAGGTGAGGTAGAGCTGGGTTGTGGTGAGGTGAAGCTGGACGGTGGTGAGGTAGAGCTGCAAGGTGGTTAGGTAGGGTCCGGTGAAGTAGGTGAGGTAGAGCTGGGTGGTGTTTAGGTAGTGTTGGACAGTGGTGAGGTAGAGACGGGAGGTGGTGAGGTGGAGCTGGACAGTGGTGAGGTAGAGCTGGGAGGTGGTGAGGTAGAGTTACAGTGAAGTAGAGCTGGGTGGTGTTTCGGTAGAACGGGGTGGTGTTTAGGTACAGCTGGGTGAGGTACTGAGATAGAGCTGGCTGAACTAGATGAGGTAGAGTACGATGAGGTAGGTGAGGTTGAGCTGGGTGTTTTTTAAAGAGCTGGGTGTTGGTGAGGTAGAACTGGGTGGTGGTGAGGTAGAGTACAGTGAGGTAGGTGAGGTAGAGCTCGGCGCTGGTGAGATAGAGTTTGTTGGTAGTGAGGTATAGCTGGGCGGTGGTGAGGCAGAGCTGGGCCGTTGTGAGGCAGAGCTGGGCGGTGGTGAGATAGAGCTTGGTGGTGGTGAGGTAGAGCTGGGCGGTGGTGAGGTAGAGCTGGGCAGAGGTGAGGTAGACCTTGGCAGTGGTGAGGTGAAGCTGGGCGGTGGTCAGGTTGAGCTGTGTGGTGGTGAGGTGAAGCTGGGAATTGGTGACATAGAGCATGCCGGTGGTGAGGTAGAGCTGGGAGGTGGTGAGGTAGAGTATGGTGAATTAGGTGAGGTAGAGCTGGGTGGTGGTGAGGTGAAGTTGGGCTGTGGTGAGGTATAGCTGGGCAGTGGTGAGGTGGAACTGTGCGGTGGTGAGGTAGAGCTGGGTGGTGGTGAGGTGAAGCTGGGTGGTGGTGAGGTATAGCATGGAGAAGAAGGTTAGGTAGAGCTGAGTGGTGTTTAGGTAGAGCTGGGGAGTGGTGAGGTAGAGCTTGCCGGTGGTGAGGTAGAGCTGGGCAGAGGTGAGATGGAGTTTGGCGGTGGTGAGGTAGAGCTGGGTGGTGTTGAGGTGAAGCTGGGTGGTGGTGAGGTGGTGCTGAGTGGTGGTGAGGTAGAGGTGGGTGATAGTGATATAGACGTTGGCGGTGGTGAGGTAGAGCTGGGTTTTGGTGAGGTAGAGCTGAGCGGTGGTGAGTTGGAGCTGTGTGGTGGAGAGGTGAAGCTTGGTGGTGGTGAGGTGGAGCTGGTTGATGGTGGGGAAGAGCTTGACAATGGTGAGGTAGACCTGGGCAGTGGTGAGGTACAGCTGGGTGGTGGTGAGATACAGCTGGGTGGTGGTGAGGTATAGCTGGGCAGTGGTGAGGCAGAGCTGGGCAGTGGTGAGGTAGAGCTGGGTGGTTGTGATGTGAAGCTGGGCAGTGGTGAGGTATAGCTGGGCAGTGGTGAGGTAGAGTTGGGTAATGGTGAGGTAGAGCTGGGCGGTGTTGAGGTGACATTGAGCTGGGTGGTGTTTAGGTAGAGCTGGGTGGTGGTGAGGTAGAGCTGGGTGGTCTTTAGGTAGAGCTGGGTGGTGGTGAGTTAGAGCTGTGTCGTGGTGAGATATAGCTGGACGGTGGTGAGGCAGAGTTGGGCGGTGGTGACATAGAGCTGGGTGGTGGTGAGGTCGAGCTGGGCGGTGGTGCGGTGGAGCTGTGTGATGTGAGGTAGAGCTGGGTGCTGGTGAAGTAGGTGAGGTAGAGCTGGGTGGTGTTTAGGTAGAGTTGGACAGTGGTGAGGTAGTGCTGGGAGGTGGTGAGGTGGAGCTGGACAGTGGTGAGGAAGGGCTGGGTGTTGGTGAGGTAGAGCTGGGCGGTGGTGTGTTGGAGCTGTGTGGTGGTGAGGTGGAGCTGGGTGGTGGTGATATAGACCTTGGCGGTGGTGAGGTAGAGCTGGGTGATGTTTAGGTAGAGCTGGGTGGTGGTGAGTTAGAGCTGTGTGGTGGTGACGTATAGCTGGGCGGTGGTGAGGCAGAGCTGGGCAGGGGTGAGATAGAGGTGGGTGGTGGTGAGTTAGAGCTGGGCGGTGGTGAGGTGGAGCTGGGCGGTGCTAAGGTAGAGTTGGGTGCTGGTGAGATGAAGATGGGCAATGGTGAGGTATAGCTGGGCAGTGGTGAGGTGGAGCTGTGCGGTGGTGAGGTAGAGCTGGGTGGTGGTGAGGTGAAGCTGGGTGGTGGTGAGGTATAGTATGGAGAAGAAGGTTAGGTAGAGCTGAGTGGTGTTTAGGAAGAGCTGGAGAGTGGTGAGGTAGAGTATGGTGAAGTAGGTGAGGTAGAGCTGGGTTGTGGTGAGGTGAAGCTGGGCGGTTGTGTGCTAGAGCTGCGTGGTGGTGTGGGAGAGCTGGACGGTGGTGAGGTAGAGCTGGGAGGTGGTTAGGTAGGGTACGGTGAAGTAGGTGAGGTAGAGCTGGGTGGTGTTTAGGTAGAGTTGGACAGTGGTGAGTTAGAGCTGGGAGGTGGTGAGGTAGAGCTGGACAGTGGTGAGGTAGAGCTGGGAGGTGGTGAGGTGGAGCTGGACAGTGGTGAGGTAGAGCTGGGAGGTGGTGAGGTAGAGTTACGGTGAAGTAGAGCTGGGTGGTGTTTAGGTAGAACGGGGTGGTGTTTAGGTACAGCTGGGTGAGGTAGTGAGATAGAGCTGGCTGAACTAGATGAGGTAGAGTACGATGAGATAGGTGAGCTTGAGCTGGGTGTTTTTTAAAGAGCTGGGTGTTGGTGAGGTAGAGCTGGGCGGTGGTGATTTGCAGCTGTGGGGTGGTGAGGTGGAGCTTGGTGGTGGTGAGGTGGAGCTGGACAGTGGTGAGGTAAAGCTGGGAGGTGGTGAGTTAGAGTTATGGTGAAGTAGAGCTGGGTGGTGTTTAGGTAGAACTGGGTGGTGTTTAGGTACAGCTGGGTGAGGTAGTGAGATATAGCTGGCTGAACTAGATGAGGTAGAGTACGATGAGGTAGGTGAGCTGGGTGTTTTTTAAAGAGCTGGGTGGTGGTGAGGTAGAACTGGGTGGTGGTGAGGTAGAGCTATGTGGTGGTGAGGTAGAGCTTGGTGGTGGTGAGGTAGAGTACAGTGAGGTAGGTGAGGTAGAGCTGGGCGGTGGTGAGATAGAGCTTGTTGGTGGTGAGGTATAGCTGGGCGGTGGTGAGGTAGAGCTGGGCAGTTGTGAGGCAGAGCTGGGCGGTGGTGAGATCGAGCTTGGTGGTGGTGAGGTATAGCTGGGCAGTGGTGAGGTAGCCCTGGGCAGTGGTGAGTTGAAGCTGGGCGGTGGTGAGGGAGAGCAAGTTGGTTGTGAGGTAAAGCTGGCAAGTTGTGAGCTATAGCTGGGCAGTGGTGTGGTAGAGCGGTGGTGTGAGATAGAGCTTGGCCGTGGTGAGGTAGAGCTGGGCAGTGATGAGATAGAGTTTGGTGGTGGTGAGGTAGAGCTGGGTGGTGTTGAGGTGAAGCTGGGTGGTGGTGAGGTGGTGCTGAGTGGTGGTGAGGTAGAGCTGGGTGGTAGTGATATAGACGTTGGCGGTGGTGAGGTAGAGCTGGGTGTTGGTGAGGTAGAGCTGGGCGGAGGTGAGTTGGAGCTGTGTGGTGTTGAGGTGAAGCTTGGTGGTGGTGAGGTGGAGCTGGTTGATGGTGGGGAAGAGCTTGACAATGGTGAGGTAGACCTGGGCAGTGGTGAGGTACAGCTGGGTGGTGGTGAGGTAGAGCTGTGGGGTGGTGAGGAATAGCTGGGCAGTGGTGAGGCAGAGCTGGGCAGTGCTGAGATAGAGCTGGGTGGTTGTGAGATAGAGCTGGGCGGTGGTGGGGTAGAGCTGGGCGGTGGTGAGGTAGAGCTGGGCAGTGGTGAAATGAAGCTGGGCAGTGGTGAGGTAGATCTGGGTGGTTGTGACGTGAAGCTGGGCCGTGGTGAGGTATAGCTGGGCAGTGGTGAGGTAGAGTTGGGTAATGGTGAGGTAGAGCTGGGTGGTGTTGAGGTGACATTGAGCTGGGAGGTGTTTAGGTAGAGCTGGGTGGTGGTGAGGTAGATCTGTGTGGTGGTGAGATATAGCTGGACGGTGGTGAGGCAGAGTTGGGCGGTGGTGAGATAGAGCTGGGTGGTGGTGAGGTTGAGCTGGGCGGTGGTGAGGTGGTGCTGTGTGATGTGAGGTAGAGCTGGGTGCTGGTGAAGTAGGTGAGGTAGAGATGGGCGGTGGTGAGGTGGAGCTGTGCGGTGGTGAGGTAGAGCTGGGTATGGTGAAGTAGGTGAGGTAGAGCTGGGTGGTGTTTAGGTAGAGTTGGACAGTGGTGAGGTAGTGCTGGGAGGTGGTGAGGTGGAGCTGGACAGTGGTGAGGAAGGGCTGGGTGTTGGTGAGGTAGAGCTGGGCGGTGGTGAGTTGGAGCTGTGTGGTGGTGAGGTGGAGCTGGGTGGTGGTGATATAGACCTTGGCGGTGGTGAGGTAGAGCTCGGTGGTGTTTAGGTAAAGCTGGGTGGTGGTGAGTTAGAGCTGTGTGGTGGTGACGTATAGCTGGGCGGTGGTGAGGCAGAGCTGGGCAGGGGTGAGATAGAGGTGGGTTTTGGTGAGTTCGAGCTGGGCGGTGGTGAGGTGGAGCTGGGCTGTGGTGAGGTAGAGCTGGGTACTGGTGAGGTGAAGATGGGCAATGGTGAGGTATAGCTGGGCAGTGGTGAGGTGGAGCTGTGCGGTGGTGAGGTAGAGCTGGGTGGTGGTGAGGTGAAGCTGGGTGGTGGTGAGGTATAGTATGGAGAAGAAGGTTAGGTAGAGCTGAGTGGTGTTTAGGAAGAGCTGGAGAGTGGTGAGGTAGAGTATGGTGAAGTAGGTGAGGTAGAGCTGGGTTGTGGTGAGGTGAAGCTGGACGGTGGTGAGGTAGAGCTGGGCGGTGGTTAGGTAGGGTCCGGTGAAGTAGGTGAGGTAGAGCTGGGTGGTGTTTAGGTAGAGTTGGACAGTGGTGAGGTAGAGACGGGAGGTGGTGAGGTGGAGCTGGACAGTGGTGAGGTAGAGCTGGGAGGTGGTGAGGTGGAGCTGGACAGTGGTGAGGTAGAGCTGGGAGGTGGTAAGGTAGAGTTACAGTGAAGTAGAGCTGGGTGGTGTTTCGGTAGAACGGGGTGGTGTTTAGGTACAGCTGGGTGAGGTAGTGAGATAGAGCTGGCTGAACTAGATGAGGTAGAGTACGATGAGGCAGGTGAGGTTGAGCTGGGTGTTTTTTAAAGAGCTGGGTGTTGGTGAGGTAGAACTGGGTGGTGGTGAGGTACAGTACAGTGAGGTAAGTGAGGTAGAGCTCGGCGCTGGTGAGATAGAGTTTGTTGGTAGTGAGGTATAGCTGGGCGGTGGTGAGGCAGAGCTGGGCCATTGTGAGGCAGAGCTGGGCGGTGGTGAGATAGAGCTTGGTGGTGGTGAGGTAGAGCTGGGCGGTGGTGAGGTAGAGCTGAGCAGAGGTGAGGTAGACCTTGGCAGTGGTGAGGTGAAGCTGGGCGGTGGTCAGGTTGAGCTGTGTGGTGGTGAGGTGAAGCTGGGAATTGGTGACATAGAGCATGCCGGTGGTGAGGTAGAGCTGGGAGGTGGTGAGGTAGAGTATGGTGAATTAGGTGAGGAAGAGCTGGGTGGTGGTGAGGTGAAGTTGGGCTGTGGTGAGGTATAGCTGGGCAGTGGTGAGGTGGAACTGTGCGGTGGTGAGGTAGAGCTGGGTGGTGGTGAGGTGAAGCTGGGTGGTGGTGAGGTATAGCATGGAGAAGAAGGTTAGGTAGAGCTGAGTGGTGTTTAGGTAGAGCTGGGGAGTGGTGAGGTAGAGCTTGCCGGTGGTGAGGTAGAGCTGGGTTGTGGTGATATAGACCTTGGCGGTGGTGAGGTAGAGCTCGGTGGTGTTTAGGTAAAGCTGGGTGGTGGTGAGTTAGAGCTGTGTGGTGGTGACGTATAGCTGGGCGGTGGTGAGGCAGAGCTGGGCAGGGGTGAGATAGAGGTGGGTTTTGGTGAGTTCGAGCTGGGCGGTGGTGAGGTGGAGCTGGGCTGTGGTGAGGTAGAGCTGGGTACTGGTGAGGTGAAGATGGGCAATGGTGAGGTATAGCTGGGCAGTGGTGAGGTGGAGCTGTGCGGTGGTGAGGTAGAGCTGGGTGGTGGTGAGGTGAAGCTGGGTGGTGTTGAGGTATAGTATGGAGAAGAAGGTTAGGTAGAGCTGAGTGGTGTTTAGGAAGAGCTGGAGAGTGGTGAGGTAGAGTATGGTGAAGTAGGTGAGGTAGAGCTGGGTTGTGGTGAGGTGAAGCTGGACGGTGGTGAGGTAGAGCTGCAAGGTGGTTAGGTAGGGTACGGTGAAGTAGGTGAGGTAGAGCTGGGTGGTGTTTAGGTAGAGTTGGACAGTGGTGAGGTAGAGACGGGAGGTGGTGAGGTGGAGCTGGACAGTGGTGAGGTAGAGCTGGGAGGTGGTGAGGTGGAGCTGGACAGTGGTGAGGTAGAGCTGGGAGGTGGTAAGGTAGAGTTACAGTGAAGTAGAGCTGGGTGGTGTTTCGGTAGAACGGGGTGGTGTTTAGGTACAGCTGGGTGAGGTAGTGAGATAGAGCTGGCTGAACTAGATGAGGTAGAGTACGATGAGGCAGGTGAGGTTGAGCTGGGTGTTTTTTAAAGAGCTGGGTGTTGGTGAGGTAGAACTGGGTGGTGGTGAGGTACAGTACAGTGAGGTAAGTGAGGTAGAGCTCGGCGCTGGTGAGATAGAGTTTGTTGGTAGTGAGGTATAGCTGGGCGGTGGTGAGGCAGAGCTGGGCCATTGTGAGGCAGAGCTGGGCGGTGGTGAGATAGAGCTTGGTGGTGGTGAGGTAGAGCTGGGCGGTGGTGAGGTAGAGCTGGGCAGAGGTGAGGTAGACCTTGGCAGTGGTGAGGTGAAGCTGGGCGGTGGTCAGGTTGAGCTGTGTGGTGGTGAGGTGAAGCTGGGAATTGGTGACATAGAGCATGCCGGTGGTGAGGTAGAGCTGGGAGGTGGTGAGGTAGAGTATGGTGAATTAGGTGAGGAAGAGCTGGGTGGTGGTGAGGTGAAGTTGGGCTGTGGTGAGGTATAGCTGGGCAGTGGTGAGGTGGAACTGTGCGGTGGTGAGGTAGAGCTGGGTGGTGGTGAGGTGAAGCTGGGTGGTGGTGAGGTATAGCATGGAGAAGAAGGTTAGGTAGAGCTGAGTGGTGTTTAGGTAGAGCTGGGGAGTGGTGAGGTAGAGCTTGCCGGTGGTGAGGTAGAGCTGGGCAGAGGTGAGATGGAGTTTGGCGGTGGTGAGGTAGAGCTGGGTGGTGTTGAGGTGAAGCTGGGTGGTGGTGAGGTGGTGCTGAGTGGTGGTGAGGTAGAGGTGGGTGATAGTGATATAGACGTTGGCGGTGGTGAGGTAGAGATGGGTTTTGGTGAGGTAGAGCTGAGCGGTGGTGAGTTGGAGCTTTGTGGTGGAGAGGTGAAGCTTGCTGGTGTTGAGGTGGAGCTGGTTGATGGTGGGGAAGAGCTTGACAATGGTGAGGTATACCTGGGCAGTGGTGAGGTACAGCTGGGTGGTGGTGAGATACAGCTGGGTGGTGGTGAGGTATAGCTGGGCAGTGGTGAAGCAGAGCTGGGCAGTGGTGAGGTAGAGCTGGGTGGTTGTCATGTGAAGCTGGGCAGTGGTGAGGTATAGCTGGGCAGTGGTTAAATGAAGCTGGGCAGTGGTGAGGTAGAGCTGGGCGGTGTTGAGGTGACATTGAGCTGGGTGGTGTTTAGGTAGAGCTGGGTGGTGGTGAGGTAGATCTGGGTGGTCTTTAGGTAGAGCTGGGTGGTGGTGAGTTAGAGCTGTGTCGTGGTGAGATATAGCTGGACGGTGGTGAGGCAGAGTTGGGCGGTGGTGACATAGAGCTGGGTGGTGGTGAGGTTGAGCTGGGCGGTGGTGAGGTGGAGCTGTGTGATGTGAGGTAGAGCTGGGTGCTGGTGAAGTAGGTGAGGTAGAGATGGGCGGTGGTGAGGTGGAGCTGTGCGGTGGTGAGGTAGAGCTGGGTATGGTGAAGTAGGTGAGGTAGAGCTGGGTGGTGTTTAGGTAGAGTTGGACAGTGGTGAGGTAGTGCTGGGAGGTGGTGAGGTGGAGCTGGACAGTGGTGAGGAAGGGCTGGGTGTTGGTGAGGTAGAGCTGGGCGGTGGTGAGTTGGAGCTGTGTGGTGGTGAGGTGGAGCTGGGTGGTGGTGATATAGACCTTGGCGGTGGTGAGGTAGAGCTGGGTGATATTTAGGTAGAGCTGGGTGGTGGTGAGTTAGAGCTGTGTGGTGGTGAGTTAGAGCTGGGCGGTGGTGAGGTGGAGCTGGGCGGGGGGTGAGGTAGAGTTGGGTGCTGGTGAGGTGAAGATGGGCAATTGTGAGGTATAGCTGGGCAGTGGTGAGGTGGAGCTGTGCGGTGGTGAGGTAGAGCTGGGTGGTGGTGAGGTGAAGCTGGGTGGTGGTGAGGTATAGTATGGAGAAGAAGGTTAGGTAGAGCTGAGTGGTGTTTAGGAAGAGCTGGAGAGTGGTGAGGTAGAGTATGGTGAAGTAGGTGAGGTAGAGCTGGGTTGTGGTGAGGTGAAGCTGGGCGGTTGTGTGGTAGAGCTGCGTGGTGGTGTGGGAGAGCTGGACGGTGGTGAGGTAGAGCTGGGAGGTGGTTAGGTAGGGTACGGTGAAGTAGGTGAGGTAGAGCTGGGTGGTGTTTAGGTAGAGTTGGACAGTGGTGATTTAGAGCTGGGAGGTGGTGAGGTAGAGCTGGACAGTGGTGAGGTAGAGCTGGGAGGTGGTGAGGTGGAGCTGGACAGTGGTGAGGTAGAGCTGGGAGGTGGTGAGGTAGAGTTACGGTGAAGTAGAGCTGGGTGGTGTTTAGGTAGAACGGGGTGGTGTTTAGGTACAGCTGGGTGAGGTAGTGAGATAGAGCTGGCTGAACTAGATGAGGTAGAGTACGATGAGATAGGTGAGGTTGAGCTGGGTGTTTTTTAAAGAGCTGGGTGGTGGTGAGGTAGAACTGGGTGGTGGTGAGGTAGAGTACAGTGAGGTAGGTGAGGTAGAGCTGGGCGGTGGTGAGATAGAGCTTGTTGGTAGTGAGGTATAGCTGGGCAGTGGTGAGGTAGAGCTGGGCAGTTGTGAGGTATAGCTGGGCGGTGGTGAGATAGAGCTTGGTGGTGGTGAGGTAGAACTGGGCGGTGGTGAGGTAGAGCTGGGCAGAGGTGAGGTAGACCTGGGCAGTGGTGAGGTGAAGCTGGGCAGTGGTCTGGTAGAGCTGTGTGGTGGTGAGGTGAAGCTGGGAATTGGTGACATAGAGCATGCCGGTGGTGAGGTAGAGCTGGGAGGTGATGAGGTAGAGTATGGTGAAGTAGGTGAGGTAGAGCTGGGTGCTGGTGAGGTGAAGATGGGCTGCGGTGAGGTATAGCTGGGCAGTGGTGAGGTGGAGCTGTGCGGTGGTGAGGTAGAGCTGGGTGGTGGTGAGGTGAAGCTGGGTGGTGGTGAGTTATCGTATGGAGAAGAAGGTTAGGTAGAGCGGAGTGGTGTTTAGGTAGAGCTGGGGAGTGGTGAGGTCGAGCTTGCCGGTGGTGAGGTAGAGCTGGGAGCTGGTGAGGTAGAGTACGGTGAAGTAGGTGAGGTAGAGCTGGGTGGTGGTGAGGTGAAGATGGTCTGTGGTGAGGTATAGCTGGGCAGTTGTGATGTGGAGCTGGGAAGTGGTGAGGTATAGCTGGGCAGTTATGTGGTTGAGCGGGGTTGTGGTGATATAGAGCTTGGCTGACGTGAGGTAGAGCTGGGCGGTGTTGAGGTCGGGCTGCGCAGTGGTGAGATAGAGTTTGGCAGTGGTGAGGTAGAGCTGGGTGGTGGTGAGGTAGAGTTGGGTGGTGGTGAGTTGAAGCTGGGCGGTGCTCAGGTAGAGCTGGGTGGTGGTGAGGTGGAGCTGGATGATGGTGAGGTAGAGCTGGGAGGTAGTGATATGGAGCTGGATGGTGGTGAGGTACAGCTTGCTGGCGGTGAGGTAGAGCTGGGTGGTGGTGAGGTAGGGTTGGTGAAGTAGGTGATGTTGAGCTGTGTGGTGTTTAGGTAGAGCTGGGTGGTGGTGAGATAGAGTACAGTGATGTAGGTGAGGTAGACCTGGGTGGTGTTTAGGTAGAGCTGCGTGGTGGTGAGATAGAGTACAGTGAGGTAGGTGAGGTAGAGCTGGGTGGTGGTGAGGGAGAGCTGGGTGGTGGTGAGATAGAGTACAGTGAGGTAGGTGAATAGAGCTTGGCGGTGGTGAGGTAGAGCTGGGCGGTGGTAATGTATAGCTGGGCAGTGTTGAGGTAGAGCTGGGTGGTGGTGAGATAGAGCTTGGCGGTGGTGAGGTAGAGCTGGGTGGTGGTGAGGTAGAGCTGCGAGGTGGTGAGGTAGAGCTGGGTGGTGGTGAGGTAGAGTATGGTGATGTAGGTGAGGTAGAGCTGGGTGGTGTTTAGGTAGAGCTGGGCAGTGGTGAGGTAGAGTATGGGGAAGTAGTTGAGGTACAGCTGGCTGGCGGTGAGGTAAACCTGGGTGGTGGTGAGGTAGAGTACAATGAAGTAGGTGAGGTAGAGCTGGGTGGTGTTTAGGTAGAGCTGGGTGGTGGTGAGCTAGAACTGGGTGGTGTTTAGGTAGATCTGGGTCGTGGTGAGGTAGAGCTGTATGGTGGTGAGGTACAGCTGGGCAGTGGTGAGGCACAGCTGGGCGGTGGTGAGATAGAGCTGGGTGGTGGTGAGGTAGAGCTGGGCGGTGGTGAGGTGGAGCTTGGTGCTGGTGAGGTGAAGATGGGCAGGGGTGAGTTATAGCTGGGCAGTGGTGAGGTGGAGCTGTGCATTGGTGAGGAAGAGCTGGGTGGTGGTGAGGTGAAGCTGGATGGTGTTGAGGTATAGTATGGAGAAGAAGGTTAGGTAGAGCTGAGTGGTGTTTAGGTAGAGCTGGGGAGTGGTGAGGTAGAGTATGGTGAAGTAGGTGAGGTAGAGCTGGGTGGTGGTGAGGTGAAGCTGGGCGGTGGCGTGGTAGAGCTGCGTGATGGTGAGGGAGAGCTGGATGGTGGTGAGGTAGAGCTGGGAGGTGGTGAGGTAGGGTACAGTGAAGTAGGTGAGGTAGATCTGGGTAGTGTTTAGGTAGAGCTGGACAGTGGTGAGGTAGAGCTGGGAGGTGGTGTGGTGGAGCTGGACAGTGGTGAGGTAGAGCTGGGAGGTGGTGAGGTAGAGTACGGTGAAGTTGGTGAGGTAGATTTGGCTGGTGTTTAGGTAGAGCTGGACAGTGGTGAGGTAGAGTTGGGTGGTGGTGAGGTAGAGCTGGGTGTCGGTGAGGTAGAGCTAGGTGGTATTTAAGTAGAGTTGGGAGTTGATTAGGTAGAGTTGGGTGGTGTTTAGATAGAACTGAGTGGTGTTTAGGTAGAGCTGGGTGAGTTTGTGAGGTAGACCTGGGTGAACTAGGTGAGGTAAAGTACGATGAGGTAGGTGAGGTTGAGCTGGGTATTTTTTATAGACCTGGGTGTTGGTGAGGTAGAACTGGGTGGTGGTGAGGTAGAGCTGTGTGGTGGTGAAGTAGAGCCGGGTAGTGGTGAGGTAGACTACAGTGAGGTAGGTGAGATAGAGCTGGGTGGTGGTGAGGTTGATCTGTGTGGTGGTGAGGTATAGCTGGGAGGTGGTGAGGCAGAGCTGGTCGGTGGTGAGATAGAGCTTGGTGGTGGTGAGGTAGAGCTGGGTGGTAGTGAGGTAGAGCTGGGCAGTGGTGAGGTAGACCTGGGGAGTGGTGAGGTATAGCTGGGCGGTGGTCAGGTAGAGCTGGGAGGAGGTGAGGTAGAATACGGTGAAGTAGGTGAGGTAGAGCTGGGTGTTGGTGAGGTGAAGATGGGCTGTGGTGAGGTATAGCTGGGCAGTGGTGAGGTGGAGCTGCGCGGTGGTGAGGTAGAGCTGGGTGGTGGTGAGGTGAAGCTGGGTGGTGGTGAGTTATAGCTGGGCAGTGGTGAGGTGGAGCTGTGCGTTGGTGAGGAAGAGCTGGGTGTTGGTGAGGTGAAGATGGGCTGTGGTGAGGTATAGCTGGGCGGTGGTGAGGTGGAGCTGGGCGATGGTGAGGTAGAGCTGGGTGCTGGTGAGGTGAAGATGGGCAGTGGTGAGTTATAGCTGGGCAGTGGTGAGGTGGAGCTGTGCGTTGGTGAGGAAGAGCTGGGTGGTGGTGAGGTGAAGCTGGGTGGTGGTGAGGTATAGTATGGAGAAGAAGGTTAGGTAGAGCTGAGTGGTGTTTAGGTTGAGCTGGGGAGTGGTGAGGTAGAGTATGGTGAAGTAGGTGAGGTAGAGCTGGGTGCTGGTGAGGTGAAGCTGGGCGGTGGTGTGGTAGAGCTGCGTGATGGTGAGGGAGAGCTGGATGGTGGTGAGGTAGAGCTGGGAGGTGGTGAGGTAGGGTACAGTGAAGTAGGTGAGGTAGAGCTGGGTAGTGTTTACATAGAGCTGGACAGTGGTGAGGTAGAGCTGGGAGGTGGTGAGGTGGAGCTGGACAGCGGTGAGGTAGATCTGGGAGGTGGTGAGGTAGAGTACGGTGAAGTAGGTGAGGTAGAGATGGCTGGTGTTTAGGTAGAGCTGGACAGTGGTGAGGTAGAGCTGGGTGGTGGTGAGGTAGAGCTGGGTGTTGGTGAGGTAGAGCTAGGTGGTATTTAGGTAGAGTTGGGAGGTGATTAGGTAGAGATGTGTGGTGTTTAGGTAGAACTGGGTGGTGTTTAGGTAGAGCTGGGTGAGGTTGTGAGGTAGACCTGGGTGAACTAGGTGAGGTAGAGTACGATGAGGTAGGTGAGGTTGAGCTGGGTATTTTTTATAGACCTGGGTGTTGGTGAGGTAGAGCTGGGCGGTGGTAATGTATAGCTGGGCAGTGTTGAGGTAGAGCTGGGGGTGGTGAGATAGATCTTGGTGGTGGTGAGGTAGAGCTGGGTGGTGGTGAGGTAGAGCTGCGAGGTGGTGAGGTACAGCTGGGTGGTGGTGAGGTAGAGTATGGTGATGTAGGTGAGGTAGAGCTGGGTGGTGTTTAGGTAGAGCTGGGCAGTGGTGAGGAAGAGTATGGGGAAGTAGTTGAGGTACAGCTGGTTGGCGGTGAGGTAAACCTGGGAGGTGGTGAGGTAGAGTACGATGAAGTAGGTGAGGTAGAGCTGGGTGGAGGTGAGGTACAGCTGGGGGGTGGTGAGGTACAGCTGGGTGGTGTTTAGGTAGATCTGGGTCGTGGTGAGGTAGAGCTGTATGGTGGTGAGGTATAGCTGGGCAGTGGTGAGGCACAGCTGGGCGGTGGTGAGATAGAGCTGGGCAGTGGTGAAATGAAGCTGGGCAGTGGTGAGGTAGAGCTGGGTGGTTGTGATGTGAAGCTGGGCAGTGGTGAGGTATAGCTGGGCACTGGTGAGGTAGAGCTGGGTAATGGTGAGGTAGAGCTGGGCGGTTTTGAGGTGACATTGAGCTGGGTGGTGTTTAGGTAGAGCTGGGTGGTGGTGAGGTAGAGCTGGGTGGTCTTTAGGTAGAGCTGGGTGGTGGTGAGTTAGAGCTGTGTGGTGGTGAGATATAGCTGGACGGTGGTGAGGCAGAGTTGGGCGGTGGTGACATAGAACTGGGTGGTGGTGAGGTTGAGCTGGGCGGTGGTGAGGTGGAGCTGTGTGATGTGAGGTAGAGCTGGGTGCTGGTGAAGTAGGTGAGGTAGAGATGGGCGGTGGTGAGGTGGAGCTGTGCGGTGGTGAGGTAGAGCTGGGTATGGTGAAGTAGGTGAGGTAGAGCTGGGTGGTGTTTAGGTAGAGTTGGACAGTGGTGAGGTAGTGCTGGGAGGTGGTGAGGTGGAGCTGGACAGTGGTGAGGAAGGGCTGGGTGTTGGTGAGGTAGAGCTGGGCGGTGGTGAGTTGGAGCTGTGTGATGGTGAGGTGGAGCTGGGTGGTGGTGATATAGACCTTGGCGGTGGTGATGTAGAGCTGGGTGGTGTTTAGGTAGAGCTGGGTGGTGGTGAGTTAGAGCTGTGTGGTGGTGACGTATAGCTGGGCGGTGGTGAGGCAGAGCTGGGCAGGGGGGAGATAGAGGTGGGTGGTGGTGAGTTAGAGCTGGGCGGTGGTGAGGTGGAGCTGGGCGGTGGTGAGGTATAGTATGGAGAAGTAGGTTAGGTAGCGCTGAGTGGTGTTTAGGTAGAGCTGGGGAGTGGTGAGGTAGAGTATGGTGAGATAGGTGATGTAGAGCCGGGTGATGGTGAGGTAGAGCTGGGAGGTGGTGAGATACAGTACAGTGAGGTAGGTGAGATAGAGCTTGGCGGTGGTGAGGTAGAGCTGGGCGGTGGTAATGTATAGCTGGGCAGTGTTGAGGTAGACCTGGGTGGTGGTGAGATAGAGCTTGGCGGTGGTGAGGTAGAGCTGGGTGGTGGTGAGGTAGAGCTGCGAGGTGGTGAGGTAGAGCTGGGTGGTGGTGAGGTAGAGTATGGTGATGTAGGTGAGGTAGAGCTGGGTGGTGTTTAGGTAGAGCTGGGCAGTGGTGAGGTAGAGTATGGGGAAATAGTTGAGGTACAGCTGGCTGGCGGTGAGGTAAACCTGGGTGGTGGTGAGGTAGAGTACAATGAAGTAGGTGAGGTAGAGCTGGGTGGTGTTTAGGTAGAGCTGGGTGGTGGTGAGCTAGAACTGGGTGGTGTTTAGGTAAATCTGGGTCGTGGTGAGGTAGAGCTGTATGGTGGTGAGGTATAGCTGGGCAGTGGTGAGGCACAGCTGGGCGGTGGTGAGATAGAGCTGGGTGGTGGTGAGGTAGAGCTGGGCGGTGGTGAGGTGGAGCTTGGTGCTGGTGAGGTGAAGATGTGCAGGGGTGAGTTATAGCTGGGCAGTGGTGAGGTGGAGCTGTGCATTGGTGAGGAAGAGCTGGGTGGTGGTGAGATGAAGCTGGATGGTGTTGAGGTATAGTATGGAGAAGAAGTTTAGGTAGAGCTGAGTGGTGTTTAGTAGAGCTGGGGAGTGGTGAGGTAGAGTATGGTGAAGTAGGTGAGGTAGAGCTGGGTGGTGGTGAGGTGAAGCTGGGCGGTGGTGTGGTAGAGCTGCGTGATGGTGAGGGAGAGCTGGATGGTGGTGAGGTAGAGCTGGGAGGTGGTGAGGTAGGGTACAGTGAAGTAGGTGAGGTAGATCTGGGTAGTGTTTAGGTAGAGCTGGACAGTGGTGAGGTAGAGCTGGGAGGTGGTGTGGTGGAGCTGGACAGTGGTGAAGTAGAGCTGGGAGGTGGTGAGGTAGAGTATGGTGAAGTAGGTGAGGTAGAGTTGGCTGGTGTTTAGGTAGAGCTGGACAGTGGTGAGGTAGAGTTGGGTGGTGGTGAGGTAGAGCTGGGTGTTGGTGAGGTAGAGCTAGGTGGTATTTAAGTAGAGTTGGGAGGCGATTAGGTAGAGTTGGGTGGTGTTTAGGTAGAACTGAGTGGTGCTTAGGTAGATCTGGGTGAGTTTGTGAGGTAGACCTGGGTGAACTAGGTGAGGTAAAGTACGATGAGGTAGGTGAGGTTGAGCTGGGTATTTTTTATAGACCTGGGTGTTGGTGAGGTAGAACTGGGTGGTGGTGAGGTAGAGCTGTGTGGTGGTGAAGTAGAGCCGGGTAGTGGTGAGGTAGACTACAGTGAGGTAGGTGAGATAGAGCTGGGTGGTGGTGAGGTTGATCTGTGTGGTGGTGAGGTATAGCTGGGAGGTGGTGAGGCAGAGCTGGTCGGTGGTGAGATAGAGCTTGGTGGTGGTGAGGTAGAGCTGGGCGGTAGTGAGGTAGAGCTGGGCAGTGGTGAGGTAGACCTGGGGAGTGGTGAGGTATAGCTGGGCGGTGGTCAGGTAGAGCTGTGTGGTGGTGAGGTGAAGCTGGGAAGTGGTGAGATAGAGCATGCCGGTGGTGAGGTAGAGCTGGGAGGTGGTGAGGTAGAGCTGGGTTGTGGTGAGGTTGAGCTGGGAAGTGGTGGTGAGGTGGACTAAGGTGAAGTAGGTGAGGTAGAGCTGGGTAGTTTTTAAGTAGAGCTGGACAGTGGTGAGGTAGGTCTGGGAAGTGGTGAGGTGGAGCTGGGCGGTGGTGAGGTAGAGCTGGGTTGTGGTGAGGTTAAGCTGGGAAGTGGTGAGGTATAGCTGGGCAGTGATGTCGTTGAGCAGGGTTGTGGTGATACAGAGCTTGGCTGTCGTGAGGTAGAGCTGGGAGGTGTTGAGGTAGGGCTGCGCAGTGGTGAGATAAAGTTTGGCAGTGGTGATGTAGAGCTGGGTGGTGGTGAGGTAGAGCTGGGTGGTGTTTAGGTAGAGCTGGGTGGTGGTGAGCTAGAGATGTATGGTGGTGAGGTATAGCTGGGCAGTGGTGAGGCACAGCTGGGCGGTGGTGAGATAGAGCTGGGTGGTGGTGAGGTAGAGCTGGGCGATGGTGAGGTGGAGCTGGGTGCTGGTGAGGTGAAGATGGGCAGTGGTGAGTTATAGCTGGGCAGTGGTGAGGTGGAGCTGTGCGTTGGTGAGGAAGAGCTGGGTGGTGGTGAGGTGAAGCTGGGTGGTGGTGAGGTATAGTATGGAGAAGAAGGTTAGGTAGAGCTGAGTGGTGTTTAGGTTGAGCTGGGGAGTGGTGAGGTAGAGTATGGTGAAGTAGGTGAGGTAGAGCTGGGTTGTGGTGAGGTGAAGCTGGGCGGTGGTGTGGTAGAGCTGCGTGATGGTGAGGGAGAGCTCGATGGTGGTGAGGTAGAGCTGGGAGGTGGTGAGGTAGGGTACAGTGAAGTAGGTGAGGTAGAGCTGGGTAGTGTTTACATAGAGCTGGACAGTGGTGAGGTAGAGCTGGGAGGTGGTGAGGTGGAGCTGGACAGTGGTGAGGTAGATCTGGGAGGTGGTGAGGTAGAGTACGGTGAAGTAGGTGAGGTAGAGTTGGCTGGTGTTTAGGTAGAGCTGGACGGTGGTGAGGTAGAGCTGGGTGGTGGTGAGGTAGAGCTGGGTGTTGGTGAGGTAGAGCTAGGTGGTATTTAGGTAGAGTGGGGAGGTGATTAGGTAGAGATGTGTGGTGTTTAGGTAGAACTGGGTGGTGTTTAGGTAGAGCATGGTGAGGTTGTGAGGTAGACCTGGGTGAACTAGGTGAGGTAGAGTACGATGAGGTAGGTGAGGTTGAGCTGGGTATTTTTTATAGACCTGGGTGTTGGTGAGGTAGAGCTGGGCGGTGGTGAGGTAGACCTGGGTTGTGGTGAGGTTAAGCTGGGAAGTGGTGGTGAGGTGGAGTACGGTGAAGTAGGTGAGGTAGAGCTGGGAAGTTTTTAAGTAGAGCTGGACAGTGGTGAGGTAGATCTGGGAGGTGGTGATGTGGAGCTGGGCGGTGGTGAGGTAGAGCTGGGTTGTGGTGAGGTTAAGCTGGGAAGTGGTGAGGTATAGCTGGGCAGTGATGTGGTTGAGAGGGGTTGTGGTGATACAGAGCTTGGCTGTCGTGAGGTAGAGCTGGGAGGTGTTGAGGTAGGGCTGCGCAGTGGTGAGATAGAGTTTGGCAGTGGTGATGTAGAGCTGGGTGGTGGTGAGGTAGAGATGGGTGGTGGTGAGGTGAAGCTGGGCGGTGGTCAGGTAGAGCTGGGTGGTGGTGAGGTGGAACTTGGCGGTGGTGAGGTAGAGCTGGGAGGTGGTGATGTGGAGCTGGATGGTGGTGAGGTAGAGCTGGTTGGTGTTTAGGTAGAGCTGCTCATTGGCGAGTTAGAGTACCGTGAAGTAGGTGAGGTACAGCTTGCTGGCGGTGAGGTAGAGCTGGGTGGTGGTGAGGTAGGGTTGGTGAAGTAGGTGACGTTGAGCTGTGTGGTGTTTAGGTACAGCTGGGTGGTGGTGAGATAGAGTACAGTGAGGTAGGTGAGGTAGACCTGGGTGGTGTTTAGGTAGAACTGCGTGGTGGTGAGATAGAGTACAGTGAGGTAGGTGAGATAGAGCTTGGCGGTGGTGTGGTAGAGCTGGTCGGTGGTAATGTATAGCTGGGCAGTGTTGAGGTAGAGCTGGGTGGTGGTGAGATAGCATGGCGGTGGTGAGGTAGAGCTGGGTGGTGGTGAGATAGAGCTTGGCGGTGGTGAGGTAGAGCTGGACAGTGGTAATGTATAGCTGGGCAGTTGAAAACAAAGAAAACTGCGGATGCTGGAAATCTAAAACAAAAACAGAATTACCTGGAAAAACTCAGTAGGTCTGGCAGCATCGGCGGAGAAGAAAAGAGTTGACGTTTCGAGTCCTCATGACCCTTCGACAGAACTTGAGGAACTTGTCGAAGGGTCATGAGGACTCGAAACGTCAACTCTTTTCTTCTCCGCCGATGCTGCCAGACCTACTGAGTTTTTCCAGGTAATTCTGTTTTTGTTAGAGCTGGGCAGTGTTGAGGTAGAGCTGGGGGTGGTGAGATAGATCTTGGCGGTGGTGAGGTAGAGCTGGGTGGTGGTGAGGTACAGCTGGGTGGTCGTGAGGTAGAGCTGGGCGGTGTTGAGGTGACATTGAGCTGGGTGGTGTTTAGGTAGAGCTGGGTGGTGGTGAGGTAGAGCTGGGTGGTCTTTAGGTAGAGCTGGGTGGTGGTGAGTTAGAGCTGTGTGGTGGTGAGATATAGCTGGACGGTGGTGAGGCAGAGTTGGGCGGTGGTGACATAGAATTGGGTGGTGGTGAGGTTGAGCTGGGCGGTGGTGAGGTGGAGCTGTGTGATGTGAGGTAGAGCTGGGTGCTGGTGAAGTAGGTGAGGTAGAGATGGGCGGTGGTGAGGTGGAGCTGTGCGGTGGTGAGGTAGAGCTGGGTATGGTGAAGTAGGTGAGGTAGATCTGGGTGGTGTTTAGGTAGAGTTGGACAGTGGTGAGGTAGTGCTGGGAGGTGGTGAGGTGGAGCTGGACAGTGGTGAGGAAGGGCTGGGTGTTGGTGAGGTAGAGCTGGGCGGTGGTGAGTTGGAGCTGTGTGGTGGTGAGGTGGAGCTGGGTGGTGGTGATATAGACCTTGGCGGTGGTGAGGTAGAGCTGGGTGGTGTTTAGGTAGAGCTGGGTGGTGGTGAGTTAGAGCTGTGTGGTGGTGAGTTAGAGCTGGGCGGTGGTGAGGTGGAGCTGGGCGGTGGTGAGGTAGAGTTGGGTGCTGGTGAGGTGAAGATGGGCAATGGTGAGGTATAGCTGGGCAGTGGTGAGGTGGAGCTGTGCAGTGGTGAGGTAGAGCTGGGTGGTGGTGAGGTGAAGCTGGGTGGTGGTGAGGTATAGTATGGAGAAGAAGGTTAGGTAGAGCTGAGTGGTGTTTAGGAAGAGCTGGAGAGTGGTGAGGTAGAGTATGAAGTAGGTGAGGTAGAGCTGGGTTGTGGTGAGGTGAAGCTGGGCGGTTGTGTGCTAGAGCTGCGTGGTGGTGTGGGAGAGCTGGACGGTGGTGAGGTAGAGCTGGGCGGTGGTTAAGTAGGGTACGGTGAAGTAGGTGAGGTAGAGCTGGGTGGTGTTTAGGTAGAGTTGGACAGTGGTGAGGTAGAGCTGGGAGGTGGTGAGGTAGAGCTGGACCGTGGTGAGGTAGAGCTGGGAGGTGGTGAGGTGGAGCTGAACAGTGGTGAGGTAGAGCTGGGTGGTGGTGAGGTAGAGTTACGGTGAAGTAGAGCTGGGTGGTGTTTAGGTAGAACGGGGTGGTGTTTAGGTACAGCTGGGTGAGGTAGTGAGATAGAGCTGGCTGAACTAGATGAGGTAGAGTACGATGAGGTAGGTGAGGTTGAGCTGGGTGTTTTTTAAAGAGCTGGGTGGTGGTGAGGTAGAACTGGGTGGTGGTGAGGTAGAGTACAGTGAGGTAGGTGAGGTAGAGCTGGGCGGTGGTGAGAGAGCTTGTTGGTAGTGAGGAATAGCTGGGCGGTGGTGAGGTAGAGCTGGGCAGTTGTGAGGCAGAGCTGGGCGGTGGTGAGATAGAGCTTGGTGGTGGTGAGGTAGAGCTGGGCGGTGGTGAGGTAGAGCTGGGCAGAGGTGAGGTAGACCTGGGCAGTGGTGAGGTGAAGCTGGGCGATGGTCAGGTAGAGCTGTGTGGTGGTGAGGTGAAGCTGGGAATTGGTGACATAGAGCATGCCGGTGGTGAGGTAGAGCTGGGAGGTGGTGAGGTAGAGTACGGTGAAGTAGGTGAGGTAGAGCTGGGTGGTGGTGAGGTGATGATGGGCTGTGGTGAGGTATAGCTGGGCAGTGGTGAGGTGGAGCTGTGCGGTGGTGAGGTAGAGCTGGGTGGTGGTGAGGTGAAGCTGGGTGGTGGTGAGGTATAGTATGGAGAAGAAGGTTAGGTAGAGCTGAGTGGTGTTTAGGTAGAGCTGGGGAGTGGTGAGGTAGAGCTTGCCGGTGGTGAGGTAGAGCTGGGCAGTGGTGAGGTAGAGTACGGTGAAGTAGGTGAGGGAGAGCTGGGTGGTGGTGAGGTGAAGATGGGCTGTGGTGAGGTATAGCTGGGCAGTGGTGAGGTGGTGCTGTGCGGTTGTGAGGTAGAGCTGGGTGGTGGTGAGGTGAAGCTGGGTGGTGGTGAGGTATAGTATGGAGAAGGAGGCTAGGTAGAGCTGAGTCATGTTTAGGTAGAGCAGGGAAGTGGTGAGGTAGACCTGGGTGGTGTTCAGGTAGAGGTGTGTGGTTGTGAGGTAGAGCTGTGTGGTGGTAAGGTATAGCTGGGCGGTGGTGAGGTAGAGCTGGGTTGTGGTGAGGTTAAGCAGGGAAGTGGTGGTGAGGTGGAGTACGGTGAAGTAGGTGAGGTAGAGCTGGGTGGTGTTTAATTAGAGCTGACAGTGGTGAGGTAGAGCTGGGAGGTGGTGAGGTGGAGCTGGGCGGTGGTGATGTAGAGCTGGGTTGTGGTGAGGTTAAGCTGGGAAGTGGTGAGGTATAGCTGGGCAGTTATGTGGTTGAGCGGGGTTGTGGTGATATAGAGCTTGGCTGACGTGAGGTAGAGCTGGGCAGTGTTGAGGTCGGGCTGCGCAGTGGTGAGATAGAGTTTGGCAGTGGTGAGGTAGAGCTGGGTGGTGGTGAGGTAGAGTTGGGTGGTGGTGAGTTGAAGCTGGGCGGTGCTCAGGTAGAGCTGGGTGGTGGTGAGGTGGAGCTGGATGATTGTGAGGTAGAGCTGGGAGGTAGTAATATGGAGCTGGATGGTGGTGAGGTTGAGCTGGGTGGTGGTGAGGAAGAGTACAATGAAGTAGGTGAGGTAGAGCTGGGTGGTGTTTAGGTAGAGCTGGTCATTAGCGAGTTAGAGTATAGTGAATTAGGTGAGGTACAGCTTGCTGGCGGTGAGGTAGAGCTGGGTGGTGTTTAGGTAGAGCTGGGCAGTGGTGATGTAGAGTATGGGGAAGTAGTTGAGGTACACCTGTGTGGTGGTGAGGTAGAGTATGATGAAGTAGGTGAGGTATGAGCTGGGTGGTGTTTAGGTAGAGCTGGATGGTGTTTAGGTAGAGCTGGGTGGTGTTTAGGTAGAGCTGGGTGAGGTAGTGAGGTAGAGCTGGGTGAAGTAGGGAGATAGAGTACGATGAGGTAGGTGAGGTTGACCTGGGTGTTTTTTATAGAGCTGGGTGGTGTTGAAGTAGAACTGGGTGGTGGTGAGGTAGAGCTTGGTGGTGGTGAGATAGAGTAAAGTGAGCTAGGTGAGGTAGAGCTTGGTGGTGGTGAGATAGAGCTGGGTGGTGGTGAGATAGAGCTGTGTGGTGGTGAGGCAGAGCCTGGCGGTGGTGATGCAGAGCCTGGCAGTGGTGAGGCAGAGCTGGGTGGTGGTGAGGTAGAGCTGGGCGGTGGTGAGGTAGAGCTGGGCAGTGGTGAGGTGAAGCTGGGTGGTGGTGAGGTAGAACTGGGTGGTTGTGAGGTAGAGCTGTGTGGTGGTGAGGTATAGCTGGGCAGTGGTGAGGCAGAGCTGGGCGGTGGTGAGATAGATCTGGGTGGTGGTGAGGTAGAGCTGGGTGGTTGTGAAGTGGGGCTGGGAGGTGGTGAGGTAGAGCTGGGTAAGGTAGGTGAGGTAGAGCTGGGTGGTAGTGCAGTAGTATACGGTGAAGTAGGTGAGGTAGAGCTGGGTGGTGGTGAGGTATAGTATGGTGAAGTAGGTTAGGTAGAGTTAGGCAGTGGTGAGGTGAAGCTGGGCGGTGGTGTGGTAGAGCTGTGTGGTGGTGAGGGAAAGCTGGACAGTGGTGAGGTAGAGCTGGGAGGTGGTGAGGTGGAGCTCGGCGGTGGTGAGGTATAGCTGGCTGGTGGTGAGGTGGAATACGGTGAAGTAGGTGAGGTAGAGCTGAGTGGTGTTTAAGTAGAGCTGGACAGTGGTGAGGTACAGCTGGGTAAGGTAGGTGATGTAGAGCTGGGTGGTGGTGAGGTATAGTATGGAGAAGTAGGTTAGGTAGAGCTGAGTGTTGTTTAGGTAGAGCTGGGGAATGGTGAGGTAGAGTATGGTGAAGTAGGTGAGGTAGAGCTGGGTGGTGGTGAGGTGAAGCTGGGCGATGGTGTGGTAGAGCTGCGTGGTGGTGAGTGAGAGCTGGACAATGGTGAGGTAGAGCTGGGAGGTGGTGAGGAAGGGTACGGTGAAGTAGGTGAGGTAGAGCTGAGTGGTGTTTAGGTAGAGCTGGACAGTGGTGAGGTGGAACTGGGAGGTGGAGAGGTGCAGCTGCACAGTGGTGAGGTAGAGCTGAGAGGTTGTGAGGTAGAGTACGGTGAAGTAGGTGAGGTAGAGCTGTGTGGTGTTTAGGTGGAGCTGGACAATGGTGAGGTAGAGCTGGGTGTTGGTAAGGTAGAGCTGGGTGCTGGTGAGGTAGAGCTGGGCAGTGGTGAGGTGGAGTACGGTGAAGTAGGTGAGGTACAGCTGGCTGGCAGTGAGGTAGAGCTGGCTGGTGGTGAGGTATAGCTGGGCAGTGCTGAGGTAGTGCTGGGCAGTGGTGAAGTAGAGCTGGGTGCTGGTGAGGTAGAGCAGGGTGGTGGTGCGGTGAAGCTGGTTGGTGGTGAGGTGAAGCAGGCTGGTGGTGAGGTATAGCTTGGCAGTGGTGAGGTAGAGCCAGGTAGTGGTTTGGTGAAGCTGGGCAGTAGTGAGGTAGAGCTCGGAGCTGGTGAGGTAGAGTTGGGTAAGGTAGGTGATGTAGAGCTGGGTGGTAGTGCAGTAGTATACGGTGAAGTAGGTGAGGTTGAGCTGGGTGGTGGTGAGGTATAGTATGGTGAAGAAGGTTAGGTAGAGTTAGGCAATGGTGAGGTGAAGCTGGGCGGTGGTGTGGTAGAGCTGTGTGGTGGTGAGGGACAGCTGGACAGTGGTGAGGTAGAGCTGGGAGGTGGTGAGGTGGAGCTCGGCGGTGGTGAGGTATAGCTGGGTGGTGGTGAGGTGGAGTATGGTGAAGTAGGTGAGGTAGAGCTGGGTGGTGTTTAAGTAGAGCTGGACAGTGGTGACGTAGAGCTGGGAGGTGGTGAGGTAGAGCTGGGCAGTGGAGAGTTAGAGCTGGGTGGTGGTGAGGTAGAGTACAGTGAAGTAGGTGAGGTTGAGCCTGGTGTTTTTTTAGAGCTGGTTGGTGGTGAGGTAGAACTGGGTGGTGGTGATGTAGAGCTGGGTGTTGGTGAGGTAGAGCTGTGTGATGTTGAGTTAGAGCTGGGTGGTGGTGAGGTAGAGTACGGTGAGATAGGTGAGGTTGAGATGGTGTTTTTTATAGAGCTGGCTGGTGGTGAGGTAGAGCTGGGCAGTGGTGAGGTAGAGCTGGGTATCATCAGTGTACATGTGAAAACTAACATTTTTTTCAGATGATGGCACCAAGAGGCACCATGTACCTGAGGAACAGGAGGAGCAAGGGGTGCGGGGCAAGCATAGATCCTTGGAGTACAAAAATATGGTGTCGGCATGGTAAGAGAAACTATAGCAGGTGGTTCTATAGCTACGATTTGAGAGATAAGAACAGAACCGGGTGAGAGCCATCCTACCCAGCTGGATGACAATGGAGAGGTGTTGGAGGAGGATGGTGTGGGCCACCGTGTCAAAGGCTGCAGACAGGTCGAGAAGTACGTGGAGGGAAAGTTTACCTTTCTCACGGTCACAGAGGATGTTGTTTGTGACTTTGATAAGAGCTCTTTTGGTCCTATGGCAGGGGCAGAAACCTGACTGGAGGAATTCAAACATGGAATTCGGGAAAGATGGGGATGGATTTGGGGTTGGCAACATGTATTTGAGGTGTCGCGAATGGTGCTGAACATTGTGCAATCAACAGTGAACATCCCCATTTTTGACCTAATGATGGAAGGAAGGTCATTGATGAAGTAGCTGAAGATGGTTGGGCCTAGGACACAACCCTGAGGAACTGTTGCAGTGATATCCTGGAGCTGAGATGATTAACCTCCAATGACCTCAACCGTCTTCCTTTGTGTGAGGTATGACTTCAGCCAGTGGAGAGCATCCCATACTCCTGACTTGTGCCTTGTAGATGTTGGACAAGCTTTGTGGATTCAGGAGGTGAATTACTCGCTGCAGAATTCCCAGTCACTGACCTGCTCTTGTAGCCACAGTATTTATATGGCAAGCCCAACTCAGTTTCTGGTCAATCATAATCCCCAGGATGTTGATACCAGGGATTCATCAATGTCATGGGAAGATAATTAGATTCTCTCCTGTTGGTGGTCATTGCCTGGCATTTGTGTGGTATAAATGTTACTTACCACTTAGCAACCAAAGCCTGAATGTTGTCCAGGTTGCTGCATTTGGACATGGACTGCTTCAGTATCTGAGGAGTCATGAATGGTGCTGAACATTGTGCAATCATCAGCAAACATCCCCACTTCTGACCTTATGATGGAAGGAAGGTCATTGATGAAGCAAGTGAAGATGGTTGGCCCTAGGACACTACCCTGAGGAACTCCTGCAGTGATGACCTGGAACTGAGATGATTGACCTCCAACAACTGCAACCTTCTACCTTTGTGCTGGTATGACTCCAACCAGCGGAAAGCATCCCCTCCATTCTCATTCACATCAAATTTTTTACTGGGGCTCCATGATGCTACACTCGGTCAGGCACTGTGTTGATGATGACATCGCTTTACTGATGATCAAGAATAGACAGATGGGGCGGTAATTGGCCGGGTTGGATTTGTCCTGCTTTTTGCGGTGGACATACTTAGACAATTTTCCACATTGCTGGGTAGATGCCAGTGTTATAGCTGTACTGGAACAGCTTGGCTAGGGGCGCAGAAAGTTCTGCAGCGCAAGTCTTCAGTACTATTGCCAGAATATTGTCAGGGCCCATAGCCTTTGCAGTATCTAGTGCCTTCAGCCATTTCTTGATATGTGGAGTGAATCGAATTTGCTGAAAACTGGCATCTGTGATGCTGGGGACCTCTGGAGAAGGCCGAGATGGATCATCCACTCAGCGCTTCCGGCTGAAGGTGATTCAACCTTGTCTTTTGCATTGATGTACTTGCCTCTGGCATTATTGAGGCTGGAGATGTTTTTAGAATCTCCTCTTTCTATTAGTTATTTAATTGTCACCACCATTCAGGACTGCAGAGCTTTGATTTGACCTGTTGCTTGTGAAATTACTCAGCTCTGTTTATCACATACTGCTTCTGCTGTTTAGACATGGATGTCTAGTTTTGAATTGCTAGATCTGTCCAAAATCTATCCCATTTAGCAAGGTGGTACATCCTGATGAAGGGTATCCTCAGTGTGGAGACATGACTTGGTCACCGTGAAGGACTGTGCGGTGGTCACTCCTACCAATACTGTCATGGACAGATGCACCTGCAACAGGTAGAATGGCGAGGATTCTTTCAGGACTTGGCCATCTCGGTCACTAGTGGTACTACCAAGTTACTCTTGGTGATGGACATTGAAATCCCCCACCAAGAGTGCATTCTGTGCCCTTGCCATCCTCAGTGCTTCTTCCAAGTGGTGTTCAACATGGAGGAGCACTGATTCATCAGCTGAGGGGGGCAGTAGGTGGTAACCAGCAGGAAATTTCCTTCTCATGTCTGACCTGATGCCATGAAACTTCATGGAGTCTGGAGTCAATGTTGAGGACTCCCAGGGCAGCTCGCTCCTGTCTGTATATGTGTGCCACCACCTCTGCTGAGTCTGTCCTGCCGATGGGACTGAGATCCCCAGGGATAGCGATGGTGGAACTGGGACATTGTCTATAAGGTGGTAGTATGATCATGTCAAGCTGTTGTTTAACTAGTCTGAGGCAGCTCTCCCAATTTTAGCACAAGTCCCTAGATGCCAGTGAAGAGAACTTTACAGCATCGACTGGGCAGGGTATGCCATTGTTTAGTCTAGCGCTCAGGTCAGTGCTAGGCTGTTCACCTGGTTTTATTCCTATAAGGCTTTACCAGAGCAGTTTGCTACAACTGAGAGCCTTGCTCAGCCATTTCAGAGGGCAGTTCAGAGTCAACCACATTGTGTGAGTCTGGAGTTACATATAGAACAAACCAGGCTATGATGGCAGATTTGCTTTCCAAAGACAGGGTATTTCCAACAATCAAGCAGTTTAACAGTTACCATTATCTTTACAAACTTTTAAAGTTGCAGATATATTAAGCTTATTGAATTTAAATTCACTAACAGCTATGGCGGGATTTGAACTCATATCTATGAATCATTAATCCTTTTTTTAATTCTTTCATGTGATGTGGGCATCACTAGTTAGGCCAGCATTTATTGCGCATCCCTAATTGCCCTTGAAAAGGTGGTGGTGAACTGCCTTCTTGAACCGCTGCAGTCCATGTGGTATAGGTACACAGAGCTGTTAGGAAAGGAGTTCCAGGATTTTGACCCAGCGACAGCGATATATTTCCAAATCAGGATGGTGAGCAGCTTGGAGGGGAACTTCCAGTTGATGATGTTCCCATGTCTCTGCTGCCCTTGTTCTTCTAGATAGTAGCTTTGAAGTAGGGTTTGGAAGGTGCTGTTGAAAGAGCCTTGGTGAGTTGCTGCAGTGCATCTGGATTACTAATCCAGTGTCATAACCACTCTGCCACTGAAACATGTTGTTGGAGGTGAGGGTGGAGGAGGAAGGGAAGAATATTTGCACTCAGAGCAAAAATGCCAGGTGTTATCTCTGCATTCCAGGATGATCCTGGAATATTATTTTTTTATGGACAAGAACAGGAACCGATACTGTTCTAGCCAGATGTGGCCATGAGTGACTAAAACAATACTCTAATTCCTTGTAGCAGTTTGATGCAACCAAGTGGCTTGCTAAGGCAGAATTTCAGGAGACAGTTAAGAGTCTCCCAACATTGGTGTGGGACTGGAGTCACAGAAATCCAGACAAGACAAGGGAAGCAGGTTTTATCACATTTGCTGTTGCCTGTCTTTATTATTTCCAGATGTTTTTCAAACCCTGATCATCTTCACTTGGGCAAAAACACAACCAGGGGCCATCAAAGGGTTAATGAAACATTAGCAAGGAAGGAAATATTTAAAAGACACCCAACTTAGTATCACTGGCAAAACATTGTCAATGCTCCTTAAGAAGCTGGGAGGTGTTCACTTCAAAATACTTGAGAGGTGTTAATGAAGTTTGTCAAAAGGAGGCTGTGTAGATGTCAACGCGTTCTCTCCTCTCAGAACCTGTCGATGGGTTTTAAATACAGCAACATGATCTTCTTCAGAATAAACACAGCCCCAAATAGGGGCATTGACCAAGAACAGCTGATTACACCAGCTCATTCCAAAGAGAGTCATCAAATCCAAGGATCAGAGGCCAACAGGGAGAAAAGGGAACCTTTCCAAAAATGTAATTCCTTTCCTTTAAGGAATTTAAAGCAGAGTGGGCTGAGTCTGCGTGCTCAGTACCTCTCACTCTCTCGTCCTGAGTCCTGCTTTGCCCAGGCTCTGCCTCCGTTACAAGCTTTCTCAGAGAAACCTTCTGTTTTTTCAAAAGTTCTTCTTCCACTTGCACGTCTCCTCTCCTCCAGCAGCCATGGAAGCCATCAAGAAAAAGATGCAGATGCTAAAGCTCGATAAGGAGAATGCCATCGACAGAGCGGAGCAGGCAGAGGCAGATAAGAAAGCGGCAGAAGAAAAGTTCAAGCAGGTTGGTTTAAGAAAAGGTTTGGAGAGCCACAGTGGAGAAAAGATAGCAAGGGAATCAGAAGGAATTAATGAGTGGCGATCTAGGTTCCACACTCAATCCCTGGTGTGTGCTGAGGTTGTATAATGTCCAGGTCAGGCTACAGCTTGAATACTGCATTCACCTCTGCTCACTGTAGTACAAGGGAAATGGTTAAATTCCACAAGGCTGGTCTTAATTTCAGAGGGACTGGGTTACATTGTCAGGTGAGAAAACCTTGTGCGTCTTCAGGCTTACAAAAAGGTAAATGAGAGAGAGAACCTTGTTAATGTGTAAGAGATACTAAATGAAGGGGGAGAGATTAATGCTGAACATTATTTATATGAATGCAGAACAAGGGGACATGAGGACAGAGCAGATGCAGGACCAATGAGGAGAAACATATTTTGACTTTCTCATAAAGGTAAAGATATAGGGATTTGAGAGAGAGAAAGAAAAAAAACAAATAAGAGAGAAAGAAGGAAGCATTCAAACCCAGCAGTGGTGTTGGCCCTTATCCTGAGCTGGTTAGGGCAGAGATCTATATTTTTACCAGTAGATGCCTGCGACTCTTCCTAATACAAAAGAGAAATATTCACTTCATCAAATCAAAGGTATAGAAGCAATTAATGACAAGAGAGGGAAATATTAAGGGGAACAGATAATTGGAGAGCAAGAGAAACAGAGCAAGGGAGCTAGAGAGAGCAGGGGAGAAAGGAAGTGAGAAAGATAAACAGCAAGAGAGAAAGAGAGCAAGAGAGTGTGAGAGAGTGAGAGAGAGAGAAAGTGCATAATGGAGAGTACAAGACTGAGTCCTTCTCTCCCATCTCCGTAGAATAAATAAAGGAAGATGCTGCAAATATCTTAAATGTTAGAAAAGATTAGAGAGCCCAGGGTGAGAGGAAAGTTCATGCATCAGTGAGACCCAGTTGCCTGAAGGGAAGTAAGCTCACTGAGCAGCTTTAAAGATATTCAAACTGGAAGTGAACTGGGGGAGCGTGGAAGCTGAATGCAGCTTTCTCCCTCTTATGGTAATCCTATTAGAGAGAAGGGAAATATTTACATCCAAACTACTTCAGTTATTCTAGTTCAGTGCCAAATCAGTTATGGCAAGTTGTACTCACAATTTCACTCGCTCATTGACTGTGAGTGTAAACACACTGATCACGAGAGTGAGCTCACTGACTGCGAGTGTGAGCACACTGACTGCGAGTGTGAGCACACTGACTGCAAGTGTAAACTCACTGACCGCGAGTGTAAACTCACTGACTGCGAGTGTGAGCACACTGACTGCGAGTGTAAACTCACTGACTGCTAGTGTAAACTCACTGACTGAGTGTAAACTCACTGACTGTGAGTGCAAACCCACTGCCTGTGAATGTAAATTCACTGACTGCGAGTGTAAACTCACTGACTGTGAATGTGAGCACACTGACTGCGAGTGTGAGCACACTATCTGAAAGTGTAAACTCACTGACTGAGTGTGAGTACACTGGCTGCAAGTGTAAACTCACTCACTGCGAGTGTGAGCACACTGACTGCAAGTGTAAACTCACTGACTGTGAGTGTGAGCACACTGACTGCGAGAGTAAACTCACTGACTGTGAGTGTGAGCACACTGACAGCGAGAGTAAACTCACTGTACGTGAGTGTGAACTCACTGGTTGCGAGAGTGAACTCTCTGATTGTGAGTGTGAGCACACTGACTGAGTGTAAACTCACTGACTGCGAGTGTGAGCACACTGACTGCAAGTGCAAACTCACTGCGAGAGTAAGCTCACTGTATGTGAGTGTGAACTCACTGACTGCGAGAGTGAACTCACTGACTGAGTGTAAACTCACTGACTGCGAGTGTGAGCACACTGACTGCAAGTGTGAGCACACTGACTGCAAGTGTAAACTCACTGACTGCGAGAGTAAGCTCATTGTACATGACAGTGAGCTCACTGGCTGCGAGTGTAATCTCACTGTACATGAGTGTGAACTCACTGACTGGGAGAGTGAACTCACTGACTGAGTGTAAACTCACTGTAAATGTGAGCACACTGACCACGAGTGTGAACACACTGACCCATGAGTGTGAACTCACTAACTGCATGTGTGATTTCTTGCCCTTCCATCTGCTCTCTAATCTTTAAAAATCTTAGCTGAAAACTGCAACTTTTGGAATCTGTCACAAATCTTGGGAGCAGGGTAGTTCAGAGAGTGAGGGAACATTTTGGGAACTATACGGATCCTCAGAACAACAACTGGCCTTTTAAACTGTGCCTTTAACATCGTAAAACAGCAACAAATCAAATATAGGTTAATTTTAGGTCACATAAGGAAATATTATAACGGGTGTGGGATCAGGTTTCTGAATGGGATCAATGACTAAACACCTGCACAGGTCACTGGAATGCTGTTAGTTGGGGCATTTGATTCTAAATTCAATTTCCTTGCTCTGAAAGACATTCTATAACATACATGTCCTGGGGAGCCTGCCACTTACATCAGAGACTCACCCACCATATAGGAGACACACGTTAATCATAGAGGGGACAAGCATTTTTCAAATGACACGTGAGCCAACCATATGGGAAAATAAACATTATCCATGTAGGAATCATGCACCAGTCATAGAGGAGAGGGATATTTTACAGAACACAGCCACCTATTAGTCTACTCTCAGTATTATTTCAAGATCTGCTCACAGATCTTGATAGAAGATCAGTAAACACAGACTCTTTCATTACTGTGCAGCTGGTGTCACCATCAACTATTAACCCCTGGGTCATTCTCTCTCCTATAAATATGCGATCATTCACAACTCTCACAAATGTTGACATAACAACATAAAAATAAATAACCTCTAAAGAATATGTCTTGTCACCTGATTCTTTTTAATTATTATAAACAGCTAAAGTAATTAGTGTTAGGTTAAAATTCGTTAATTTCTATTGTCTGTCTCACAGCCCATCAGTTAAAATGTGAATAGTTTTAACATGTGATGATAGTTTAAACAGATATCAGACTGGTCGCCTTTTAGATACCTCATAGAGGAAATGTTGGCCGGGGGAGTGTATGTGAGCCCTCTGAAAACGTCTGTTTTAATCTAATGAACAAAATTAAAATTCCACCCAATGCCTGATTAAAACAAAGGACAAGGAGCATGTCAATCAGTGAATTTGGGTTATGGTTATTAGCACTGGATTCTAGCTGATGGAGGGTATTCAGCAGAGCAGATGAACATCAATAGAGATAAAGGCAAAATACTGCGGATGCTGGAAATCTGAATCTTATTAGAGATAAGGTCATCAATGCAAGGCAATGAGGGAGGGGCTACTGAGTGACACTGCAAGAGAGCTGGATTAGTGCAGATACAGTCAATAATACAGGATGCTGGGAGGACAGGGGTAGTGAGTGACACTGTGAGGGAGCTGGTTTAACATTAGTTGAGATACAGTCAGTAATACAGGATGCTGGGGGAGAGGAGTCACTGAGTGACAGTGAGGGAGCTGGATTAAGATCAGGAGAGATATAGTCAATATCATGGTGCTTGGGAGGGATTACTGAGTGACAGTGTGAGAGAGATGCATTAACATCAGTAGATATACAGTCAGTAACACAGGGTGCTAGGAGGAGAGGGTTACTGAGTGACTGTGGGGAGCTGGGTTAACATCATTAGAGATACAGTCAGTAAAACATGGTTCCAGGAGGAAAGGGGTTACTGAGTGACAGTGTGAAGGAGCTGGATTAACATCAGTAGAGATACAGTCAGTAACACAGGGTGCTAGGAGGAGAGGGTTACTGAGTGACTGTGGGGAGCTGGGTTAACATCATTAGAGATACAGTCAGTAAAACATGGTTCCAGGAGGAAAGGGGTTACTGAGTGACAGTGTGAAGGAGCTGGATTAACATCAGTAGAGATACAGTCAGTAACACAGAGTGCTGGGGGGAAAGGGGTTACTAAGTGAAGAAGCTGGATTAAATGGCGGGGCCAATGTTGTGATTTTGACTTTGACTGACAGTGTAAAACTTGTGATATTGATCTGCAGAACATATTACGCATATCAGGATTTTCATTTACATTGTCTTCAATCTCACTGACCCCTACTCATTACTGAGGGAGTGAGAGGGCCTGTTAGATGTGATCCGGGAAAGGGTCCTCACTCCACTCTCACAGGACCTCAGTATTCATGTCAGCTCAATATTCCGAAACTAGAGCTCTCAATTCTTGTTCAATTGGGACTGTGATTCAAACTGTTAACCTTCTGACTCTGGGGTGGGAATGCTATTAACTGAACTAAGGATGGATCCATTAACTCATTTAGCATTTACTTAATGTCCCCTTGAGACATTCCTGCCATTTCCTTGTATTATATAGCTGATCTGCTGAGCCCTTATTTGGTGCTAGCTGCCTGGTCAAATTAGACCTGGTCTCCTCCTGGGGGGATTTTCTCTTCACTGAGTGAATGACAGGTGAAGAGCAGTGTGTCAAGGAGCTAATCACCGATCTGGGCAATCATCCCTGCTGGTATTAATAGAAAGGAGATTCATAAAGTGAAACCATTCCAGGCATTCCAATGTGAAATCCTGACTACCAGGTTTTTCCAGATCAGAGACTAAAACACATCAGTCACTGAGCAGTTCTCAGCTCTCCAAGAAGTATATTGTGAATCCTGAGGTGTCGGCACATACGCTCAGTTCTGTATATATATGTGGGTATACATCGGTGCACCTGTGCATGCACTGGCTATTTGTGCAACCTGCATTTATAGATGGTTTTGCGTTCTAGTCCGGGACACATGATGACCTCAAACCCTCAGACAACTATTGAATCCTATAGTACAGAGGGAGGCTATTTGGCCCATTGTGCCTGTACTAGCTCAGTGAAAGTTATCCAATTAGTTCCACTCCATTGCCATGACGATGCAATTTTTTCTGAAGCCCTTTTGCCTGGCAAAGAGAAGGCTGAGACATGATATGATTGAGATCTTTAACATTACGGAAGTGTCCGATAAGCTATACTTAATAACATAGGAACAGGAGGAAGCCATTTGGTTCCTTGAGCTTTGTCCACACCATTCAGTGAGACCATGGCTGACCTGTGATATAACTCCATATGCCCAGTTTTTCCCCATATTCTTTAATATCTTTGGCAAATAAAACTCCAACAGTAGATAAAAGCGAAATACTGCAGATGCTGGAAATCTGCAACAAAAACAGAAAATGCTGGAAAACTCAGCAGGTCTAACAGCATCTGTGGAGAGAAAAACAGAGTTAATGTTTCAAATCCATATGACTCTTCTTCAGAAATATGTGGGAACACCACCACCTGGAAGTTCCCCTCCAAATCACTCATCATCCTGACTTGGAAATATATCGCCGTTCCTTCACTGTCACTGGGACAAAATCCTGGAATTCCCTTCATAACAGCACTGTGGGTGTACCTATACCACATGGACTGCAGCGGCTCAAGAAGGCAGATCACCACCACCTTCTCAAGGGCAATTAGGGGTGGGCAATAAAAGCTGGCCCAGCCAGCAAAGCCCACATCCCATGAATTAACAAAAAAAAGTGTGACTATTAATTCCATTAGGTTTTTCTCCTGACTGTAGTCCACTGCTAATCTCAGACAGGCCTGGGCAGCTGTTGCCGTGCAACTGGAGATGGCACTAAAGCCATCTGATGCCATTCGTTTGACCCAAGAGATTCCTCAATCGTTAGCAACTGAATAGTCAGCAATCTCGCTAATCCTCTCAATTAAAAATGGCATCACTGGAGATTCAAGGAATTAGTTGGGGTTTCTGAGGGATTTGGGATATCTACAAATAACAGTTATGGACCAAGTGCTTTTATCTTAGTGTTCACTATTCAAATTGTCTCAACTATAAATAGGACAGTGGTTCTCCCTGAATGATTACAAGCTGAAATTTAATAAGACTTTCAAATGATTTATTTTACAATTTGCACATTTCAGGATTTATTTGACTTTTATTTCTTTTAAGAGAGGTTTGGAGGCAACAAAAAAAAAAAGAGTTTCTAAGGACTGTTGAATCTATTTGAACAAGTAAGAAAAATGGTGCTCATACACTGAGTGGGACAGTGGTGGGGGATGATAGTGGGTGACTGCAGATAAAAATGAAATGGAGAAATGGGATTTATAAATTGTCTTAATGCCAATAAGTTCAATTTTTTTGTCGGATATAATGGGAGCTGTATAAAGTCTTGTGTAATTTAGATGCTAATGAACTAACTTTGATATTGTTTTAAATAGTAAGCAATTTAGTAACCAGTCTCAGCAATCAAAGAACTTCTCACACCCATTGTGTTGTTTGATCCTTTTCAACAAAGATAGAACACAAAGACAGATTATATGTGTAGCTTCATTATTTTCAGTCAAGTATTATAGAGTTACAAATTGTCTGAGTGTGAAACCTTGGAAATCCATGAATAAAAAAAAGTGTCTCCAAATTCTATACCATAAAAAAGTTTCTTTATAGTGGGCCCGACTGAGGAAACATAAACTGGGGATAAATCAAAACTAAGGACACAAATCAAAGATAAACATGAATGAATTTGTTCCAAGAGCTGTGAATTTTACTCATATTAGTGGAAAATTGAATCTTATTTGCAATTGATCTTTCAGGTGAGATTAGCACCAATCTTAAATTATTTAGAGCCACTTTAAGTCCATGCTTAAAAATCAGTTACATTTCCAACCACCTGATGTTCACCTGATGTTCAGCAAAGATAGGAAAGGAAGAAAAGAAGGAGGGGCGGCGGTATTACGAAGAGCATAGCAGTGCTGGAGAATGAGGATGTCCCAGAGAAGTCATGAACAGAATCTATTTCGCTAGAACTAAGGAACAAAAAATATGTAATTACATTGTTCAGTGTAGCCTATAGGCCACCAACCAGTGGGATGGTTGAAGAGGACAAAACTTGCAAGGAAATTAGATGAAAAAGGGAGCTTTAATTATCTGGATATAAACTGGGATAATAGTAGTGTAAAGGGCAGTGATGGGCAAGAGTTTTTAGAATGTATTTTGGAAAATTTTCTTCAGCAGTATGTTTCCAGTCCAATGAGAAAGGAGACACTGCTAGACCTGGTTCTTGGGACTGACGTGGGCAAAGTGAACCAAATGTCAATAGGAGAACATTTAGGGGACAGTGATCACTGTATCATAAGATTTAGGCTGATTATGGAAAAGGACAAAGAGCTATCCAGAGTAATAATGATTAACTGAGGGAAAGCCAATTTCAACAGGGTAAGAACAGATCCAGGCTGAATAAATTGGACCCAAAGGTTGGTGAGAAAAACAAGCGAGCTTCAAAGAAGAGACAGCTCAGGCACAGTCGAGGTATATCCTCTCAAAAGGGAAAGGTCAGGCAAACATAGCCAAGGTTTCCTGGATGACAAAGAAATTAAGATAAAGAAGAAAAAGTGTGTTTATGACAGATATCAGGTGAAAATATCATTGAGAACCAGGCTGAATATAGAAGGATCAGAGAAGAGGTGATAAAGCAAATAAGAGAAGGAAAGAGGGAGTATGAAAAGAGACTGTCAACCAACATAAAAGGGAATCCCAAAGTCATCTATAGGCATATAAATAATGAATAGGTGGTAAAGGAAGGAGTGGGGCCGACTGGAGATCAAAAATGGGATTTAAGCAGGGAGGCATGGGGCATAGCTGAGGTATTAAATGAATACTTTGCATCTGTTTTTACCAAGGAAGAAGATGCTAACTCAGGCCATGGTGAAAGAGGAGGTAATTCATGCACTTGAAGAGTTTAAAATTGTTAAGGAGGTGGTATTGGATAGGCTGTCTGCACTTAAAGTGGATAAGGCTCCAAGACCAGATGAGATGCATCCAAGAATACTGAGTGGTGAAGAGTGGAAGTTGTAGAGGCACTGGCTGTAATTTCCCAGTCTTCTTTAGATTCAGGGGTGGTTCCAGAGGACTAGAAAATTGTAAATGTTACATCCTTGTTCTAAAAAGAGAATAAAGATAAACCCAGCAACTACAGGCCAGTCAGTTTCATTCAGTGATGGGGAAATATTGAGAAACAATAATTCAGGACAAAATGAACAGTCACATGGACAAATGCAGGTTAATTAAAGAAAACCAGCATGGATTTCTGAAGGGAAAATTATGTTTAACTAACTTGCTAGGGTTTTTTTAAAGAGGTAAAAGCGAGGGTTGAAGAGGGCAATGCAATTGTAAATGTACATGGACTTCCAGAAAGCATTTTATACAGTGCCACTCAACAGACTTGTGAACAAAGTTATAGCTCATGGAATAAAAGGGACAGTAGCAGCATGGATACAGAATTGGCTGAATGACAGGAAACAGAGAGCAATGGTCAATTTATGTTTTCCAGGCTGGAGGAAGGTTTGTAGTGGAGTTCCCCAGGAGTTAGTGTTGGGACCCCTGCTTTTCCTGAAAAATATTAATCACAGAATCACAGAATTTATACAGTGCAGAAGGAGGATATTCGACTCATTGAGTCTGCACTGGGTCGCTGGAAGAGCTTTCCAGCTAGTCCCACTCCCCTGCCTTATCCCTATAACCTTGCACATTATTTCTTTTCAGATAGCCACTCAATTCCCTTTTGAATACCTCGATTGAACCTGCCTCCACTGCCCTCTCAAGAAGTTCATTCCAGATTCTAACCACCCTCTGGGTGAAAAATCTTTCCTTACATCACTTCTACTCCTTTTGCCAATTATTTTGAATCTGTGCTCTCTAGTTCTTGAGTGGGAACAGTTTCTCACTATTTACTCTGTCCATACCCCTCATGATCTTGAATACCTCTATCAAGTCTCCTCTCAGCCTTCTTTTCTCCAAGGAAAACAGACCTAACCTCTCCAAACTATCCTTATAGCTACAGTTCTTTAGCCCCAGAATCATTCTTGTGAATCTCCTCTGTAGTCTGTCCAAAGCCTTCACATTCTTCCTCGAGTGTGGTGCCCAAAACTGGATGCAGTATTCCAGATGAGGCCTAACTAGTGTCTTATACAAGTTCAATATGACCTCCTTATTCTTGTACTCAACACCCTATTAATAAAGCCTAAGATACAATATGCTTTATTAACTAAGATAAAAACAAAAAAACTGGGGATGCTGGAAATCCAAAACAAAAACAGAATTACCTGGAAAAACTCAGCAGGTGTGTAATCCACACACCTTAAACTAGCTTATATTTCATTCCTTTCTTGGACTCACTCAAGTTCTGTCGAAGGGTCATGAGGACTCGAAACGTCAACTCTTTTCTTCTCCGCCGATGCTGCCAGACCTGCTGAGTTTTTCCAGGTAATTCTGTTTTTGTTATGCTTTATTAACTGTTCTCTCAACATGCCCTGCCATCTTCAATGACTTATGTACATTTATATCGAGGTCCCTCTGTTCCTGCACCTCCTTTAGAGTTTCTCCTTTTATTTTATACTGTCTCTCCATATTCTTCCTGCCAAAATGAATCACCTCACACTTCTCCACATTGAGCTTCATCTGCCATTTGCCTGCCCAATCCACCAACATGTCTGTGTCCTTTTGAAGTTCAAGACTATCCTCATCATTGTTGACAACGTTTCCAATCGTCATATCATCTGCAAATTTTAAAATCATGCCCTGCACACCATAATCTAGGTCATTAATGTATATCAGGAAGAGCAAGGGTACCAACACTGACCCCTGGAGAACTCCACTACAAACCTTCCTCTAACCAGAAAAACAACCATTTATCATCACTCTCTGTTTCCTGTCACTCAGCCAATTTCTTATCCAAATGCCTACTTTCCCTTTTATTCCATGAGCTAGAATTTTGCTCACAAGTCTGTTGTGTGGCACTGTATCAAAAGCCTTTTGAAAATCCATATACACCACATCAACAGTATTTCCCCTATCAACCTTCTGTTACCTTCTCAAAAAATTCCCGCAAATTAGTTAAACATGATTTTCCCTCAATTGATCCATGCTGACTTTCCTTACTTATCCTGCACTTGTCTAAGTGACTATTGATTTTGTCCCAGACATTTTGTTTCCAGACATTTCCCTACCACTGAAGTCAAACTGGTTGGTCTGTAGTTGCCGGCATTATCCTTGCACCTCTTTTTGAACAAGGCTGTAACATTCACAATTCTCCAGTCCTCTGGCACCACCCCTGTGTCTAAGGAAGTCTGGAAGATTATCAGTAGGGCCTCTGCAATTTCCACTCGCATGGCCTTCAGTTCCTGATACCTTATCCAAATTAGGTAAAGATAGCCTTTCTAACACCTCCTCCTCAATTGTAAATTCTTTGCGTGTACCAGTTACCTCCTCTCTCACCTTAGCCTGGGTAACATCTTTTTCCTTTGTAAAGACAGATGCAAAGTATTCACTCAACATCTCTGCTATTTCTCCTGCCTCCACATGCATGTCCCCTTTTTCATCCTTAATCAGCCCTACCCTTTCTTTTACCACCCTTTTATTATTTATATGCTTATAGAAGGCCTTGGGATCCCCTTTTGACTGATCCTTGGTGTACAGGGCATAATTTCAAAGTTTGCAGATGATACAAAATTTGGAAGCATTGTGAACTGTGGGGAGGGTAGTATGGAACTTCAAAAGGACATAGACAAGTTGGTAGAATGGGTGGACAGGTGGCAGATGAAGTTCAATGTGGAGAAATGTGAAGTGATTCATTTTGGTAGGAAGAACATAGAGAGACAAAATAAAATAAAGGATGCAACTCTAAAGGGAATGCAGGAGCAGAGGGAGCCTGGTGTAAATGTGCATAAATCATTGAAGGTGGCAGAACAGGTTGAGAGAGCAGTTAATAAAGCATACAGTATCCTAGGCTTTATTAACAGGGGCAGAGTACAAGAGCAAGGAGGTTATGCTGAACTTGTATAAGTCACTAGTTCAGCCTCAGCTGGAGTATTGTGTCCAGTTCTGGGTGCCACACTTCAGGAAGGATGTGAGGGCACTGGAGAGAGTGGGGAAATGTTTCAAGACAATAGTTCCAGGGATGAGGAACTTCAGTTAGGAAGATAGATTGGAGAAGTTGGGACAGTTTTCCTTAGAGAAGATAAGGCTGAGAGGAGATTTGATCGAAGTGTTCAAAATCATGAGAGGTCAGAGTAGATAGGGAGAAACTGTTCCCCCTCGTGAAAGAATCGCGAACGAGAGGACACAGATTTAGAATAATTGGTAAAAGAAGCAAAAGCGACATGAGGAAAAACTTTTTCACATAGCAAATGGTTACGGTCTGGAATACACTGTCTGAGAATGAGATGGAGACAATTGAAGCATTCAAAGGGGAATCAGACTGTTATCTGAAGAGGAAGAATGTGCAGGGTTATGGGGAGAAAGCTGGGAAGTGGCAATAAGGGAGTTGCTCATTCCGCGGGTTGGTGCAGACAGGATGGGCCAAATGGCCTCCTTCTGCACTGTAACAATTCTGTGATTCTAGCCTCATTGGATGCCGCTCACCTGGTTAGATCATACATTGAGCAGTGACATTGCTGCTGCATTCTGGACGCCTCCACCTTCTCCCTCCCCCACCCTACTCTCTCTCTATTAGGATAAGCTGCAAGGTGGCCTCCCCAAATGTGCTTAATCCTTTGTACTTTTTTGAATCCCACAAGTCTGCCCATCAAAGGCCATTTTGTCATTCAGTAGAAGACTGGTTCTGAGATTCAGCCAACATCAGACTGCTGCAATTTGAATGGAAAATTGAAAGCTTCAAACTCATCAGGCTGGTTGCCTTGCAAATTATTCCAAGTTTGAATTCCTTCTGGAATTGTTGTCCTGTACAGAAGTTGACATTCACACTTCATATGGGTTTGTAGAAAGGGAGCCATGGTCGACCTTTATCTCTGTCACCTTTGGCAGGTTCCCGCTGTGTAGCTTATTTGTTACCTTCATAGATTTTTTTCAGATCTGGCATTCTCAAGCAGCATGTTGTCAGGAACAGTAGCCAAGTGGTAATATTACTCATGTTCAGTGGCCTACCGCTGTGCTAAATGGGATAGATTTCGCACAGATCTAGCAACTCAAGACTGGGCATCCACGAGGCACTGTGGGCCATCAACAGCAGCAGAATTGTACTCAAACACAATCTGTAACCTCATGGCCCGGCATATCCCCTACTCTACCATTACCGCCAAACCAAATGATCAACCCTAGTTCAATGAGAATTGTAGGCCAGCGTACCAGGAGCAGCATCAGGCATACCTAAAAATAGGTGCCAAGCTCATGAAGCTACAACACAGGAGCACAAACATGCTAAACAGTGGACAAAGCCTGCCAAAGACATGGTTAAGCGATCCCACAATCAACGGCTCAGATATAAGCTCTACAGTCCTGCCACATCCAGTTATGAATGGTAGTGGGGGAATTAAACATCTAACTGGAGGAGGAGATTCCGTAAATATCCCCGTCCTCAATGATGGGGGAACCCAGCACATCAGTGAAAAAGACAAGGCTGAAGATCTTACAACCATCTTCAGCCAGGAGGGCTGAGTAGATGATCCATCTCAGCATCCTCCTGAGGTCCCCACTATCATAGGTGCAAGTCTCCAGCCAATTTGATTCATTCCATGTGATGTTAGAAGTGGCTGAAAGGACTGGACACAGTCAATGATAACATCATAAAAATTGAGATTTGTGTTCCAGGACTCTCTTAGCCAAGCTGTTCCAGTATAGCAACACTGGCATCTACCCGGCTATGTGAAAAATTGCCCAGGAAAAGTCCTGTCCACAAAAGGCAGGACAAATCCAATCCAACTAATTACCACCCCTTCAGTCTGCTCTCATCAGTCCTTCTGGCTGAAGATGGTTGCAAGATCCTCAGCCTTGTCCTTTTCACTGTTGTGCTGGGTTCCCCCATCATTGAGGATGGGGATATTTGTGGAATCTCCTCCTCCAGTTAGATGTTTAATTCCCCCACCAACATTCATAACTGGATGTGGCAGGACTGCAGAGCTTATATCTGAGCCGTTGATTGTGGGATCGCTTAACCGCGTCTTTGGCATGCTTCTTCCACTGTTTAGCATGTTTGTGCTCCTGTACTGTAACTTCATGAGCTTGGCGCATATCAGTCATCAACAAAGCGATGGAACTTGTCATCGACAGTGCTATCAAGCGGCACTTACTCAGCAGTGGCCTGGTGCTCACTGATGCTCAGCTTGGGTTCTACCAGGGCCACTCAGCTCCAGACCTCAGTGCAGCTTTGATCCAAACATGGACAAAAGAGCTGAACTCCGAATGTGAGGTGAAAGTGGCTGCCCTTGACATCAAGGCTGTATTTGACTGAATTATAAGCAAAATGCTACTGATGCTGGAAACCTGAAATGAAAGCAGAAAATGCTGATAGACCTGCTGAACCTCTCCAGCATTTTCTGTTTTAATTTCAGCATTTGTCTGAGTTTGGCATCAAGGAGCCAAAGAAAAATTGGAGTTAATGGAAATCTGTGAGAAAACTCTCTGCTGGTTGGAGTCATACCTAACACAAAGGAAGATGATTGTGGTTGTTGAAGGTCAATCATCTCAGCTCCAGGACATCACTACAGGAATTCCTCAGGGTGGTGTCCTAGGTGCAACCATCTTCAGCTGCTTCATCAATGACCTTCCTTCCATCAAAAAGACAGAAGTGGATATATTCATTTATGATTGCACAATGTTCAGCACCATTCGTGACTCCTCAGATACTGAAACAGTCCATATCCAAATGCAGCAAGACTTGGATAATATCCAGGCTTGGGCTGACAAGTAACAAGCAACATTCATGCCATGCAAGTGCCAGGCAATGACCATCTCCAACAAGAGAGAATCTAACTATCGCCCCCTTGACATTTAATGGCATTATCATCGCTGAATCCCCCACTATCAACATCCTGGGGGTTTCGATTGACTAGAAACTGAACTGCACTAGCTGTATAAATACTGTGGCTACAAGAGCAGTGGCTAGAAATTCTGCAGAGAGTAACTCGTCTCCTGACTCCCCAAAGTCCACCATCTACAAGTCACAAGTCAGGAGTGTGATGGAATACTCTCCAATTACCTGAATGGGTCCAGCTCCAACAACAATCAAGAAGCTCAACACCATCCAGGACAAAACAGCCCTCTTGATCAGCTCCCCATCCATCACTGTAAACATTCACTCTCTCCGCCACTGATGATCAATGGCAGCAGTGTGTACCATATACAAGATGCATTGCAGAAACTCATCAAGGCTCCTTTGTCAGCACCTTCCAAACCCATGACCTCTGCCACCTAGACAGACAAGAACAGCAGATGCATGGGAACACCACTAGCTGCAAGTTCCTCTCCAAGCCACACTCTATCCTGACTTGGAACTATATCATTGCTCCTTCACTGTTGTTGGCTCAAAATCCTGGAATTCCCACCATAACAGAACTGTGGGTGTACCTACACCACTGGGACTACAGTGGTTGAAGAAGGCAACTCACCACCACCTTAGGCAATTAGGGATGGATGATAAATGTTGGCCTAGCCAGCAATACCCACATCCAAAATTCTATTTACTCTGGCTGTCACTCCGTGGCATTGCTCATGTTCCTTTAGAGATCCATGCACTTGAACTCTTTGATCTTTTTGATGTTTCTCCACCATTTTTAATATTTTTCCCTGAAGGGTGTATGAAAGTTGAGCATTCACTCTGCCCACATGTGTAATGCCACACTTGTCCAAATTAATCGTGACTTGCCAATCATGAGCCCAATTCCCAACGCATTAAGATCCACCTGAAGCAGTGAAGTATCAACTACAGAGCAAACACTCAAACAGATCTTATATCATCTGCAAATCTGTATGGTTCATATGCTCTAGAGAACCAAGCTGAATATAAAAAGTCTAAAAAAAGGAATAAGAAATTCAAACAGAGAATATGGGACTAGATTAGCTGCTCACATAAAAGGGAACTCGAAAGTCTTTTATAAAGACAGAAGTAGCAAATGGGTAGTCAAAGGAAGGGTGGAGCTGATTCAGGACAAGAATGGAGATCTTCCTGGGCAGACAGAGGGCAAGGCTTAAGTGCTAAATGAGGACTTTGCAGCTGTCTTCACTAGAGAAGAGGATGCTGCCAGTATAACAGTAAAAGCGATATTGGACAGAATAAAAATAGATAAATAGGAGGTATTTAAAACAATAATGGAGTGACCTTAGCAATGTTCCAATCCATGAGGACAATTTCTGAATTGAGAGAGTTTTGGAAGATAATTCCTCATTTACTTTTAATTCTCTGAGGTGGAAACCATGTGGTTCTAGAGATTTCATTATCTTTAATCTCATTTGTTACTCTTTATATTGATTCTCGTTAGTTCCTTCCCTTATTATATTTTTAATTTCCCATTTATCTTTGGTATTTTATCCACATCCTGTACTGTAAAGACTGATACAAAATAGCTACTTAGTAATACTGCCATTTCCTGATTTCCAATTATAATATATATTTAATGAAGTATATATTTAATATACAGTGTATGTTATTATGGAGTAATGTTTATATTTAAAGGGGTAGTGTGATTAGTATATATAATAATGAATCACATGATTCATAGTGGATGTTACAGTGCGGTAATGTGATAAAGTGAACAGTATATTGGGTAGTTTGATATAGTATATATTAGAATGGGATATTGTAATTCACATTGTATATTACTATAACGTAATGTCATACAATGTATATTATAATGTAAGTCGTAGTCTCGTAAAGGATGAGAATACAATTTAAAAACAGAAATTAAAATCTAACCTAGATTAGAATCGTAGAATGGTTACAGCACAGAATCAGACTATTCAGCCCATCATGTCCGTGCCAGCTTTCTGCGAGAGAAACTCAGCTACTCCCACTCCCTGTCCTACCCTTAGCCCTGCAAATCTTTCCTCTTCATATATGATGCAACTCCCTTTTTAAAGCCATGATTGATCTGCCACCACTACACTCTCAGGCTGTGCATTCCAGAACCATTCCTTATATCATCTCTGGTTCTTTTGTCAATTCCTTTAATTTCTCTGGTTCTCAATCCTTCTGTCAATAGGAACAGTTGCTTCCTATCTACTCTGTCCAGACCCCTCATGATTTAGAATACCTCAATCAAATCTCCTCTCAAACTTCTCTCCTCTGAGGAGAGCTGCAGTCCCAGCTTCTCCAATCTACCCATATAACTGAAGTCTCTCAATCTTGGAACCATTCCTGTAAATCCTTTCTGCACCCTCTCTGATGTCTTCACATCCTTCCTAAAGTGTGGTGCCCAGGATTGTACACAATACTCCAGGTGAAGCTGAACCAGTGTTTTATACAGATTCACCATAACTTTCTTGCTTTTGTTCTCTTTGCCTGTATTTATAAAGCCCAGAATCCTGTAGGCTTTATTTATCATTAGTTTCAGTCATGGTGGCCATGAAATTATCATTGATTGTTATAAAAACCCATCTGGTTCACTAGTGTCCTTTAGGGAAGAAAATCTAAAAGTCTTTACCAGGTCTGGCCTACATGTTAAACCAGATCCACAGCAATGTGGTTGGCTCTTAATTGCCCTCTGAAATGGTCTAGCAAACCACACAATTCAAGGGCAATTAGGGATGGCAACAAATTCTGGCCTTGTCAGTAACACCCACATCCCATGAAGGAAGGAAAAAAAACACCTTTTTACTATTTATATGCCTATCGAAGACTTTTGGGTTTCCTTATGTGTTAGCTGCCAACCTCTTCTTATACTCTCTCCTTGCTGCTCTTATTTCTTTTTGCACTTCCCCTCTGAACTTTCTATATTCAACATGGCTGTTACTTGTATTATCAACCTGACATCTATCATCTGCACTCTTCTTCTGCTTCAGTTCGCTCTCTATCTCTTTCAGTGTCCAGGGAACTCTGCCTTTGTTGTTTTGTTTCTCCTAACATTCCCTCTTGTGGGAATGTACCTTGACTGTGCCCAAACCAGCTCCTCTTTAAATGCAGCCAATTGTTCAATTACAGTTTTTCCTGTCAACCTGTGACTCCAAATATTATTCTTATTGCTTTGTAAAGCTAAATCAACATTTAAATCATCTATTGAGAAGATAGAATTTAAATTTGCTGAATGTGGGAGTTGTGGTATTTTGGGACCAATTGTAATATTTCCAAATTTGCCGATAACACAAAACTAGTGTGAATGTAAGTTGTGAAGAAGATGCAAGGAGGCTTCAAGCAGACTTGGACAGACAAAATGAATGGCCAAGAACATGGCAGAAGGAATATGATGTGAATAAGTGTGATGTTATCCAATTTGGTAGAAAAAAACAGAAATGCAGAGTATTTCTTAAATGGTGAGAGATTGGGAAATGTTGATGTCCAAAGGGACCTGGGTGTCCTTGTTCATAAATCACTGAAAACTAACATGCAGGTACAGCAAGCAATTAGGAAGGAAAGTAATATGCTGGCCTTTATTGCAAGGGGATTTGAGCACAGGAGTAAATATGTCTTGATGCAGTTATATGGAGCATTGGTGAGACTGCACCTGGAGTACTGTTTGCAGTTTTGGTCTCCTTACCTAAGGAAGGATATATTTGTCATAGAGGGAGTGCAGCAAAGGTTCACCAGACTAACCTCTGGGATGTCAGGATTGCCCTATGAGGAGAGATTGAGGAAACTGGGCCTGTATTCTCTGGAGTTTTGAAGAATGAGAGGTGATCTCATTGAAACTTACAGAATTCTTACAGGGTGTGACAGGGTAGATGTGGATAAAATGTTTCGCCTGGCTGGTGAGTCTAAAACTAGGGGACACCATCTCAGAATAAGGATAGGCCATTTAAGACTGAGATGAGGAATTTCTTCACTCAGAGAGTGGTGAATGTTTGGAATTCCCTACCCTAGAGGGCTGTGGAAGCTCAATCATTGAGCATGTTCAAGACAGAAATCAGTAGAGTTCTGGAGATGAATAACATCAAGGGATATGGGGATAGCGCGTGAAAGTGACTTTGAGGTAAATGATCAGCCATGATCAAATTGAATGGCAGAGTAGACTCGATGGGCCAAATGGCCTACTCCTGTTCCTATGTTCCTATGTGACCCGGCTGTTTCTTATCCTTTTTCCTGGATAGGTTGAAGAAGAACTGATGGGCCAGCAGAAGAAAATGAAAGGTACAGAGGATGAACTGGACAAATTATCAGAGGGACTCAAAAATGCTCAGGAGAAGCTGCAACAGTCTGAGAAGACAGCTTCAGACGTGAGTAATTAGAAATGTCACTGGCCTTCTCCCTTAATGATTCAGAAGGGGTGGTTTTATTCATGGAACTGATCTTGGGTAATGGGCACAATATCTCTTGGGATAAGTACTGTGAAAGAACTGTTCTTATGACTGGGCGGTGGGTTTGAAATAAAACAGATGGGATGCAAGATATGCAGAATCTTTATAAATCACTGGTTCAGCCTCAGCTAAAGGATTGTGTTCAATTCTGGGAAGCAGACTTTAAAAAGAATGTTAAGTCCTGATGAGTGTGCAAAGAGACTCAACTAGAATGGTACCAGAGATGACGGACTTTAGTTATTTAGAGATGTCAGAGAAACTGGGCTTATTCTCCTTCGGGTATGGATGGTCAAAGGGAGATTTAATAGAGGTGTTCAAAATTCTGAGTTTTTGACAGACAATATTGGGAGAAACTGTTGCCACTGACTGGAAGGGTGATAATCAGTGGGCACAGGTTTAAGGTAATTACAGAAATACGGCAGAGGCTTTAATGAAGTGAATTGTTACGATGTGGGCTGCTCTCCCTTAAAGAGTGGTGGAAGCAGGTTCCATAGTCATGTTCAAACACAGGGTGAAGTTTTTAAAATTGAGGCATTGATAGACTGGAAGCCAATGTAGGCCAACGCACACAGAGGCAATGGTTGAACAGACTTGATATGGGATAGGATAGTGGCAGGAGAGTTTTGGTTCAGCTGAAGTTTAAAGATGGCACAGGATGGAGATCTGGCCAGGAGAGCACTGCAACAGTTGAATCTGGAGATAATAGAGGCAGGGTGAGAGTTTCAGCAATAGAGGGCCTTAGGTGGGCAATGGTGGAAGTAGATGGTCTTTAAGATGGACACGATATGGGTTGGAATCTCAGTTTGAGCTCAGATAGGATGCCAAGATTTTAAATGTCTGGTTCAGCTTGAGAAACTGGCTGGGGAGAGGGATGGTGTTTGTGACAGGGACTGAAGGTGGTGGCTTTGGTCTTACTAATGTTTATTTGCAGGAAATTGGGGCTCATTCACAGATATATATTGGACAAGGAACCTGAAAGCACATTGGCAGTAAACGGGTCAGAGGGGTAGAGGAAACACAGAGCTCACAGAGAAGCTGAGCCTTGTTTGTGAATGATGAATGATTAGTAAAGGGGAACTTGTAGATGAGGAAGAGGAGGTGATCAAAGACAGATCCTTGGGGGGTTGGGGGGAGGGGAATGTACAGTGGTGGGAAGAGAAGCCATTGCCAGATAGGTTCTGGCTATAATTAAAAGCAAAATACTGCGGATGCTGGAAATTTGAAACAAAAACAAAAATAGCTGGAAAAACTCAGCAGGTCTGACAGCATCTGTAGAGAGGAAGACAGAGTTAACGTTTCAAGTCCATATGACCCTTCATCAGAACTCAGGAGAAATAAAAATGAAGTGAAATATAAGCTGTTTAAGAGGGGTGGGACAGGTGGAGCTGGATAGAGGGCCAGTGATAGGTGGAGGCAAAGGAGCAATTGCCAAAGATGTCATAGACAAATGGTCAAAGGGGGTTTAACGGTGGTGATATTAGCTAAAGGATGTGCTAATGGTGACATTAAGGGTAGAAAGCAGGATGAGCAGGTGACAGACAGCCCTAGTGAAGGTGGGATGGGGGGAAGGGATTGAAATAGGCTAAAAAGTGGAGATAAAACAATGGATGGAAATAAATTTAAAAATAATAATAGAAATGGATGGGAAAAGAAAAATATATTTAAAAACATAATGATTATTAGAAGAAAGGGGATCGGAAAGGGGGTGGGGATGGAGGAGGGAGTTCATGATCTGAAGTTGTTGAACTCAATGTTAAGTCCGGAAGGCTGTAAAATGCCCAATCGGAAGATGAGGTGCTGTTCCTCCAGTTTGTGTTGGGCTTCACTGGAACATTGCAGCAGGCCAAGGACGGACATATGGGCATGAGAGCAGGGTGGTGTGTTGAAATGGCAAGCTACAGGGAGGTCTGGGTCATGCTTGCAGTTACCCAGTCTGCGTTTGGTCGCTCCAATGTAGAAGAGACCACATTGGGAGCAGCGAATGCAGTAGACCAAATTGAGGGAAGTGCAAGTGAGGAGGGAGGAAGTAAAGGGAAGGTGTAGCACCTTCTGTGGTTGCATGGGAAGGTGCCGTGGGAGGGGGTTGAGGCGTAGGTGGTGATGGAGGAGTGGATCAGGGTGTCCTGGAGGGAACGGTCCCTACGGAATGCCGATGGGGGGGTGTGGTAAAGGGAAGATGTGTTTGGTGGTGGCATCATGCTGGAGTTGGCGGAAATGGCGGAGGATGATCCTTTGAATGCGGAGGCTGGTGGGGTGATAAGTGAGAACAAGGGGAGGGAGAGGAAGGTGTGAGGACGGATGTGCGGGAGGTGGGCCGCACACGGTCAAGGGCCCTCTCAACCACCGTGGGTGGAATATAACCAAGGTTTTTCTTTCAAGCAAGAGAATTATGAGAAATTTTCAGCACAAAAAGATCTTTGGAAAACATAAAGATGCACAAGAATGACCCAACAACAACAACTTGTATTTATAAAGCAACTTAACACAGAAAAAGGTCCCAAGATGCACACACTAATATAATAAGACAAAAACTGACACCAAGTCAAGGAAAGAAACACTAGGAGGGGTCACCAAAAGTTTGGTCAAAGAGAGGATTTTCTGCAGGGTCTTCAAGAAGGAGGGAGAGGCGCAGAGACACAGAGTTTTAGAGAGGGAACTTTAGAGTTTAATGCCTGAACAGCAAAAGGCATGGTGACCTATGGTGGGGTTAAAAGAGTGGGAAGTGTCATGAGGCCAGAGATGGAGGAACATTGAGTTCTCAAAGTATTGAGGGGAGAAGGACAGAAGAGTGTCAGTGGGAGAGTTCAAGGCAATAAAAACAGAAAATGCTATAAATATGCAGCAGATCTGGCAGCATCTGGAAAGAGAGAAACAGAATTAATGTTTCAGGTCAATAACCTTTTATCAGAATGAGTGAGATCAAGAAGGAGAATTAAAATGACAGGTGACCAGGAAGCTCGGGGTCATGCTTGCAGACTGGAGGTGTTCCAGAAATTGGCCACCCAGTCTGCATTTGGTCTCCCCAATTTAGAGGAGACCACATTGTGAGCAACAAATTCAGTTTACAAAAGTGAAAGGAGTACGAGTGAATCGCTATTTCATCTAGAAGGAACATTTGGGGTCTTGGATGGTCCTTACAACATGAAAGCGGAGGGAGTGGGAAGATGCATTTAGTGGTGGCATCACACTGGAAGTGTTAAAAATGGAGGTGATCCATTAAACATGAGGCTGGTGGAATAGAAGCTGAGGGATTCTTCCTTCTGCAACACCCAGGCTTGGGCTGACAAGTGGCAAGTTACATTCGTGCCACACAAGTGCTGGGTGATGACCACTTCCAACAAGAGAGAACTTATCCATTGTCCCTTGACATTCAATGGCTTTACCATTGCTGAATCCCCCGTTATCAATATCCTGGGGGTTACCGTTGGCCAGGAACTAAACTGGACTAGCCATGTAAATACTGTGGCTACAAGTGCAGGTCAGAGTAATTCACCTCCTGACTCCCTAAAGCCTATCCACCATCTACAAGGCAGTGTCATGGAATAGTCTCCACTTTCCTGGATGAGTGCAGTTCCCATAACACTCAAGAAGCTTGACTCAGTCCAGGACAAAGCAGCCCGCTTGACTGACACCACATCCACAAACATTCACTCTCTCCGCCACCGATGCACAGTGGCAGCAGTGTGTACCATCTACAAGATGCACTGCAGCAACTCACTAAGGCTCCTTAGACAGCACCTTCCAAACCCACGACGGCTACCATCTAGAAGGACAAGGTCAGCAGACACATGGGAACACCATCACCTGGAAATTCCCCTCCAAGTCACTCACCATCATGACTTGGAAATATATCGCCATTCCTTCACTGTCGCTGGATCAAAATCATGGAACTCCTCCCTAACAGCACTGTGGGTGTATCTACACCACAGGGACTGCAGTGGTTCAAGAAGGCAGCCTACCACCATCTTCTCAACGGCAATTAGGGATGGGCAATAAATGCTGGCCCAGCCAGTGAAGCCCACAATCCATGAATGAATAAAAAAAATCTCCTTAATCACTCCAACTGCCCATCCTTTGCATGCAAACGCAGAAGATGTAACACATTCCCTTTCGCCTCTTCCATTCTCACCCTCCAAATATTCCTACAGGAAGCAATGATTTACTTGCATTTCTTTTAAATTTAATATACTTTATTCACTGCTCACAATAAGAATATACTGGGGAGACCAAATGCTGCTTTGCAGAACACCTCTGTTCACTGGATGACCACGAGTTTCTGACTGCCTGTCATTTTAATTCTCCACCTTGCTCCCACTCCTTTCTGCTCTTGGCCTCCGACAATGTTCTCATGAAGTTCAATGTAAACACAAGGTACAGCACCTCTTCCTTTCATTTGGCACTTCAGAGCCTTCCAGACTCAACATTTAGTTCAACAATTTCAGATCATAACCTGTTCCCCCATTTTGTTTCCTTTCTCTTTAACAGTTTTGGTTTTTCTCTCTTTTCTTATCTCCGCTTCACTCTTGTTTTTGATTTCGGACATTAGGGGGAGAAATTTCTCCCCGTCGGAGGGGGTGTTGGGCAGGAGCGGGTGGGGGGCGCAGCCGATCGCTGCCGGTGATTGGCTATGTGCCGCCATTTTATGAGGACAGGCCAATTAAGGCCTGCCCAGCGTGACACGTGCCCAGAAGCGCTGAGTGCTCCCTGTGCAGGTAGGAGGGGGGGTTGCCTGAGTTGGGAAGTGCGCCTTTTCACACATGCGCACGAAAAAGCGCAGAAATTTCCCTGAGACGCAGAGATTAGTTTAAGTGCAAAAAGATTTAATAAAGGGAAAAAAAAGTTTAAGACATGTCCCCTCATGTGAAACCGTCACATGGGCTGGGTCATGTCTATTCATTTTATTAACAATTTTTACAACACTTTAAAACCCTTCATGAAATCTCATCCCTCTCATGTATGAGGTTCCATGAAAAATGCGAGGGCCACCTGAGCTCTTCGTCTGCCCGCCAACCTTAAGGCTGGACGGGCAGCTCAGTTTATTTATTTAATTGACAGTTAACTGGCCTTAATAGGCCTTTGACAGTTTGGTGGGCGCACAGCTGATTCAGGTGTGTGCCCACCAAACTGAAGATCGGAATGATGCGTGGTGATGTCGGGACGCACGCCCGACATCACCATGCATCATTTTACCCCTGGGTGTGTGGGCCCCACCCCGGCTCGCCGAGCTGAAGAGTTTGCCCTAGCTGTTCATCATTCTGCCATTCACTCTTTCTTTAGACACATCCATGAGTCACCCACAGACTTATCCATGTTGCAGCGTCTGACGGTCAATATTTCAGCTTCCATTGCAGCGCAAGCAGGAGTTGCCCAATGTCTGGGTGTTACAGCGGAACTCCATCGGAGACCTGCTGGTGCCCAGACTGGTGCTGCTCCTGTCACTGTGATGCAGTCTGAAGCTGGGTCCTCAAAAGCCCAGGGCAGCTTCAAGTCATCCCGCAAGGACAGCTGCAGACTGCCCCAGTGAAAGTCAGCAGCATTCCAGCAGCCGTGCAGCAGTCACTGGGGTAGCACTGTGTAGGAGCACTAGGCCGGGAAAGGCACTCGGAAGACACTTACTAAGGGAATGCACAATAGTTGACTTTTGTAGGCAATAGAGTGTGAAAATATTTGATTTATAATATTGTAAGGAATGGTTGTTTTGTGCTGGCTTTTATTTCAGCATTGTGGCAAGAGGACACTGTGATGGTCAGTGACAGAGGGATGATAAGGTGTGTAATTGCTGGTGGATGGGGAATTGGGGTTCACTGGGGTTGTATTCAGATGAGTTGATCGCGGACAGCCCAGCCAGAAAGGGCTGTGTTAGTTGCCTCTTCTCTTTCTCCTCCCCCTCCTGCTCCTTCTTCTCATCCTCAGCTGGTTGCTGTGGAGTTGGCGGCCAGGCTGTGCTGCATGCTGGAGACCTGGATGAATGTTGAGCTGCACTCTGTTGAGTGCAGGGCTCCTCCAGCATGGACTGGGCTGTGGAAAGGCCGATAATCTGCTCGACCACATTTTGATTGGCAGCCTGGTTTTTCATAAGGTCTGTTCACATTTGTTTGGATTACACATGGGAATCATGGGTCTTCTTGTCAGTGGAGAGCTCGTCACCCAGTGGTCACCATCTAGATTGTTATGGTTCAAATACAGGTAGCACAGCAGACTGTTGCAGACTGCTGTTGTGACTGCTGCCAGGATACTGTGCATTGACCTGTATGATAAGCTGCATATGGTCGCACAGCAACTGGACATTGAGGGAGGAGAATCCCTTTCAGTTATAGGACATGTCAGAGTTGATGTGCGACACCCACAAAGCAGCATGGACGTAGTCAATGGCTCAATGACACCCTGCACCATGGGAAAAGCTGCAATCCTCACTCTGTCTGCTTCTCTCGGACAAGAGACAATGAAATGTATTCAACTGTCTTGGAAACCAGAGCTGCAGTGATCTTTCAATGCAGCAGTGGATAAATGTTGCAAATACTGTTTGCTCCAGTCTGGACAAATGATCTGAACCATGCTCACCCTCGCAGACACTTGGCAATGGCATCCTTGCCCTACGTTCAGGCTGCAGTTCAGGTTGCAACAAGTGGCCATAATATAGTGGAAATGTATGACACACTGTTCCTCATTGAGGTTCAGCTGGGGGAATTCTGAATATGGTGGGTGGATATGACCTCCTGCTGAGAACTCTTCTCCTCCTCCCTCTTCCAGCAGCTTGCGATGCTCTATTTTGCCTCTGCTTATTCTCCTTGTCAAGCTGTAGTCCAAGGGGGATGCCTGGGAGCAGGTGACTTGTGTACAATCTTTTAAGTCAGGACAAAGCTATTCAGCATGTGTCACACCACTGCCTATAGTACTTAACAACCCCAGAAACGATCCTAACACTTCTAGAATCGCATCAAGAACCAGTAGAAATTAATCAGCAACTAACCCAAAAGTAGCTGAAAGTCTCTTTAAATAACACTGATGATGGGGGTGGGGGACAGTAGGGGGTGGGTCCTTCTTGCTGCTGAAGACATGTTCTCCTGTGTGTGTGTTTAAGAGAAGGTTAGTGGAAAGTTGAGTTCCAAACTGGCAGCGCTGGAGTAAAATTAGTGTTACACGCTCCCTGCAGGTGCACTGGTGCCCTCAGCAAAATGTTCGGGGCACACAACAGACGCCATTTTGAAGATAAAATAACACCCGTAGAGCTACAGAGTGAATTTCACAGCTAACCACTCTTCTGATGGATAGAGCTACTGAAGCGTCAGGATAATTAGACATAGTTGGGAAAGGGAAAAAAAGAATCGAGATAGGAAGAAATCAGTTCCCTGGGGCAAAGATAGGCTGAAGTGATGTGATGGAATTAAATTAAATCTACCATCGCTATCCAGATTACAACGTGCAGGTAAAGGTGTATGTTACCAGACCAACTCAGACTCCTTGGAGTCCAGTTGGCTGGATAGCTGGTGTGGATTAGACTGGTGCCAACAGCATGGGGGTCTGATACCTGTTGCAGCCAGGGTGGATTCCGAGCCTGCCTTCTTGCCCTACCTGGTGTAGGTTGTGACTCTGTCAGCCGGACCTCCTGTGGGCAGAGAGCTGAAGAAGTGGTTAAACTTCAAAAGTAATTAATTTTCTGTAAAGTGCTTTGAGATGTCCTAAAGTTTTGAAAGCTGCTATATACATACAAATTCTTTCTTTGTTGGAGGAACGTTAGATCATCCAATTAAAATCAGGGTAAATTCAGGGAAAATGACAAGCTCATACATTTGGAACATTGTGAAAACTGCCAAAACAAAAAACTTCAAGAGGGAAATAATGATTTTCTTCCTTTTTTGTGCTCAAAAAAGCTCTCAAAATTTTAATTGAAAGATCTTTAAACAGCTTTAACCAGCAAGAGGCACAGAAATAACTAATACAAAAATAGTCGTCTGGTAACAGAGAACGTGAGTATTGCGGAGTATTTTGTTGAAGCTTTTCATCTTGCACTCATCAGGTCAATCGCAAGAAAACCAATATCAGAGGAAACAACAACTTTATACTGTATGAGAAGAGAGTGCTGATTGGTTGGCAAGTGGACTCTGATTGGTAGATGCGTGGACATAGAGAATGCACCAGTTGGTGACTGACATTTAACTGCCAAGCATTGTTTGAAATTTAAAACAGGCAGCTTGACTCTGATTGGTCAAGGCCTTGCCCTGGGGAATGAATCAGAGAATGGCTTTCACTTATTTTGTTCTTTCTGTCTGCAAAAAACAGGGTCCTGTGTATTAATATGTGTAGCTTCCAGTACATGCAAATGTGCCACACCTCCAGCTCGATTGACAATCTTAAATGATTATTTAGCAAATGTTGTCCAACTGGGGAATTACAGCTAATGTTGGACTCCATGTTTTGAGTTTTGCAAGCATGGGATGGGGTTGGGTACAGTTTGTACCCTGCCTATTACGAACAGCGGAAGGGACATGCTGTTTGATATGTTCCACCAGTCTTCGGGATGTACAGCCTACATACCTGGCCTCACACTGGCACTGAAATTCATATACAACATTACTCAATTGTGGCCTGACGGCAGCATCCTGTTAGTGACGTATACCACTCGTGTTGCTACTGTATAGTAGCAGTGTGAAACAGCTAGCTTGAGATACCTTGTCCTTCCAGAGTAATCTGTGGTAGACTGGGCACATCCCAGGGCTAAAAGTGATGGCCTTAGGCCCATTCATGAGTCTGCGCGATATTCAGCATGAAATCATTTGATCAGGGTTACCATTATCCTGCAGGATGTCTTTAATGCACCTATTTCAGCATCAAGTTTGCATGGTGAACAAATGGCTCAGGCCCTATTTACGAGGTTGCTGATAAGACCAATCTTATTGTGTGGAATTGTAAGAATCCCAACGCGTATACTGACCACTGAAGGTAGGCTTATGGTAGACCATGGTCGAGAACCCCTGGCAGATTTCTCAACTAGTGCGTCAAGGAAAGGGATTTAATTTGACTGCTCCATTTCAAAGGTGAAATTGAGCGCAGGATGGGACCCATTAAGACATGTAAGGAAATTATTCCATGCTGCTGCAGATTTAAATATAGTAAACATATCATCCACATAGATAGGAGGTTAGGTGTTATTCCATCGAAGACACATTTCTCATGGAACCCAACAAAGATTTTTGCGAGAGCTGGGCCTGGAGGGGATCCCATGGCAACACCATCTATTTGGGCAAACATAGTGTCATTAAAACTGTTCTCAACTGCGTGAATTGCTGTATTTATAAGTTCAATGAATATTGATTCACGCAATGTTGGCAGATCTAGATTGCCATGATATAGTGCTGCAGCGCAAATATCAATGGCCTCTTTAAGTGGAACATTGTGAATAGGCTAGCAATGTCAAATGAGCACATGGGCACAGCATTGCTATTGATTTTCAAGTCCTGTATGGTCTTCACAAATGTGAAGAAATCCTTCACCGTAAATGTGGAAAACTTGCTCAAAACTGGTTGTGACAACTCGCCCATTCAGCCAATTCATGACATGCAGAATCGGTCATGGATAAGATAGGGTGTAAAGGGACATCACTTTTGTGTGTCTTGGGCAGCCCATACATACATGGACACAGCAAGGCATGAGGACCAACCCTGTCATATATATCACATGGCAGCTCATTGTTCTTACACAAGTCCAGCAAGCATTTTCTTAGCTTAATTTCAAGCAAGACTCTCCGGTCATGTTGAGTGGCAGGTCCAATGGATTGAATTTAGACTTGTCATTAAGAATGGCATGCTTTTTGTTGATATAGTTACACTTGTTAAGGGTAACTACTCCCATCCCATTGTCAGGTTTACTGATCTGTATGTCCAGGTTGGTCTTAAGGCATCACAATACAACAAGCGAGCATGAAAAGAGACTGGCAGATAACATAAAAGGGAATCCCAAGGTCTTCTATTAGCATGTAAATAATAGAGGGTGGTAAGGGCCAATTAGGGATAAAAGTGGAGACTTGCATATGGAGGCAGGAGATGCAGCAGACGTGTGAAGCGAGTACTTTGCATCTGTCTTTACAAAAGAAGAGGATGCTACTCAGACCAAGGTGAGAGAGGAGGTAACTGATACATTTGAGGAATTTCCAGTTGAGAGGAAGGAGGCTATCTTTACTTAAAATTGATAAGGTACCAGGGCCAGATGAGACGCACCTGAGGATACTGAGGGAGGTGAGAGTAGAAATTTCAGAGGCACTGGAGATAATCTTCCAGTCTTCCTTAGACACGGGGTGGTGCCGGAGGACTGGAGAATTGCAAATGTTACACACTTGTTCAAAAAGGAGCACAAGGATGATGCCAGCAACTACAGAGCAGTCAGTTTGACTTCAGTGGTAGGGAAACTTCTGGAAACTATAGTTCAAGACAATATCAATAGTCACTTAGACAGGTGCGGGATAATTAAGGAAAGCCAGCATGGATTCATTCAGGGAAAATCATGTTTAACTAACTTGCTGGAGTTCTTTGAGGAGGTAACAGAGAAGGTGGATAAGGGCAACGCTGTTGATGTGGTATATACAGTGCCACACAATAGACTTGTAAGCAACATTCTAGCTCATGGAATAAAAGGGAAAGTAGGCACTTGGATAAGAAACTGGCTGAGTGACAGAAAACAGAGAATGGTGATAAATGATTGTTTTTCAGATTGGAGGAAGGTTTGTGGTGGAGTTCCCCAGGGGTCAGTGTTGGGACCCTTGGTCTTAATATATATTAATGACCTAGACTGTTGTGTATAGGGCATGATTTCAAGATTTGCAGATGGTACGATGATTGGAAACATTGTCAACTGTGATGGTCGTCTTGAACTCCAAAAGGATACAGCCATATTGGTGGACTGGGCAGACAAATGCCAGATGAAGCTTAATGCAGGCAAGTGTGAGGTAATTCATTTTGGCAGGAAGAATATGGAGAGACAGTACAAAATAAAGGGAGAAACTCTAAAGGAGGTGCAGGAACAGAGAGACCTCAGTGTTTATCTACACTTGTCATTGAAGGAGGCAGGGCAGGTTAAGAGAGCAGTTAATAAAGCCTATGGTATTCTAGGTTTTATTAACAAGGCATTGAGTATTGAGTCTGGCAGTTCTGTCGAAGGGTCATGAGGACTCGAAACGTCAACTCTTTTCTTCTCCGCCGATGCTGCCAGACCTGCTGAGTTTTTCCAGGTAATTCTGTTTTTGTTTTGGATTTCCAGCATCCGCAGTTTTTTTTGTTTTTATATTTGAGTACTGGGAACTGTTAGAAGTGGTGGAGGGTGTCAGAATAATCACTGGCGTATGTGACAAAGGGAACAAATAAGTTCCCTGGGGCAAGGACAGGCTGAAGTGATGGGTCTACCAAGGCAGTACTATTTTTCAATATTTATTTTTTAATTTTTATATATATATTTTTTCCCACCTATTTCCATTATTATTTTTTAAATTTATTTCCATTCATTGCTTTATCCCCATCTTTTAGCCTATTTTAATCTTTTTTCCCCACACCGTCCCCTCCCCCCACTCCACCCCCAGGGCTCATCCTGCTTTCTACTCTTAATGTCACCATTAACAGCTCCTTTAGCCAGTATCACCACCATCAACACCCTTTTGACCTTTTGTTTATGACATCTTTTGCAATCTCTCCTTTGCCTCCACCTATCGCTGATCTTCTATCCAGCTTCACCTGTCCCACCTCCCCTTAAACAGTATATATTTCATCACATTTCTACTTAGAACCATAGAAAAGTTACAGCACAGGAGGAGGCCATTCGGCCGATCTTGTCCATGCCAGCCCAAGGACATCCAGGTGCCCTTTCTAATCCCATCTTCCTGCACCTGGCCCATAGCCCTGCAGCTTACAGCACTTAAGGTGCAGATCCAGGTACTTTTTAAAAGAGTTTAAAGTTTCTGCCTCTACCACCAACTTGGGCAGCGAATTCCAGACACCCACTACCCTCTGCATAAAAAAGTTCTTCCTCATGTCTCCCCTACACCTTCTGCCACTTATCTTGAATCTATGTCCCCTGGTTCTAGAATTCTCCACCAAGGGAAACAATTTTATCCTGTCCACTCTATCTATTCCTCTCATAATTTTGTACACCTCAATCAAGTCACCTCTCAGCCTTCTTTGTTCTAAGGAAAATAACCCCAACCTATCCAATTTCTCCTCGTAGCTATACTTTTCTAACCCTGGCAACATTCTTGTAAACCTCCTATGCACTCTCTCCAGAGCTATTATGTCCTTCCTGTAATGTGGTGACCAGAACTGCACACAATACTTCTGTTGTGGCCTTTCCAGTATTTTTTACAATTCCAACATTATATCCTTACTTTTAAATTCTATACCTCTGCCAATGAAGGAGAGCATTCCATAAGCCTTCTTTACAACCTTGTCTACTTGAACTGCTGCCTTCAGGGACCTGTGTACTTGTACGCCAAGATCTCTCACTTCATCTACTCCTCTAAGTATATTCCCATTTGTTGTGTAATCCCTGTAACTGTTTGACCACCCTAAATGTATGACCTCACACCTCTCTATGTTAAAATCTATCTGCCACTTTACCGCCCACTCCACCAACCCATCTATATCATTTTGTAGATTATGGCTGTCCTCTACACTACTACTCGGCCAATCTTTGTGTCATCTACAAATTTCCCAATCGTGCCCCCCACGTTCACGTCCAAATCGTTAATATATAACACAAACAGCAAGGGTCCCAACACCAAGCCCCGTGGAACACCACTTGAGACAACTTTCCATTCGCAAGGGCATCCATCGACCTTCTCTTTAGTCCAGAAGGAGTGTCATACGGACTCAAAACGTTAACTCTGTCTTTCTCTCCACAGATGCTGTCAGACCTGCTGAGTTTTTCCAGCAATTTTTGTTTTTGTTTGAGTACTATTTGTGGATCTTGAGAAGAGAAAGAACTGTGTTTTTTTCATTCTTTCAGGGACATGGGCTTCACTGACTGGCCCTGCATTTGTTGCCCATCTCTAATTGCCCTTGAGAAGGTGGTGGTGGGCTGCCTTCTTAAACCACTGCAGTCCATGTGGTGTGGATACACCCACAGTGCTATTAGGGAGGGAGTTCCAGGATTTTGACCCAACTACAGTGAAGGAACAGCGCTATATTTCCAAGTCAGAATTATGAAGGTCAGATGTCTGGTTTTGTACTTGACAGTCTGGTATTTTTTAGTCGCTCTCGCCACTGTCTGATACCAGTTAGTTTCACATCTGGTATTTTTGACCCTTAGTCCACTTACTTCAGTGAAGCTCCCATAGTAACCTGTGCCCATTCCTTTCCTTGGCTACGATGGGGACATGTTTTAATACTTTTCCCCGGCTCCTCCCCGCCCCCTTCCCCCCCCCCCCCATTGTCTCTCCAATGATGTGGATGTCATCATGTCAGGAAGGAGTCCTGTTTTGGTAACCTCCAGCACTGGCCACCATTGTCAGGATTATGTTTAAGTTTAGGGATTGGAGGCTGTGGAGGAAAGATCACCAGAAGAGATGATGAGATCAGTGAGAGACTTGGAAAGGATGGCTTGATGTTCAGTAGTGGGGTCATGGTCCATGGGGAGATTGGAGATGGTGTCAGGACTGGCTTTCAGCCTCCACCTTTATCAACAGGTCTATTGACAATTACTAAGGTTGGATCTGAGAAAACCGTGTGTTGCTGAGAGGGACCTGGGGTTAGAGTGAGTGAGGGGAACAGAAAGGCTGAAAGAAAAACAGAATTACCTGGAAAAACTCAGCAGGTCTGGCAGCATCGGCGGAGAAGAAAAGAGTTGACGCTTCTCCGCCGATGCTGCCAGACCTGCTGAGTTTTTCCAGGTAATTCTGTTTTTGTTTTGGATTTCCAGCATCCGCAGTTTTGTTTTGTCTTTAAGGCTGAAAGGCCTGATATCACGCTAGCAGTTCCTAATGTAGACGGGATAAGCGGCCAGAGAGAGGGGTCCAGCTGGACGGAGAAGACAGAAAGACGCTGATGAAAGCAGAATGAGGACATCTAATGCTCGGTTTTTAAACAGAAAGCTGAAACTTTCTGCTGGGCTGAGCTTCTTAAGCTTCTCTGACACTCCGCCCCCCCCCCCCCCCCACCTCACGTTTTCCACTCATTCCCAAATAAGGACAAATGTTCCATATTTTAGACTGGAAGTCCCCGCCCTATGTTGTAATGGGGCTGCCCCCTCTCTGCTCCTATTGGTGTGTGAGTGGCTGGCGGATCCTCCCTTTAGTAGTTGCAAAAACTCTGAGAGAGACAGAGCAGCTTGTCTCCGAGCCCAGAACCTCAAACCTAATCATGGCCGGAGCCACTTCGCTGGAGTCAGTGCGACGGAAGATTCAGACCCTGCAGCAGCAGGCGGATGAGGCGGAGGAGAGAGCCGAGGGGCTGCAGCGGGAGCTGGACTCCGAGCGCCAATTCCGGGAGAAAGTCAGTGAGAGTGGCGGTGCGGCGGATGTGTATTGGCGGGCAAAGGGACCCGGGGGAGGAGAGCGGCTGATGGTCCGGCTCTCACAAAGCAGGGCGGTGGTCACCGAGTCGGGGGTCTGGGGGGGAACAAGGGCACAACTTCTAGAGAAAGAGAGTGAAGAAATATAACTTTAGCTTGGGGAGGGAGAGAAAGCAGGGAGAGGGAATCTAAGGGAGGGGGAATCTAAGGGAGGGAGAAAAATTTGAGCTGGAAGGGAAAGAAAAATCCAACTAAGAAGCAACTTTAAGCGATGAGTTAAATGAGTTCTATTCAGTGAGAAATGTCTCAATTTAATTTAAAACTTGTCATGAACTTTTCTATGTCACAAACGCTTCACAAGTACAATTGACTGAGCAATCTTACCAAATTAATAAATGTGAAGTGGTGGATGAATTGCATCCGTGTAGGCTAGACATAGATGCAATTTTACATATGTAAGAAAATTAGAAAAGTTAACAGTGTCAGGGGACTAGCAAACAGCAAATGTGATTCCTGTATTTATAAAGGGAGGTTGAAGTCCAGGAAGTTATATATAAAATATTTTGCAATTACATATAAAACGTAAATTGGTTTGATCTCAAAACCGAAAATATACTTGGAGCAGCTAACGCAAATTTCAAGGGGGAACGGTCAAGCTTGAATGGCCTTGATAATTCTTTGAAGAATTATACCAGTAGACAAGGGTGATGTAATATATTTGGATTTTGAAACAGCCTTCCTACTGAGTTTTTCCAGGTAATTCTGTTTTTGTTTTGATAAGGTAGTACCTGGTTGACTTGGGGCAGCATTTTTGAGGGCAGGGTTTCCTACCTGCAGCCATCTAATACTCCAAGGAGTGTTTGATGTCTGGAGATGGGATTTCTGTCCCTCACTCAGGAGGAAGTCCAGTCTCGAGAGCTGCCGGCCAATCTGATTGGCCTTTGTAGTGGTGTGGCCAGGACTGGGACGACAAGCAGTCAGTCTTCAAAGTCAAAGTCCAGGACCAGGGAAGTGCAGATAGTCTCACGGAAGGGACCTGAGCCTCAAGGGGACTGGGGATATTGATGGAAGGACTGCATTGGGGGGGGGGTGCCCAGTGTGGAAAGGAGGCCCCTGCCACTCCTGTCCCCACCCAAGACCTGAGCATAGTGACTTTGCAGCCTTTCACTGGGCCTCTGAACTGCACCAGCTCCAAGGAAAATGCTCCTTAAGTGATTGTTAAGTGTCCACTTAAGGGCCTCAATTGAGGCAAGGGTGGGTGGGTTGACCTTGACCTTGCCCATCCCACTGTAAACTGTTGACAGGTCAACATTCAGCATTGGGCTAAGTGGCAAGTAACATTCTTGCCATACAAATGCCAGGCAATCACCATCTCCTCCAACAAGAGAGAGTCCAACCATTGCCCCTTGACATTCAATGGCATTACCGTTGCTGAATCCCCCACTATCAACATCCTGGGAGTTACCATTGATCAGAACTGAACTGGACTAGCCATATAAATGCTGTGGCTACAGAAGCAGGTCATAGGCTGGGAATTCTGCGGAGAGTAACTCATCTCCTGACTCCCAAAGCCTGTCCACCATCTACTAGGCACAAGTCAGGTGTGTGATGGAATACTCCCCACTTGTCTGGGTGAATGCAGTTCCAGCAACACTCAAGAAGCTCAACACCATCCAGGACAAAGCAGCCCGCTTGATCGGCACATCTATCACCTTCAACATTTGCCCCCTTTACCATGACGCACAGTGACAGCAGTGTGTATCATCTACAAGATGCACTGCAATAACTCACCAAGGCTCCTTCGAGAGTACCTTCCAAACCCATGACTTCTACCATCTAGAAGGACAAGGGCAGCAGATAGATGGGAACACTACCACCCAGAAGTTCCCCTCCAGGTCACTCACCATCCTGACTTGGAAATATGTCACTTCACTGCTGCTGAGTCAAAATCCTGGAGTTCCCTTCCTAACAGCACTGTGGATGTACCTACACCATATGAACTGCAGCGGTTCAAGAAGGTAGCTGACCACCACCTTTTCAAGGGCAATTAGGGATGGGAAATAAATGCTAGCCTAGCCAATGGCGTCCACATCCCGTGAAAGAATATATATGACAAAGAAGGTCGGGGTGGGCAGGAGAGTGGTGGCAAGGCCTTCCAGGGAATTTTACAGGCCCCTCTATCGGCAGATGAGCTTAAATTTCAGCCCTTAACGTTGGAACATGTGGGATCAGGAGACAAGTAACGATGGATAGTAAACTGACTAAAAATTTTAAAAAACAGTAGGACAGCTTGAGTAGATAGTCAGTCTTGCAAATGGTGGGAAATGGTATTCCACAGGGATCAATGCTGGGACCACTGTTCACCATCAATGATTTGGATCAGGAATTAGTTGTACAATTTCAGAATTTGTGGATGACACAAAATTGTCTTTAACACAAAGGAAGAATGTGACAAAAATGAAAACATTAATGAATGAATTTGTAAATGGGCTGTAATTAGCAAATTAATTTCAGTGCTGCTAAGTGTGAGGTGTGAATCTTGATATGACTAAAAATAGTGTTTACATATGATAGAGGGTTGGAGGGGCACAAACATACAAGTTGCTAAAAGTAACATCACAGATTAATAAGACCATTTTTACAACAGCAAGTAAAGTGCTGGGGGTCATTTTCCAGAAAGAGAAAGAGAATTGAAAAGCAGAAAAATTGTTAAGCTTAAATAGAGTCTTAGACCAAGCTTGAAGTCCTGTGTGGTGTTCTCATCTTCAAGGAGGATATGGAGGCATAAGGAGGATAAGGTGCAAAAAAGAATTATGGGGTGATCCCAGAACTGAAAGGATGTCCTTACCATTGGACAAGCTGGGGCTCATTTTCCTAGAAAAGAGAACGCTGAGGGGTAGCCTGGTAGTGGTCCTTAAAATTCAGAAAGGGATTGATTGGATAGATGTAGAAAAAGTGTTTCCACATTTGGGGGAATCCAAAACTAAAGAGTCATAAATAACTCAAACAGGAATTCAGGAGAAACTACTTTCACCAGCTGCCATGGTGGGATTTGAATCCATGACCCCAGAGCATTAGCCTGGGTCTCTGGATTACTAGTCCAGTAACATTACCACTGCACCACCATCTCCCCCAGTTGTAGGAGCAAAGATCTGAGAGTTGTGGGTCTGGAGGAGATTACACAGATAGTGGGGAGTGAGGCCATGCCGAGGTTTGAAAACGAAGATGTGAAGTTTAAAATTGAGGTGTTGCTTAACCAGGAGCCAAACTAAGTAGGAGAGAACATGAGCAATGGGTGAGAGACCTGGTGTGGGTTAGAACACCAGCATAGATAGATGAGCCTCAAGGTTACAGAGATTAGAATGTGGGAGATTAGCCAGGAGTGTGTTGGAATAGTTAAGTCTAGAAGTAACAAAGGCATGAAGGACTCTAGCAACAGATGAGCTAAGTCAGGGCTGAAGTCAAAGACTAATTTATTAGAATTCTTTTGAAGAAGTAGCAAACAATGTGGACAAACCATGGGAATATCCGAGTATGTGGGATTTCCAGAAGGCACCTGACAAGGTACCACATCAAAGGTTACTAACAAAATAAGAGCTCATGGTGTATTAGCATGGATAGAGGATTGGTTAGCTAACAGGAAACAAAGTAGGGATACATGGGTCATTTTCGGTTGGCAAGATTTATTGAGTGCAGTACCACAGGGATCAGTGCTGGGGCCACAGCTATTTACAGTCTTTATCAATGATTTAGCTGAAGGGACTGAATGTATGGCAGCTAACTGTGCTGATGACACCAAGATAGGTAGGTGAGTAAGTTGTAAAGAGGACATGAGTCTGCAAGGTAATACAGATAGGTTAAGTGGATGGATAGAAATGTGGCATATGGAGTAAAATGTGGGAAAATGTGAACTTGTCCACTTTGGCAGGAAGAATAGAAAAGCAGCATATTATTTAAATGGAGAGAGATTGCAGAACTCTGAGGTACAGAGGGATCTGGGTATCCTGGTACATGAATCACAAAAAATTAATATGCAGGTACAGCAAGCACTTCTTAGGAAGGCAAGTGGAATGTTGTTGTTTATTGCAAGGGGAGTGGAATATAAAATAGGGAAGTTTTGCTACAGTTGTAGAGGGCATTGGTGAGGCCACATATGAAGTAATGTGTACAGTTTTGGGCTCCTTTTTAAAGAAAGGATATAATTGCATTAGAAGCAGTTCAGAGAGGGTTCACTTTGCTGATTCCTGGGATGAAAGGGTTATCTTGTGAGGAAAGGTTGGACAGGTTGGGTCTGTATCCATTGGAGTTTAGATGAATGAGAAGTGATTTTATTGAAACATAAGATTTTGAGGGGACTTGACAGGGTGAGTGCTTAAAGGATGTTGCTCCTTGAGGAAGAGACTAGAACTAGGGGACATCGTTTAAAAATAAGGAGCCTCCCATTTAGGAGAGAGATGAGGAGAATTTTTTTTCCCTAAGCATTGTCAGTCTGTAGAATTCATTTCCCCAGAGAGTAGTGGAGGCTGAGTAATTGAATATTTTTAAGACTGAGTTGCTAACGTTCTTCACTGACAAGGGAGTCAAAGGGTATAGGGGATAGACAGGAAAATAAAGGCCACAATCAGATCAGCTGTTATCTTATCAAAAGGCAGAGAAGGTTTGAGAGGCCGAATGGCCTACTCATGCCCCTGATTCGTATTTTTGTATGATGTTACAGAAGTGAAAATGGAGCAGTCTTAGTGATGTATGAAGCTTCATCTCCAGGTCAAGTATAAGACCAGGATTGTGAGCAGTCTATCCAAAGAAGTGGGAATGTTTGAAGTATTTTTGTTGTAGCTGTCTACTTTATGTGCAATGCATTTGCAATTTCCCATGTAACTGTCCTGCTATTGGATGTGATTAATGTGATGTACTATACATGTAAATATAGTGTGTCAGTCCACTATCCTGAATGTCTGTATTTGAATCTAAACTGATTCTCTTTTGGGGAGTGTGTTAGTAACTGGCTGTGACTTGGTCTTGCAACAAAAGAAAGAGAGACTTATATTTATATAGAACCTATTACAACCTCAGGCCAAAGTGATTTGCAACCAATGAAGTACTTTTTAAAGTGTAGTCACTGTGGAAATGCAGCGGCCAATTTGCACACAGAAAGGTCTCTCAAACAGCAGTGAGATAATGGCCAGATTATATTGTGATGTTGATGGATACATATTGGTCTGGATTCCAGGGCCCCCTGCTCTTCAAAATAGTACCATGAAATTTTAACATCCACCTGAAAGGGTGGTCAGAACCTGAAGTCTCACGTGAAGATGGCACATTCTGTAGTGCAGCACTTCCTCAGTACTGCCCAACTCTCTGGAGTGGGTCTTAAACACACAACTTGGGTAAGGGTGCTACCCACTGAGTCACAGCTGACACCGGGAGGGAATCATCTGGGATTTCTATTTCCCCCACATTAAATCAGCCTTCCGTCAGTTGATCTAAGCTGCTTTCAGTTGACGTGTCTGTGACTCGCTTTCCTTTTACTGTAATCGATTCACAAAGAGCGGATCTGAACTGCTTTAAAAGGAATTTTTAAAACATTTTTGTGAAAATTGTCCTGCTTGCAGTTGAGTCATCTAGAATCATCAGATCATGGAGTACAGAAGAGGCACATTCTTGGGTAGATCTCACCCTCCTGCTCTTTCTCCATAATCTTGCAAACTTTTCCTTTTTAAAGTATTTATCCCCTTTCAGGCAGCACATTGCGGATCACAATAATTCCTCATTGCATTAAAAAAATTCTCCTTATCTCCAGTCCAGTTTGCAGGAAAGGACAGGGACTAATCGAGTTGCCTTCGCAGAGAGCTGTCAAGATGTGATGAACCAAATGGCCGCCTCCTCTGCTGTAACCATTTTATGGTTCTTTCGATAATTACTTGGAGTCGGTGTTCTCTGATTACCAACTCTCTTGCCAGTGTCAACAGGTTCTAATATGGTGGACATGCCTCCAGCCTGATGGGATGTGAGGGAGTGTCTCAGAGGGACCTGCCGATAGCAAGAGTTGCCCCTGCAGGAAAACAACCCCTCCAGTCTTTTACACCACACACCACCCCCCACCCCCACATCTCCAGGTGCCTACTGGAGTACAGGCAGCGGCCATCTCTCTCACTGGCAGTGCCAGTACTGGAGAGCTTCTGGTCTCTGGCTGGCAGCTCTCGGAAGCAGGACATCCTCCTCGCAGGAGGAATTCCTGCGGGAAATTCCCCCTGCAGGAACAAGGAACCCTAATAGCAGCTAGCAGACTGCCTGATTGGAATTTAACCCCAACAAAGCTCCCACAAATGGCCATGCCGGGATTGCCAGTGGTTCTCCAGTTGATGGATAGGCCCACCGCCGCGACCATTAAATTCTGTCCGATGTGCCTGCGAGGAACAAAATGCATTATCCTCTCTGACTTCTGGTACAAACTCACCCCCTCTCTCCATTAAAGAGGAGTGAATTATCTCTTAGTTTTAGCTCTCTGTGTTGGAAGCCACACTGACCACTTTCAGAATGAAAATGGTGGTTGTCAAGGAAGCTGAGGAGCTGCCATAGAAGCCTTCCCTTTTTACCTGGTGCCAGTTTCGCGTATAGTCCAGGCTCTCTGCCTGGCCTGATTGGAGTTTCTGTGATTCTGGTGCATGCTGTTGCAGTGGTTTGTGGTGTGGATGCCAGGCACTGAGATTGATGCTGTTCCATGCACAGTGCTAAGAGGTGCAGGAAAGTCACTGCTAAAGTCCAGACATCCACATTCTGGGAAATCAAAAGGCTTCCATGGCTTTAGTCATTTTTATTATGTGCTTGAGGTGAGTGTACTCCTGACCAGTGAAGTGTTGGCCTTGCTCCTCTTTGTCTCTGGAACCTCCTCCAGTCCTACTACCCCCTGAAATTCCTGCACTGCTCCAATTCTGGTTCCCTGCACATTCCTTACTTTGCACCATCCTAAGCTCCAGAATTCAGCTCCTTGAGCTGAATGTTCCCCAGTAAAGTCCAACCTTTGCCTGTGTTTGGCACTGTGAATGTTTCAATGGTTCAATTTACAACAAGCCCCCTTAAAGCCCTGGTGAGAATGGAAGGATGAAAGATTCTATATTCCATTAACTTCTGAAAATCAACCTCACTCTCTGACATGTCTGAAGTCAGTCCTTTGTCTAACTGTCTGTCTCTGTCTTGCTCATTATGTCTTTGAGTATATACAAACGCTATCGTAGTGATCTGTTTGTGCCAGTGTTTAATGTTGCCCTTCCTGTTTGAATGTTCCTTCTCCTTGACATTGACTTGTCATCTCTGTCATACTGATGGCTTCGTAACCCTTTTAAGATTGGGAGACTTTGAGTTATTTTTGAACAACCAAAGCTCGACTACTTGAATCCTATCATCCATCGTCCCTGTGCTCTCATTTAAATTTTTTTCCACTGTCTTCTCGTCCTTATGTTCAAATCTTTCCGTGGCCTCACTCTACATTTCTTTGCAATCTTCTCTGGTCCTACTAGTCTCAAAACTCTACAATCTTCCAACTCTGGCCTCTTTTGCGTCCCCCTACTCCCTTCACCAACGTCTGCTCCTCTCCTCCCTGCTCTCGCCTTTCCTGTCATTAGCAGCCATGCCCACCGTCTGGATCCTGCGCTTTCCCTTGTTAAACCCTTTGGCACCTCTCTCATTCTCTAAGATCCTCCTAATAACCCCCTCTTTAACCATGTTGTTAGTCATTCTCCAAATATTACCTTCTTTGACTAGTCAATATTTGTTCAATTAGTTTTCTGTGAACCATTTTAGAATTGTTTTTTATCTTAGATGTTGTTTAATGCAAGTTGTATTCATTTTGAAGGAGCTGGCTAGCATTGAAGTATGTCGCAGGACATTTGGTCTATAATCTAGCAATGTGCAATGTCATCATTGGAACCATCAGAGATTGATAGAACAGTGCAGCACAGAAAGGGGCCATTGGGCCCATTGACTCTTTAGCAGGTCTTTCAAAGAGCAGTCCAGTAATCCCACACCCCACACTTTTTGTTTATCCCTGAAACTATCAAAGTATTTCTCCAATTCCCTTTTGAAGGCTGTGGCCACCACCATATGAGCAGTGTTTGGTTAGTGCCTCAGCAGCATTTCTCTCTTTTCAGCAAAATCCTAATCAGGAGGTGAGTGCAACGGCTTTGGATTCCCACATGGCAGGCCAGGGTCCCCACAAAGGTTTATACAAACTTGGCTGGGATGTGGGAATGAGGAGGTAATACCAGGGAGGGATACCAAGCTGCAAGGAATTTCAGGAGAGACAGATAACATTTGAGTAGAAAACAATAAAGCATTGGGTGGGTTCAGCATAACAGGGAAAGTATTAATGTCTAAATTAGAGTTACAGTGCATGTATGTGAATGCACAGTGTGGTAAATAAGGTTGGTGAGTTGCAATTGCAGATAGCTACATGAAAATATGTTGTGGCGATAACTAAGACCCGGCTCAAAGCAGACTGGGTATTAGATATTCCTGGATACAAGATGTTCAGGAAAGATAGGAAGGAAAGGGGGAGGAAATGACAGTATTGATTAAAGAGAGCATTGCAGTGCTGGGGAGAGAGGATGTCCCAGAGGGGTCAAGGGCAGAATTTATTTGGCTTGAACTAAAGAGCAAAAAGATGCAATTACATTGCTTCATGTAGTCTATGGGTGAAGGATGTAGAGGAACAAATTTGCAAGGAAGTAACAGAGACATTCAAGGATTAATAGGGAAGTTCTAATGGGAGATTTTAATTATCTGAATATAGACTGGGCTAGTAGTAGTGTAAAGGGCAGAGGGGGCAAGAGTTTCTAGAGTGCATTCAGGAAAATGTTCTACAGCAGTATGTTTCCAGTCCAACGAGAAAGGCACTGCTAGACCTGGTTCTTGGGATTGAGGTGGGCCAAGTGGATCAAGTGTCAGTAGGATAACATTTAAGTGATAGTGATCATTGTATCATAAGTTTAAATTGGCTATTGAGAAGGGCATGGAACAATCGAGCAAGACTAATTAACTGAAGGAAAGCTGACTTCAATGGGGTAAGAATGGACTAGATAAATTGTAATCAAAGATTAGCAGATAAAAGTATAACAGAATAAGAAGATGCTTTTTGCAAAGGAGATGGGTTGGGCACAGTCAAAGTATATTTCCACAAGGAGAAAGGTAGGGCAAACAAATCCAGAGCTCCCTGGATGGCAAAAGGGTTAGAAATTAAGATGAAGAAGAAAAATGTTCTAATAATAGATGTCAGGTGGATAATACAGTTGAGAACCAGGCTGAATATGAAAGGTTGAGGAGAAGTGAAAAAGCAAATAAGAGAAGAGAAGCAAAGAAAGAGTGTGAGCTAGCACCAAAGAGAATCCTAAAGTCGTCTTTAGGCATATAAATAGTAAAAGGGTGGTAAAAGAAATAGTGGGTCCAATTAAGGACCAAAAAGTGGATTAAAGCATGGAGGCTGAGGTATTAAATTATACTTTGCATCTGACTTTGCCAAGGAAGTTGATGCTGCACAGGTCATGGTGAAAGAGGAGGTAATTTAGACACGTGAAGGATTTAAAATTCATAAGTAGGTGGTATTGCATAGGCTCCCTGTACCTAACATTGATAAGGCACCAAGACCAGATGAGATGCATCCAACAACATTGAGGGAAGTGAGAGTGGAAGCTGCAGAGGTACTGGCTGTAATTTTTCAGTCTTCCTTAGACTCGGGTGGTGCCAGAGGACTGGAGAATTGCAAACATTACACCCTTGTTCAAAAGAGAGTAAAAATAAACCGAGAAACTACAGGCCAGTCAGTTTAACTTTGGTGGTGGGGAAGCTTCTATAAACGGTAATTCGGGACAAAATTAATAGTCATTTGGACAAATGCAGGTTAATTAAAGCTAGTATGGATTTGAGAGCAAATCATGTTTAACTAACTAACTAGGGTTTTTTGTGAGGTAACAGAGATTTCTGGGGGTAATGCTGTTGATATGGTATACAGGGACTTCGAAAAGGTATTTGTATAGTGTCACACAACAGACTTATGAGAAAAGTTATAGCTTGTGGAAAAAAAGGGTCAGCAGCAACATGCACGAAATTGGCTGAGTGACAGGAAACGGAGTAGTAGTTGTTTTCCAGACTAGAGGAAGGTTTGTAATTGAATTCCCAGAGATTGGTCTTAGAACCCCTGCACTTCAGATATATGTTACCGACCCAGACCATGGCATACAGGGCACAGTTACAAACTTAACAGATGATGCGAAACATGGAAGTTTAGTGAACTGTAAGGAGGATAGAGTTGAACTTCAACAGGATATAGACAAGTTGGTGGAATGGGCGAATAGTTCACAAGCAAAATTTAATGCAGAGAAGTGTGAAGTGATTCATTTTGGTATAAAAAATTGCAGAGACACATTTTAAATAATGCCTACAATTCTAAAGGGAAGAGAGCGAGCTGAGTGTATATTTGCATAAATCATTGAAGGTGGCACGACAGGTTGAGAGTACAGTTGATAAAGCATAGGGGATCCTGGGATTCATCAGTAGAGACAGAGACTACAAAAACAAGGAAGTTATGTTAAACCTGTATAAAGTACTGGTTCGTCCTCAACTGGAGTATTGTATCAAATCTTGACACTGCTCTTCAGGAAGGATGTGAAGGCATCAGAGAAGGTGCAGAAAACATTCACAAGCATGGTTCAAGGAATGAGGAACTTAAGTTACATAGATTGGACAAGTTGTGACTGTCTTCTTTGGAGAACATAGATTGGACAAGTTGTGACTGTCTTCTTTGGAGAATAGAAGATTGAGAGGAGATTTGATAGAGGCATTCAAAATCATGAGGGCCTGGATAGAGTAGATAGGGAGAAACTGTTCCCACTCATGAAAGAATCAGGAATGAGAGGGCACAGAATAAAGGCGATTGGCAAAGGAAGCAATGACGACATGAGAAACTTTTTCACACGGTGAGTGGTTAAGTTCTGGTGGAGTGTGGTGGAGGCAGGGTTAATTGAGGCGTTCAGAAGGGAATTGGATCATTATTTGAAAAGGAAAAATTTGCAGGACTGCGGGGAAAAGGCTGGGGAGTGGCACAAGGTAAATTGCTCCTTCAGAGGGCCAGCATTGTTTCAATGGGCCAAATGACCTCCTAGTGTGCTGTAATCATTCTGTGATTCTATGGACGGCATTTAATGGATGTGGCGGGGTTCTCGGTCATGAACCAGAAGACACCGATTTTCAAGTGACTGGTAAAAGAACCAGAGGCAATGTGAGGAAATTTTCTCGGCGGTGAGTGGTTAGGATCTGGAGTGTGGTGGAGGCAGACCCAATCCCGGTTTTCAGAAGAGAATTGGATAATTATCTGAAGATACATTTGCAGGGCTACAAGGAAAAGATGGGCAAATGGGACTAAGTGAGTTGCTGTTACAGACAGCCAGCATGACACAATGGGCTGAATGGCTTCCTCTTGTGCTGTAACCTTTCTTTGATTCTAAGAGCAAGGGCATTCTCCCCGGGTCCCAGCTAATCATTATCTCTCAACTAACTGATTTTCTGGTCATTGTCACATTGTAGGGACTTGGTGTGCAAATTGGTTGTTGGGTTTTCCTTGATTGAAGCACTGACTACAATTTGAAAATACTCCATTGACTGTGGAGTGCGTTGGGGTACCCAGAAGTCATGTAAAGCTTTCTATAAGTGCAGGTTCAGTCTTCTTCACAATAGTACAGCTCTTCATTAAAGTCTGGATTATAAACCCAAAGGAAAGCTTGTGTGCTTTAACTGAGTGAGTGTGAGGTAGTGTTTAGACATTATCTTTTCACCTCAAGACCTGGCTTGAATTCAGCCCAGGCAGATGAAATGAAGTAATCACTGGCCCACTTCCCTACTCCGTAATCTTGGAACCTCCCAGCTTCCTTATCCAGAGTGTTTTTGGCCTTGTTTCTCCAGTTAGGTTTTCCATGGTATTTTTGATTCACTGCTCATGAACTCCAGAGTGCAGCAATGCAGTCTCTCGGCATTTTACGCTAGGCTGAGCATAGTCATTATAAGTTGCCTTCAGTTGAAAAGCGCATTTATGATTCATACCAATTCCTGGACTATAAAGGTGGACACTGACTGGTGTTGCCTCCTGTTTTACTATACTTACCCCTCCCTCCCTGAGGCTGCACAGCATTCAACTTCATGTTCCTTGGAGTTGTACTTGATGGGGTTTCACATCCTAAAGCTCTTTACAGCCAATTAAGTACATTCCAAAATGGACACTGTTTGAATGTAGCAGCTAATTTGTGCACAGCAAGTTCCCACAAACAACAATGAGATATTGACCAGATTTTATTAATGTTGGTTGAGGGATATATATTGGCCAGGACACTAGGGAGAATTAAAAACAAAAATAAAAATACCTGGAAAAATTCAGCAGGTCTGACAGCATCTGCGGAGAGAAACACAGTTAACATTTTGAGTCCGTATGACTCTTCAACAGAACTAAGTAAAAATAGAAAAGAGCTGAAATTCAAGCTGGTTTAAGGGGGGGAGGGGTGGGGTGGTGGTGGGACAGGTAGAGCTGGATAGAGGACCAGTGATAGGCGGAGATAGCCAAAAGATGTCATAGACAAAAGGACAAAGAGGTGTTGAAGGTGCTGATATTATCAAAGGAATGTGCTAATTAAGGGTAGAAAGCAGGACAAGCAAGGTACAGAAAGCCCTAGTGGGGGTGGGGTGAAGGGAAGGGATCGAAATAGGCTAAAAGGTAGAGATAAAGTTTTATCTATCTGTACCTTGCTTGTCCTGCTTTCTACCCTTAGATAATATCACCACCTTCAACACCTCTTTGTCCTTTTGTCTATGACATCTTTTGGTTATCTCCACCTATCACTGGCCCTCTATCCAGCTCTACCTGTCCCACCACCACGCAGCCCTCCCCCCCCCTTAAACCAGTTTATATTTCTATTTTTACTTAGTTCTGTTGAAGGGTCATTCGGACTCGAAACGTTAACTGTGCTCCTCTCCACAGATGCTGCCAGACCTGCTGAGTTTTTCCAGGTATTTTTATTTTTGTTTTGGATTTCCAGCATCTGCAGTTTTTTGCTTTTACACTAAGGAGAATTAGCCTGCTCCACTTCAAACACTACATAGGGAGTTTTTGTTTTACATCCACCTAAGAGGATATGGGACCTCAGTTTAACGTCTCATCCAAAAGATGGCACCTGTGAAAGTGCAGTGCTCCCTCAGTCCTGGATAATATGCACAAGTCTCTGGAGTGGACCTTGAACCCACAAACTCCTGATTTAAGAGGTGAGCGTGCTATCTACTGAATCAGGGCTGCCACTAAAATCAGTGAAGCTCCAGATGCCTAGATCTGTCTGGCTACTTCTCAGTGTTTACCTAGACTCTGTTATTTGTTATCGATGTCTTGGACTCATTCCAATTGTTGGAGGAAAGCTTGCATGCCCTCAGTAATACTGTTCTGTTATCCCAGACTCCGAGGACCAAGATGTAACGGTTGTATTCTAGTGTAGCAGACCTCAAAGGCAAGTGACAGAAGGGAGTGCCCTTGTGCAATTACTTTAGTTACTTCATCGAATTCTCGAGTTTTTTTTCAAATTCTGGTTGAATTAGTGTTTCACTGGCCTCCTGAACCGTACACACCCAGTGAGACCTTTCCTGTTTTGAACAATAGGACTTCCTTCCTAATCCACAAATCTGTGCAGTGAGGGAGCGGTGAGAGAGTAACTGCACTGAAACATTGTAATCTCCACACTCACTGGGAAGGCTTGAACATTACCCCCTTGGACCCTCAACTGCCACGACCACACCTCAGAAAAATGGAACAACTTGTAGACATTTTATACAGAGGAGCCTGCATCATTTGATCTGTTTGTATGAGTTCTCTGCTATAAAATGTCTCTCGGGTCTGGAGTGGAAACTAGCTGGGCAGCTCTAAAGGTGAAAGAGGATGGAGTGTATTAGGGAGGCTCTCTTTCCGAGGAGAGGGGCCAGATTCTTGTATGTACGCTTATTTTTAAAAAAAATTTAGCCCACCCATAATGGATCTTTTGGGAAAGGATATTTACAAATGCTTTGTGTGCAATAAGTGACCAATGGTTGATCAAAGATTTTGAAATAGTGGCAGTGATGGTTTGCACTGGACTGTTTGACCACACCATATGATGCCCCTCCCTTGAAACCCTTATCACTCTGTCCTGCCTCTGCCCCTCCCTCCCCATGCCCCACCCCCAACAACTCAGTCACTATATCCCTGAAGTGCCAGGCTTGTGAGTGCTGTGACTGCATTCCCCTTGGACCTGTGCACGGGCAGTTGTGAGCAGAGGAGTTAAAATTCAGGTTGCATGAAAGCCTGTTATTTAGGCCTCATTCAGGCTTCCAATTGGACTGACCCACAAGATGCTTCCAAGAGGAGCTGCAATGTACAGGTTATAGGAGTCAAATCTCAGTTTGGGACAGGACCTCTCCTCTGAGGTCCAAATTTACCTAGCTAAGTCTGTAATCTCTTTACGGTGACCTGACAATTGCTTTGCAATCATCTTAGTGTTTGTCAGTGTGTTCAGGTAATGTGAATACTTTGAGATTGAATTCAGTGTAAGGGTCAATATGCTTGATTTGACCTTAAGCTAATTGTTGGCCTGTTGGCTTTCTCTAGGCTGATGCCTGGGGCTGATCAAGCTCTCTACTCTTTTGCTGTAAATTGATTTTGTTTTTTCTGCTGAGTATTCATACAACACTTGGTATGAGTCTTGGATCTGGGGGGAAATCTCAGTCTGATGGCAGTGAGTCAGCAGCTGCCTGTGAGAGGCCATCTTAATAATGGGCTGATTTTGGAAAAAGAAACTGCCTTTTTATCATCACAGTCTAAATATGAATTCCAGCATCCCGACCCACTTCCTCTCCAAATGCTGTGTGGGCTATGAATAGTCCAGCTGCTAAGATATAAAGATGGTTGTACTTTGAAATGCTGAGAGTTTTTTCCCTTCCTCAAGGACTTGCAATTCCTGTAGGTGTGGTTTATCAAAGATTTGTATTGGTATAGTGCCTTTCACTGTGTCCCAAGTGCTTTACAGCCTATGAAGTACTTGTGAAGCAGAGATACTGTTGTAATGCAGGAAAAATGGCAGTCATTTGCACATAGCAAGATACCACAAACAGCAACATGATAATGATCAGATAATCAGCTATTTTTATTCGGGGTTAAACATTGATCGCAGGAAAACTCTTCAGATAGTGCCAGGGATCTTCTACATCCATCTGAGAGGGCAGATAGGGTCTTGGTTTAATGTCTCATCTAAAAGACAGCCCCTCCCATCTTTATCTGAAGCCCAGCTCCTCAGCCAGACTGTTCAGTGCATTGGGGCAGCCCACCCTGGCGACTCAGCTATCTGCTTTGCAGAGGATCCAGCTAACTGAGGGCATCCTGTTTTAACCTGTGTCATTGTGCTGTAGGAGATTTGTCTTTGGCCTGGGGTCTGTGGTCTACTTGTCCTTGAGTCTGCTCAAGTCAATTATGAACAGAACTGACTTTTAACCCACAATATTTCACCTTTAAATTTCTGTTGTAGGAACAGAAGGAGGCCAACCTGGTCTGACATTTTAATGGGTCTTTGCTGATCTCTACTTGCCTTGGCTCCATAACCCTTGATACCCTTGCCCAACAACAAGAATTTAATTATCTCAATCTTGAAAGCTCCAATTGCACATCAGCATCCCCATCCTTTACGGTAAATGATTCCAGGTTTTCACTAAAAACATTTGATATTTCAATGTACGAGCTTGCATGATCACAAACATGCACATTTCTATTGTGTGAAGGAGTGCTTCCTCACTTCCTTCCCCAGTGGCCTAGCTCTAACTTTATGATTAAATCCCCTCATTCAGAGGGTGTACCCCTCAATCCTCCAAACTCAAGGGAATATAGGCAGAGATTATGCAACCTGCCTTGGTCATTTAACCCCCGAAGCCTTTGTATTGCTCTGCTTACATTTGTAATCAACCCTCTTCTTTCTACCTCATCACAAATATCCCATTTGATATTATAAATGATCGAAGCATCACACTTGATTCAACCAGAACGTTTCAAACCTCAAATCACTGGGATATTGATTATCCAGTTTTATAGAAATATTTCCTGCATCCAAGTATGAAAGGAATTGTACTGTGATGTGCCTGAGAAGAGGTTGAACCTTAGTGTATTAGTTTCCTTTTTCACAAGACCCGCAGTGGGAAGAACACTGTAAGTATTTACAGCCATGTTCTCACAGCAAAGAAAAGAGATGATATGATGGCTGTGTTTTTTAGGTTTGAAGCGATGAGATAACGTAAACCATGACCATCCAGAAGTATAGAACCAGAGCACTTCTCAGGGTGGGGATGGGGAATTGAAAACTTAACTACAGAAACAATATTTCAGTGAGTGCATGGTCGGTCTGTGGAATAGGCTCGCTAGAGAGATGGTGGAAGCAGTATTAAAACATTTAAATTCGATTTCTGACAGAAAATAAGATTTTGGGATACAGTATATGAGTAAATTGAGACAAGACATGGCCAAGGAGTTTGGAAGGTGCAGGTGACTTTGGATCTATGATTCCCAAAGTCCTCCGCCATTGTTGGTTTTCCTCACATCGTGTCTGCCTCTATTGTAGACTCATTGAGAAAGGTTAATTGCTAATCAACTTCACTGTTATTGAGGCTACCCAGATTGTAGAAGGCAAACCCGATGGACTTTGATCTTCTTTTCACCAAGTAGTTTCCATGTTTCTACAACAAGGTGAGGTCTTCCAGTGTGAGGGATTTCAAGTTTTTGTTTGAAGATTTTTGTAGGACCAGTGGGTTTTTCTCCACAGTGGCGCAATGGCGATGCTGGCATGATGTTATTCTTCTTGATCTAGGAGACGATTTTGAGGGAACGGAACAGGCTGATTTTGTTCTCCTTGGTTTGGAAGGTCAAGAGACACGTGGATTTTGTTGTTGACTTTCTGGCCCAAGTTCTGTGAAGAGCTTGTTTTAATTTTGAAAATCTTCATTTTTAAGAAAATAGTATTGAGGCAGAAAGCCACTGAAGAGTTGTTGGATCATTTCATGTCATGGGGCAGCTTCTTGAAGCTGGGTTGAAAGAAGTTGGAAAGGAGGCTAAGACTGGGAAGAGCTGATGTCTTTACAAATTAATGAAATTCTAGTTTTTCATAGAATTCACAGCCCCAAAAACAGGCCCCTCAGTTGGTATTAATGCTGCAAACCAACTTCTGCCCACCCCAATTCATCGAATCCTATCAGTGTAACTTTGAACCATGCCTTGGAAAAGTTCAAAGTAATTAATTTTTGTGACAGCATGAGATTTCCTAAAGACTTTAGTGAAATCAGTCCAGTATCCCAACAATACAGGTTTGAACTAGGACAAATACTGCAAACCCTAATCTGACCAAAAGTACAAGCCCCAGGATCTTCAAGCTTTAGCCAGTTGCTGTCAAAAAATGTTTAAGAAGTTAATCATTTATCCAGATCAAATGAAGCCAGTTCATTAGTCTTCCAGCCAAGCCTCTGCAGTTCAGTAATGTTTGATCTTGATACCAGTAGCTGACAGGGTGGATATAGGAATGTTTTGAGTTATTGTAACAATGGTAAAGCCAGTTAGAACACCTCAAACACCGACGTTCTCTTGCGTAGAAGATCTTGAATTTCTGATCGCATTGTGTGAAAGTTTATTATCTGGAATCATCTCGCTCATGGAGGCCTAAGAGCTGAGGCTTTACTTTTGTGATTTGCCCCAATTAACAGGCCTCCTGATAATCAGTAAGGATGTTCCTTCCCTGCCCTTTTTGTCTCTCTCCTCCCCTCAGAAAAGCAAAGAACTCCTAATGCAGATCATGGCGATCCTTGTGGATCAAAAGATTGAATGCAAATTCAGACAATACGGGGCCGTTTGACTTGGGTCGCCCTGGGAACATTGCTGACGGAAGATCCATTTGCATTTCAGGATTTGGAGCTTGAGAAACATCAGATGATGTGTCAAAATGCCGCATGTAGCAAAGCTGTAAATTGTGGTATTATGGTTTACAGTATGTTACATTCCTTGACTGCTGCTTGTGGGAAATGCTCTTCATATAAAGAACATATAATGTAAAACAGAAAGTTGACCTAAGTTATGCAATTCAGCCTTACTTAGAGCTGTTAAAAGTTCTACGTTCTGTCTAGCTCCACATTAAATTTAAAAAAAACCCTGAAGACGACAAAACTGAACTTGTTCTGTTGCCTTGGCAATAAAAGAGGCCTTTCCTGGGGAGGAGAGAACCCATTAATTTGCATCGTGCTATTTATAGGGTTGCCTAAGTAGAGTGCTTGGGGGTGGGGGGGTGGTGGGGGAAGCGGGATGTCAAATTTTGATTTGTATTTTGTTGAGTGAGTGGAAATAGTCGACAGATCTCAAAGGATCTGAAATTTAGGAAGTCTGCAAGAGTATCAGAACATTGGCAGCTGAGGAATGTGTGGCTTCTTGTTCCTCCTTTGCTCCCTTATCGTGTGGGTGCCAGATTAGTGTGAGCCCGTATATCTGATTCTCTCAGTACTGAGCAATGTCTCGCCCTCACTGAGCTGAGTTTTACCATATAAGGAATAAGTCAAGCCCTGTCAGAGTGAGGCAGGGGCGGGATTTTGATGCCAAGAACCCTCTCGGAAATCCTGCCGTTTGCTCTTAAACTTTGAAGGTTGATTAACTGTAATAGAAATGGGTTAACATCCTTCCACTGAAGCACAACAGCTAATTGGCAGAGATCATTTTGAAGGGAATGTCAATTTAATGCAATTAGTGGTTGATGTAAATTAGAGTCGGTCACATCCTAACGATTTTTTTGTGTAACAAGGAATAGTTCTCACAAGAGCTGACTCCCTGCTTTGTTGAAATTGTAGGGCTGGTATTCAAGAGCCGTGTGACTCTTGTGAGCCACATTCCAGTTCCCTTTGTGTCTGGTTGGGATGATGGGCTGGAGGTGGGGAGGAGAATGTTATCCGTTCCTACCCAGTGCAGCACAAAGGCTGAAGTGCTGTCACCACATGAAACGGATTCCCAGTCAACCTGTGAGAGTTTGATTATAAGTTTGCGCTTCTGAACTCTCTTCCCCAGGAGTCGTAACATTTTCATGCAGATTGCTCTACGTAGGAAGAGAAGGCCATTCAGCCCCTCAAGCCTGTTGTACCATTCAACTAGATCTTTACTTCAACTCCATTTGTCCACTTTGATTCCTTAATAAGCTTATCGAATAAATCAATTGACCCCTGACCACAAAAGCTTAGTGCGTGAGTTCCAGATTTCCATGGCCCTTTGTGTGATCAAGTACTTCCTGACTTCATTCTCCCATCTGAGTTGCAAGGTTGTTGGTTCAAGTCATACTGCAGAGACTTGAGCACATAATCTAAGCTGACATTTCCCCAGCTGTCCTGAGGGAGTGCACCCCTGTCGGAGATGCCATCTTTCAGATGAGATGTTAAACCGAGGCTCTGTCTGCACTGATGGATGTAAAATATTCCATGGCACTATTTTCAAGGAGAACAATATCAACCACCAACTAATATCAGTTATCTGGTCATTTATCTCATTGCTGTGTGTGGGATCTTTCTGTATAAAAATTGGCTACATTAAAATAGTGACTGCGCTTCAAGTACTTAATTGCCTTTAAAGCACTTTGGGACATGAGATTGTGAAAGGTGCTATAAAAATGCAAGTCCTTTCACCCCTGAACAGCCTAGTTCTAATTCTCAGGTTTGCAGTGGACCCCTCCTTTCCCTTTACATTTTATACATTTCTAATCTGGCTTTAGATTTGGAGTTCAATTCTTTTTTAAAAAAGATAAGCTGTCTTTTCATTTGACTCATTCACAGTTGTGTAATGAATGATTTGGTTGCATTAATTGTATGTCAATATGCATCACTTGTTATTTGAATCACAAAAAGTTAACATGCAGGTACAGCAAGTGATTGAGAAGGCAAATGGAATGTTGTTGTTTGCAAGGGGAATGGAATATAAAAGTAGGGATGTTTTGCTAGTTATACAGGGTGTTGGTGAGGCCACATCTGGAGTACCCTGTACCGTTTTGGTCTCCTTTTTTAAGAAAGGTCATAAACACATTAGAAGCAGTTGAGAGAAGGTTCTCTTGACTGTTTCCAGGGATTTTGAGGGGTGTGGGGAGGTTGTGGGTGGTTTCTTATGAGGAAAGGTTGAACAGCCTGGGCCTGTATCCATTGGAGTTTAGAAGAATGCGAGGTGATCTTATTGAAACACTTAAGACCCTGAGGGGTTTGACAGGGTGGATGCTGAGAGGATGTATCCCCTTGTGGGAGAGACTAGAACTAAGGGACACAATTTAACAATAAAAGGGGTCTCGCATTTAAGGCAGAGATGAGAAGAATTATTTCGAGGGTTGTGAACCTTTGGAACTGTCTTCCCCGGAGAGCAGTGGAGGCAGGATCAATATTTTTAAGGCAGAGGTAGATAACCTTTGACTTCCTTGTTAGTCAAGAATGTACCAGGGGTAGGCAGAATGTGGAGGTGAGGCCACAATCAGATCAGCCATGATATTGAATGGCAGAACAAACTTGAAGGGCCAAATGGCCTACTCCTGGTCCTAATATGAATGTTTGCATGTACTTTGGTGAGAGGAGTTAATTAAGCTTCAGGCAGTTGTCAACAGGGCCTTTGTTTCTATTGTATAAGAATTGCTACTTCCTAGAAGAAAGTGGTCTGCAGCAAGAAATTAAAAGGAGGCGTTTAGACCCTCAGCACCTGAGAGCTTGGAACCTAAAGCAGCTTTTAAAGAGCTGCTGAATTCTCATCAAATGGTAATGGAGCTACTAATTTCATCAAGCAAATGCTGGTTTGCCTGGCCAATTATGGTTGATTAGAGAAACTCTTGCATTTACATGGCATTTTTCATAACCTCAGCACATCCAATGAAGTGCTTTTTGAAGTGTAGTCACCACTGTAATGTAGGAAATGAGGCAGCCAACTTGCACATGGCAAGCTCCCACAAACAGCAATGTGATAATGACCAGATAATCTGTTTGTTTTGTGATGTTGATTAAGGAATGAAAGTTGGCCCCAGGACACTGGCGAGAACTCACCCCTTCTTTGAAATGTTGCCCTGGGACCTTTTACACCCAACTAGGAGGGAGGCAGGGCCTCCATTTTGACAACTCATCCAAAAAATGACACCTCCAACAGTGCAGCACTCTCTTAGTACTGCACTAGGTATCAGCCTTGAATTTTGTGTTCAAGTTCCTCTCCAATAGCCTGCCTGGAACCCACAAACCTTCAGACTTAGAAAACGAGAATGTTTACCAACTGAGCCATGGTAACATTCTTAGCTCCCCCAGTGTGGCCAGCGCTGGGTGGTGTTGGAGCTGCATCCAGGCAAGTGGAGAGTATTCCATCACACTCCTGACTTGTGCCTTGTAGGTGGTGGACAGGTTTTGGGGAGTCAGGAGGTGAGTTAGTCGCCCTCAGAATTCCCAGTATCTGACCTGCTCGTGTAGCCACAGTTTTTTATATCACTAGTCCAGTTAAGTTTCTAGTCAATAGTAGGAGATTTGACAATGACAATGCCTTTGAATGTCAAGGAGTGGCAGTTAGATTCTCCTGTTGCCTGGCACTTGTGTGATGAGAATGTTACTTGCCACTTATTAGCCCAAGCCAGGTCTTGCTGTATGTAGACACAGACTGCTTCCATACCTGAGGAGTCACAAATGCAGTTGAACCCTGTGCAATCATCAATTTGTTAACAATCCTGGGAGCAGGGAGTGCAGGAGGGACATTGTATCCAGATCTCCCTGTAACAGGCACTATCCGGAAGAGGCAGTGGTGTTGTGGGGGATGGGGGTGGGTGCTTGATTTTTTTTTTTTGCAAAAATATACTTTATTCATAAATCTTCAAAAACATTTCGAACCATTTCAATATCACCATTACAAAAATACAATCAGGTTCAACTTTTACAACATGAATCACAAGGTGTATCAGTACAAACAATGAATATTACAATCATTGGCAGACATTCATTTTAAGCTGTACAGCCTGAGGGGCTCTTTACAGTTCCCAGCCCCTCAGTGTACAATGGCAGAAAGGTCTTAGGCAGCGACCCTTCCCCATTGCGCCTTTGTGGCGGCTGCCCCAAGCTTAACTGTGTCCTACAGCACATAGTCTTGGACCTTGGAATGTGCCAGTCTGCAACACTCGGTCGGGGACAACTCTTTGCGCTGGAAAACCAACAGGTTTCGGGCAGACCAAAGAACGTCTTTCACCGAGTTGATGATCCTCCAGCTGTAGTTGATATTTGTCTCGGTGTGTGTCCCTGGGAACAGCCCGTAGAGCACAGAGTCCTCTGTCACAGAACTGCTCAGGATGAACCTCGACAGAAACCACTGCATCTCTCTCCAGACCTTCTTAGCAAAGACACAATCTACAAGGAGGTGAACAACGGTTTCTTCCCCACCACAGCCACCTTGAGGGCAACGTGCAGAGGGAGTGAGACTCCTGGCATGTAGGAAAGATCTTACAGGGAGGGCCTTTCTCACCACCCAAGCTACGTCTTGGTGCTTGTTGGAAAGTTCTGGCGATGAGGCATTCTGCCAAATGACTTTGTCAGTCTGCTCAGGGAACCATCCCACAGGATCCACCCTCTCCTTTTCCCTCAGGGCCTTTAAGACGTTACGTGCCGACCACTGCCTGATGGACTTGTGGTCAAAGGTGTTTCTTTGCATAAATTTTCCCACGAGGGACAGGTGGTACGGCATGGTCCAACTACTTGGAGCGTTCCGCGGCAGTGTGGCCAGACCCATCCTTCGCAATACCGGGGACAAGTAGAATCTCAGCACGTAGTGACACTTGGTGTTTGTGTACTGAGGGTCTACGCACCGCTTGATGCAGCCGCACACAAAGGTGGCTATCAGTATGAGGGCGATGTTGGGCATGGTTTTTCCCCCTTTATCTAGAGGCTTGTACATCGTGTCCCTGTGGACACGATCCATTTTCGACCTCCAGACAAAGCGGAAGATGGCTCGGGTGATCGCCACCGCACAGGAGTGTGGAATGGGCCAGACCTGCGCCACGTACAGCAACAGCGAGAGTGCCTCACACCTGATGACCAGGTTCTTACCCGCAATGGAGAGGGAGCATTGCTCCCACATGCCCAGTTTCCTTTTCACCATAGACACTCGCTCCTTCCAGTTTCTAACGCATGCCCTGGTCCCTCCAAACCATATCCCCAGCACCTTCAGACTGTCAGCCCTGACAGTGAAGGGGACAAAGGATCGGTCAGCCCAGTTCCCAAAGAACATGGCCTCACTCTTCCCATGATTTACCTTGGCTCTCGAGGTCAGTTCGAACTGGCAGATGTGGATAAGTCTGTGCACCGACAGCGGATCCGAGCAGAAGACGGCGACATCGTCCATGTACAAGGAGACTTTGACCTGAGTGCCTCCACTGCCTGGGATCGTCACTCCTCTTATGCCCGGATCCTTCCTGATGGACTCAATAAAGGGTTCTATGCAACACACAAAAAGAACAGGCGAGAGAGGGCAGCCCTGCCTGACTCCAGATTTAATAGGAAAGCTATCTGATTCCCACCCATTGATCGAGACTGCACTACTGATAATGTAGAGCAGTTGGATCCAATTGCGAATTCCCTCCCCAAACCCCATTTTGGAGAGCACAGCCACCATGTAGGTGTGCGATATTCTGTCAAAGGCCTTCTCCTGATCCAGGCTGATGAGGCAGGTATCCACACCCCTGTCCTGTACATAGGCAATTGTATTCCTGAGCAGCGCGAGGCTGTCAGAGATCTTCCTGCCCAGCACAGTGCAGGTCTGGTCAGGGTGAATCACCAGTTCCAGAGCGGATTTGACCCGATTGGCAATGACCTTGGACAGAATTTTATAGTCCACATTCAACAGTGAAATGGGTCGCCAATTTCTAATTTCCTTCCTTTCCCCCTTGTGCTTGTAGATGAGGGTGATAATGCCTTTCCTCATGGATTCTGACATACTGCCGGCCAGGAGCATACTCTCGTACACTTCTAGCAGGTCCGGGCCGATCCAGTCCCACAGAGCCGAATACAACTCCGCCGGCAAGCCGTCGCTTCCGGGAGTTTTACTCTTCTTGAAGGACTCAAGGGCCTCAGTCAGTTGGTCAGGAGTTAGCGGTTTGTCCAGGCTTTCCCGTATACTGTCATCTAAGACCTCCGTGATAGAGGACAGGAAGGACTGGGAGGCCATGCTGTCTGTGGGCTTCACGTCATACAATCGGGCATAAAAGGATTTGCTGATCCTCAAAATGTCGGACTGTGATGACTTTACTGAGCCATCTTCCTTCAGGCTGCTGATCACAGAGCAGTCTCTGTGTACCTTTTGGAAGAAGAAACGTGAGCATGTCTCGTCCTTCTCCACGGAGCAGACTCTGGAACGGAAGATGATCTTGGAGGCCTCCGAGGCAAAGAGTGAGGCTTGCTGGCTCTTCACCTCTTGGAGTTCCTCCTTGACATCAACCCCCATCGACTGCAGCCGGAGCAGATTCTGCATGTTTTTCTGGAGTTGGGACATTTCCCTCTGTTCCTTTCTAGATTTCTGGGTGCCTTTGAGGATGAAAAACCTCTTGATATTTCCCTTGATCGCTTCCCACCAGTGTGTCAGTGACTCAAAGTGGAGTTTCATGGTTCTCCAACCTTTGTAATCCCTCTTGAGCTCCTCAATGTTCTCTGGGGTCAGCAGTTTCACCTTTAGCTTGCATGCCCTCCCCTGCCAACCCTCTGGTCCTTCTCTAAGTGACAGTCAGCCAGTAGGAGGCAGTGGTCAGAGAAGAACACCGGCTTGACGTCGGTGGATCTGACTGTGAATGCACGGGACACAAACAGGAAATCTATCCTGGAACAGACAGACCCGTCAGGCTGCGACCAGATGTATCTACGCTGCGCTCCGTCTGCAGGGTTGCTGAAGACGTCATGCAGCTTGGCATCTTTTACTGTTTCCATCAGGGATCTGGACGCAGCATCCAATCTGCTGTCAGCTCTGCCGGATCGTCCAGCCGCATCGATGATGCAGTTGAAGTCACCGCCCAGAATGACCGGCCTGGAGGTTGCCAGCAGCAGTGGGAGCTGCTGAAAAACCTCCAGCCACTCAGCCCCTTGTGATGGGGCGTAGACGTTAATTAACTGGAGTGGAGCATTCTTGTACATTACGTCTGCTACGAGGAGGTGCCCGCCCACCACCTCCTTAACCTGGGAGATGGTGAAGCTGCCTCCCCTCAGTAGAATACCCAGGCTGGAGGAACGAGAGTCGTTTCCTCCCGACCAGATCGATGGCCCATGTGACCACCATCGTGACCATTGCCTGTAGGAGCTGAGGTGCGGTATCGCACACTCCTGCAGAAACAACAGGTCAGCTTTGACCTTGGCAAGGTAGCCCAAGGTCACAACACATCGCGTAGTAGATTTAATGCTACACACGTTTATGGATACAATCTTTACACCCATTTTAAAGCAGTTAGTCGCTTACCAAACCTGTAGTCTCTGAGAGTTCCAGACCTTTGGTCTGCTCCTTCATGCCCGTAGTGCGCTCAAATTGCTTCACTTTGGATGGGCTGAGGAAAGCGTCCTGAACCTCCCCATTGGCAGTGTTCTGCTCGGGTGGCATCTGGGGGTCCATGCAGAGAGCGGGGTTTGAAATGTCCTCTGTTGGAGAAGCTTCTCCAATCCTCTCCCCCTCTAGGGCGTTGCAGCTCCCGGCTTCCCGGAGCTGGGGTGCGCTGAGCGCCTCACTGTTCCCAGATTCCTGGGGTTGTGGTACACTGGCCTCTTCGGGTTGTGGGCAAAGTTGGGGTGCGCTGGTCTCCTCATTGTCTCCAATGTTCTGGAGCTCGGGTGTCTCATCCTCCAACTCCCCAGCGTTTTGCCGCTTCTTCTGTTGGCGCCGCCCTGGCCCTTCTTCGTCCGAAGAGCTGCTGCTCTTGTTATCCGTGTCGGATAGGAGACGCTTCTTGACTCTTGTCTGGGACGTGGCTTGGTTTCTTTTTAGCCCCTTCTTCCTTTTGGCTCTCTTCATCAGCTGCCACTCCCCCTGCTGCTTTCTCACTGCTGCCTCCTCCTCCTCCGTTGATTCGCTCTCCTGAGGAGTGGGAGGTTCAGGGGGCAGTGCTGTTGGTTGGCCGTCTGTTGCCCCAATCTTTTCCTCCACCTTGTCTCTCTCTGTGTCCTCCTTTATCCTGTTGTTCTCCCTGGGGGCCTTGGTGGTTGGAGTGACACGAGGCATTTCTTCTGCTTCCCTCTCGTTGGCTTTGGCTGCTTGTGCATAAGTACGGCAACGTTTGGGGCAGGTCTTGTAGAGGTAACTTGCCTCGCCACACAGGTTGCAGCACTTAGCCTGCATAAGCGACAAAGTTTGGGTTGCCCAGCGTAGACAAGGTAGCCACGGCTTCCCCCGATAGCGAATCTGAAAGGGGGTGGAAGACGGCTCCCTTACCGTCGGTCTTGAGCGTTACCTTAACCTGGCGTTTACATGTCCAGATCCCCAAATCATCTCTAACCGCGATGCAGCTCCCAACCTTATCGAAGTACCTGGTGAGGAAGGTGAGCACGTCAGCGACAGGGACGTAGGGGTTGTACAGATGCACCATCGCAACCCGTTCTCATTGCAACGGCAGAGCAAAGAGCGGCTCCACTGTCAGGATCTTCATTTCTTGCAGATCTTTCTTTTCCTCAAACGCCTTCAGGAGTTTGACACAAGCTGCCACTTGCTTGAAAGTCACATCAAAAAATCCAGCGCTGGGGAAATCCTGTAGGCAGTAGATCTCTGCAGCCTCCAAACCACACTGCTTGAATAGGATCCCCTTGGTGAAGAAGGTCCTGTCCATTCCTGTTCCTTGCTCGCTGCCCTTCACCATGACTCGGATGGTGTTAGGTACCCCATGGTAAGGGGTTTGACTGATTATAGCCATTGCTCTTTCTCTGGCAGAAATGCGATGAAGGTCTCTCCCCTGCCAGGTAAGGATGGGGGTGGGTGCTTGATTGTGAGTTTACAGCTGGGATTTATGCTTCCTGGATGATTTGAGTGGTGATGGATCCTAGGAGAACAGAGGGGCCCTATCTCCTGGTCTGGCGACATTATTGTTTTACATCTTTGTGGAGAATGATTGGCAGAGTCACCATAAGCATCAAGTCATAGCTCCCTACGCTCCAAAGTATTAGACAACGGAGATTAACCTGTAAAGAAATTGGAATCGTGTGTTGTGTGATTTATATTCTGTTTATATTTAAACATTCCCGGCTATAATTCTTGATGTCACTGTTCCCTTTGTTCTCCTGTTTTCAGAAACAGTCTCCCAGATGCCAATAAATCCAGGAGAAAAATGTTGGCAAAATCTTTTCGATTGTGATGAACTTAATACTGAAACAAATTGTTTTGGCACTAGCCCCACCCGAATGAGGTTTTTTTCTGTGACAGCAGGCTGGCCTCTGTGACAACCTGAATGATACTCTTTCGAGTACCAACCCGTTTCCATCTGTTTCAGCTGAAGTTACGTTGTTTCATAGTTTTGCCCTTGTGAGATTTGAACTCTTGATCTTGGGGTTACAAACCCAGTACCATAACCACTTGGCTAGGAGTCTGACTCGACTCAACATTCAAAATGACCAAATGATGCAGAGTAGCAATTGACAATGGGATCTTAAACTATACGATCAAACCAATAGAATACAAACCACAGTAAATCATGAACAAAGTGTTTAATGTTTTGGTCGTTCACTCCTTTTCTGATCACTGGGACACACAAATACTGGAGATAAAACCCCGAAATTGATTCCTAATGTCAAAGCTCTTGAGTTAGGAGAAGAAATTTGAGCTTTTCAGTCTGGAACAGGAGATACCTTAATAAGGGATCTAAGATAGTTAAGGGAATTGAAAAGGTAGATCTGGAAAACTGCTTTAAATTTAATTGAAACTATGACAAAATGGCACTGGTACATGCAATGTTAAAAGTGAAATTATTATGTTTTTCACACTGGGTAATAAATGTTTGGAATCAACTCCCATATTGATCAGTGGAAGCAAAAAGCCATGAATCACTTGAACAATTGGATGAAGTTATGGGAGGAGGGTAGGGTTTGTCTGGGTGAATGAATTATTATGGGCTGAATGACCTTGCTCATCATTACTATTCTGTGACTGTGTTTGTGTCCAGTTCTGATCCAGTGAGTTGAAGAATCCAGGCTTATGTTGATGGTGGGGATGGTGATGGCGGGGGTGGGGGTGGTGGTCAGTGTTTCCTCTGAGGTACACAGGTGAGTGGCCATGTAGCAAGTTAGCACATTGGCTGCACACGCATGCACTTGACTGAATGGAGTGTGCACAACAAAAAGTGTAGGGTTGTGGGTAGGAAGGGGTGGTGTGTGGGAGAGTATTTAACTTAGATGCTTTGGTGGATTTTATTTAGACTCGATCCCTGCATAATAAGGAACACATTGACTTGTCATTTCCCAGCTGGCTGTCCTGCTCTGATAACTGTGTTGATTTAAAGTTCAGGAGTTGGGACGCTCCTAAAGGACAAACATTACTTTGCCCAAGGACTAAGCTCTAGATTTCCTGTCCTGATTGTTGAAGTCGTGCCACGTGGTGAGCTGAAATCCACTCTCTACTTGTATGTGACTCTGAGCTGGCATTGAGAGGGGGAGCAGATGGGATTCTCTCCCAAGTTTCTTGCATAACATCAATCACATCTCTCTGCATTCCTGTGGGTTCCTGCAAATGCAAAGCAGCTTCTCCATTTCAACTTACTACATGACACATGGGCAACACTTGCGAGTGTCTTAAAGCTACAGCACCTTTTCTGGCGAGTCCTTCAAATGTTCTTAACTTACCCAATGATGTTATGTGCTTTGTTTTCTGCTCTTTCACCAAAGTGGTGTCAAAAGCAGAATCTGAGGTTGGAACAGTGCAAAGCCTCACTCTCAGTAGGTGGGTTTGATATAAAGGAGGAGGCACAAAGAGATGGCTTGGGGATACTTTTCCAGAAAAGGTTGGCAAGGTGTTAAACATTAGTAACTGGGAACTTGTGTGTTCCAATCATATTAATCAAGTTGTGCACTGTCCCCTTCTCCTGCCCACTCTCTGGCTCACCCCCACTCTCTCTTTCGTCCGCTCGCTTTCTCTTGTTCTGTCTGTCCCTCTTCCTGCCTGTGCCAAGAGGCCAGAATTAGAGGGATGCAGGGATCCCAGAGGGTTGTGGAGCTGGAAGTGTTTAGAGAGATTGAGAGACCATGATGGAATTTGAAAATGAGGATGAGAATTTTAAAATGAAGGCATTAATCAACCAGAGACTGGTATAGATCAGTGAGCACAAGGGTGATTGGGAACTGGGTACAAGTTAAGAAACGGGCAGCAGAGTTTTGGATGACCGCAATTTTAGGGAGGATAGAATGTGGGAGGTTGGCCAGGAGCGCATTGGAATAGTCGAGTCCAGAGGTCACGAAGGTATGGATAGAGGTTTTAGAAATTGGAGCCATGAGACATAGTAACTTTTACTTAAATTGCTTGATTCTGCAGCCCAGGATTCGCTTCATTTAACTTTGTGTTCTCATTGTGAAAGATGTTCTCTGACCCAGTTAATTTTCATCATCCCTCCTGCCTCCTATCCCTCAACTAGCACCATCAAATTACAGATGATTCTGTTATTCCCATTGCTCTTTGTGGTATCTTCCTGTGCACAAATTGGTTGCAGAATTTCCCTCAATAAAGGGACTGGATACTGTTGACCATGAAAGTCTCCTTTACCCTGTCCAGAACAGTACAACCATGGCACTGAAAGGAGGTGGGAAGAATTCAAAATTAATCTGCAAAAATAGCATTTCAGAGAGTGAATGATGAGTCTGTATAGCAAGTCACCTAGACAGCCAGTGGAAGCAGTTAATATTGATTAGTTCAAATTAGATGGATTTCTTTCAGAAAATATCATTTTTGGATGTAGTGCAGAATAATTTGAGACATGACGTGTGGTGAATGGATTGTTCTTGGGAGGAACAAGTGATTTTAGGCCTATGATTTCTGAAGCTCTCCACCACAGGGGTTTTCCTCACCTCATGTCTGGGTCTGTTGTAAACTAATTACTGATAGCTCTAATTAGTCATTGTATCATGTGACTACTAGGATGGCAGGGGAATGAGATGGATCCTGGTCTTTCTCTGTCCAGCAATTCCTACATTCTATCTCAGTATGTGGCAGTGAAGGAGTTGATGGAAGCTCAGTATTGCTCTGCAGGGCCCTACAGCGTGAATACCGAGGCAAATTCAACCCAGTTATCTTGGGCTGGCTGTACATTTGTGGACTGTACATGTTGGAGTTTGAGATGAGGGGGTTGGGGGAGTGGGAAGCCCCAATGTGTTCTGTGTTGTGAGGGGAGGTGTGGTAAGCACTTATGAATCTCTGTAATGGGTGGAGGATTATAATGTGCTCCCTGTAACCAGCTCCATGTAAATGAAAGAAATGTTATTTCTTTGAGTAATTTTGACCTTAATGCTGTGGTTACAAATATCAACACACATTTGTCACTGTCAGTATTTAAGAAATGTTTTTGCATGTCTGATTTCAGTACAGGCGTCTGAATCAGCCAATCTTCAATTGGCTATTTTGTATTAATGTCAATGATTTTTGTATTCATTGTCTCCCCTGCAGAAGATGTGGGCTCCTCACTCCAGGATATAGTCCCTGGGACACTGGTCACCCTCTGGCACTGCTCAACTGGACAAGTCTTGTGAAATTCCAGCGGAAACACTGGATAACTAACAGGAATGGCAAACCTGATTGATTCCCTCCTATGCCTTCCCACCCCAACCCTTTAGTTCACTCTGTACAAACAACAGTTTGTAACATCCCAAACCAACTGAAAGACCAGCTAACTCCCAACAGGTGGAAGATCCAAACTGGGATCAGATGGTGTGTGTAGTCTAGATACTCGACTAATCTACTGAGCCATTGAGAGTCACCAAGTCTTGAGCATTCTGTTGAATTAGCAAGTTTCCCTACTGAGCCCTTTAAGAAGACCCTTGTAATTAGAGGTTGCAGTGCTGGATCAGAGAGAGGAAATGAACAGTGACAATAATTGCCTTCCGAACTTGTATCATTATTCACCTTTGGAAAGTTTAACCAACATTGAGCCCAGCAGAAGCTCTTTGCCATCAGTCTTGCTGTATAATCTGCACTTTCTACAGTGAAAGTGTGATGCAAATAGATTGTATCTAAAATGTGTCCCTTTGCCTTCTGATCAGGCTGAAGGAGAGGTCGCTGCGCTCAATAGAAGGATCCAGCTAGTTGAGGAGGAGCTGGACCGGGCACAAGAGCGTCTGGCCACTGCCCTGCAGAAGCTGGAGGAGGCAGAGAAGGCAGCAGATGAGAGTGAGAGGTGAGCAATGATGAACTCTGCCATACTTCCTTAATCTGAGTGAGTTCAGTTGCTATAGAGTAACTTCCCAAGAAATCATAAAACAGATGAACATACAAAATAGGAGCAGAAGTTGACCATTTGGCCTCTCAAGCCTGCTCCGCCATTCAATGAGATCATGGTGGATCTGTTTGTTTCGAATTCCACATTCCCATCTACCCTGATAACCTTGCCTAACAAGAATCTATCCACCTCCACCTTAAAAATATTCACCGCCTTCCACCGCCTCCTGAGGTGGAGACTTGCAAAGTCGCACAACCCTCAATTTCTCCTCACCTCTGTCCTAAAAAGGTGATCCCTAATTTTAAAACAGTGCCCTCTAGTTCTGGACTCACCCGCAAGAGGAAATATCCTTTCCTCATCCACCTTGTCGATACCGTCCAGGACCTTATATTCTTCAATCAAGTCACCCCTCACTCTTCTAAACTCCAGTGGAAACAAGCCCAGTCTGTCTAACCTTTCCTTATATAACAACTTGGTCATTTCACGTACCAATCTTGTAAACCTTTGAATGGTCTCCAAAGCGTTTACATCCTCCTTTAAATAAGGAAATGAAAACTGCATACACTGTTCGAGATAAGGTCTCACAAATGCCCTGTATAACTGAAGCATAACATCCTTACTTTTATGTTCAATTCCTCTCGTGAAAAAGGACAATATTCCATTAGCCACCTTAATTACTTGCTGTACCTGCATACTAACTTTGTGACTCATGCACTAGAACACCTAGATCCCTCTGCACCCTGGAATTCTGCAGCCGTTCTGTTTAAGTAATAGTCTGCCAAAGTGAACAACTTCATATTGTTCCACATTATATTCCATCTGGCAGATTTTTGCCCACTTACTCAACCTATCTATTATCCATCTGCAACCTCATGTCCCCTTCACAACATACTTTTCTACCTATCTTTGTCCTCTGCAAATTTAGCCACCATGCCTTCGCTCTGCTCATCTAAGTCATTGATACAAATTGTAAAATGTTGAGGCCCCAGCACAGACCCCTGTGGGACTCCACTCGTCACATCCTTCCAATCAGAAAAAGACCCATTTATGCATACTCGTGTTTTCTGCCAGCCAGCCAATCTTCTATCCATGCTAATATGTTCCCCACTACACCATGGGCTTTTATTTTCCTAAATAACCTTATCGAATGCCTTCTTGAAATCCAAGTCCATCTAGAGGCTCCCCTTTATCCACAGTGAAGCCCACATTCTGTGAATGAATAAAAAAAAGTTACTCCTTCAAAGAACGCTAATGAATTGGTTAAACATGATTTTCCTTTCACAAAACCATGCTGACTCTTCCCCATTATGTTGAGTTTCTCTAAGTGCCCAGTTATAACCTCCTTAATGTTTGACCCTAGCAACTTCCCCACAACAGATGTCGAACTAACTGGCCTATAGTTTTCTGTTTTCTGCCTCCCTCCCTTCTTGAATAGAGGGGTTATATTTGCTATTTTCCAGTCGGATGAAACCTTTTCAGAATCTAGGGAACTTTGGAAAATTAACACCAATGCATCTACTACCTCATTAACCACCTCTTTTAAGACCCTAGGACGAAGTCCATCAGGACCTGGAGACTTGTTAGCCGCAGCTCCATCAGTTTACTCAGTGCTGCTTCCCCAGTGATTGTAATTTCATCAAGTTCCCCTCTCCCTTCCACCTCCTGATTTATAGCTATTACTGGAATGTTTTTTGTATCCTCAGTGAAGGCAGATTTGTTCATTTCATCTGCCACTTCCTTATTATCTACTTTTCACTCCCCACAGTCACTCTCTAGAGGACCAACACTCATTTTACTTACTCTTTTCATTTTAAATAGCTGTAGAAACTCTTGCTATCCATTTTAACATTTCAAGTTAGCTTCCTGTCATACCCTAGTTTCTTTTTCCTGATTAACCTTTTAGTCATTCTTTGCAGTTCTTTATATTCGGACCAATCATCTACCCTGCCACTCATTTTTGCGCAGTTATATGCTTTTCTTTAAGTTTGATCCTTTCCTTAATTCCCTTAGTTAACCATGGATAGTGGGTCCTCCCCTTAGAATTTTTGTTTATAGTAGGAATATACTTATTCTGAGTATTCTGAAATATCTCCTAAATGTCTGCCACTGTTTCTCTATTGATCTATCCCCTAGCCTAGTATCCTAGTTCATTTTAGCTAGCTCAGCTTTCATGCCCCCATAGTTGCCCTTATTTAAGTTTAAAATACTAGTCTTAGACCCACTCTTCTCTCATTCAAACTGGATGTAAAATTCAGTCATATTGTGGTCACTGCTACCTAGAGGTGCCTTCATTCTGAGGTCATTAATTAATCCTGTCACATCACACAATAGCAAGACTAATATAACCTGCTCTCTAGTTGGTTCCAGAATGCGCTGCCCTAAGAACTATCTCGAAAGCATTCTATGAACTCCTCATCAAGGCTACTGCTGCCAGTCTGATTTTTTCAGTTTATATGTAGATTAAAATCACTCATGATGATTGCTGTCCCTTTATCACAAGCACCCACTATTTCTTCTTGTATACTTTGTCCTACATTGCGGTTACAGTTAGGGGAACTGTAGACCACTCCCACTAGTGACTTCTTTCCCCTACTATTCCTCATCTCCACCTAAACCGATTCTACTTCCTGATGATCTGAACCAAGGTCATCTCTAACTATTGCACCAATTCCATCCTTGATCAACAGTGCAACCCCCTCCACCTTTACCTAGTTTCCAACTCTTCTTGAATATCATTTACCCTTCGATATTCAGGACTCAACCCTTGTCATCTTGCGGCAACATCTCCTTAATGGCTTTAAGATCATATTTATTTACTTCAATGTGCACAGTCAATTCATTTCCTTTGTTATGAATGCATTCAGAACAGATCCTTTAGTTTTGTCTTTTCGTTATCTTTGTAATATCTAGTCTTGACTATTGATGTATTCTTAGGTTTTTTCTCTGTCCCTTCCTGCTATTCTATGACCCTCATTACCATTATGGTCTCCTCCCTCGAATCTACCCTTGATTTGCTGCTACTACCCAAGCTTGATCTGCCCCCCTATCTTGTTTAGTTTAAAGCCTTCTCTACTTCCCTGGTTATGCAATTTGCAAGAGCATTCATCTCATGGTTCAGGTGTAGACCGTCTCAACGGTACAACTTCCGCTATCCACAGTACTGGTGCCAGTGCCCCACAGACCAGAACCCACTTCTCCCACACCAGTCTTTGATCCGCACATTCATCTCTCTAATCTTATTTGCCCTGTGCCAATTTGCACGTGGCTCAGGTACTAATCCAGAAATTAATACCTTTTGAGGTTCTGCTTCTTAATTTGGTACCTAGTTTCTCATACTGATTATGCAGAACTTCCTTCTTTATCCTGCCTATGTCATTGGTACCTACGTGGGCCGTCTGGATCCTCCTCCTCCAAATACAAGTTCTTTTCCAGCCCTGAGCAGATCTCCTGAACCCTGGCACCAGGTAGATAACACAGCCTTTTGGAGTTTCACTGTTTGTTGCAGAGAACAGTGTCAATCCCCCTCACTGTACTTCCTTACCGCTACATTCCTGTTTGCTGCCCTCACTTGAACAGCCAGCCTGCTCATCCACCTTGTAGACCTCACTTTCGTCCACACAGGTTGTGAACATCTCAAACCTGTTTGACAATTGCAAAGTATGAGGCTCCTCCACTACTGTCTGCCCGGTCCTATTACCTATCTCACTTAACGGTCACATCCTCCTATCTCTCACTACTAACCAAAGCGGACAACTTTATCCTAAAAGACGGATTGTCTTCTGGAACAAAGTGTCCAGGTATTTCTCCCCCCTCCCTTTTGTGCAGTGTCTGCAGTTTGGCTTCAGATCAATAATCCTGATCTGGAATTCCTCTAGTTGTTTTCATTTTCTGCAGACATGTTTGTCATGGATCACCTTGGCATCCAAAAGCCCCACATTCCACAGCTGCAACACAACACCTATCCAGCCATTGTTACTTATGTTAGTTAATTAACTTAGTTTAACTTGGAATAATTATTATGTATACCACACTTCTTTCCCCTATGCAGTGAATTCCCACGTGAACCTAATTCGTTACTCACTCAGTCTCCATCTCACTCTGACTTGGTTGACTGTCTCCTCACGTGCCCCTTACTGATTGCCTGGAGTCCAACTGTTCAGCATTGCAGGTCCAAATACAGACTGGTTACACTCAGATGAGGGTTCTCTAGCTACAGGTTGATAGCCACAAACAATTTCAGGTAGAGTAGAGAGGTAGCCTTCTTTCCTTAGCTTGTTCTCCAACAAAACTGTCTTCAAAAAACTGGTTCACAATTAAAGTGCTTTGCAAGTCAACACAAACTAACAACTTTCTCAAGTACCATATAGGTCAGGTGATTTCTTGAAGCGGCCCGCTTGTTTACAGTTCCAAGGTGAATTTATGACCTTTAATTTAATAATCCCAGGTTAGCATCCAGATGACCAGATCATGCCATGTCCTTCCATTTTGTAAAAGAAAACTTAAGTCTTGAGAGAGAGAGAGAGAGAGATGTTTCTAACAGCAGGAGCAAGAAGAGAAGCAATTACAGGTGTTTCTCTGGCTGATTATTTAGATAAGAACAGAACCAGGTGAGAGCAGTCTCCCCCAGCTGGCCAACAGTGGAGAGGTGTTGGAGGAGGATGGTCTGATCAAACCATGTCAAAGGCTGCAGACAGGTGGAGAGGGAGGAGGAAGGAAAGTTTACCTTTGCAACTGTCACAGTGGATGTCATTGGTGACTTTGATAGGAGCTGTTTTGGTATTGTGGCATGGGCAGAAGCTTGATTGACGGATTCAAACATGGAGTTCTTGGAAAGATGGTAAGCAGTTGGGAGGCGACAACAGGTTCATGGACTTTGGAGAAGAAAGGGAGTTTGGAGATGGGACTCTGGCTTTCAAGGATGGTGGAGTGAAGGATTGGGTTTTTGAGGCGAGCAGTGCTAATGGAAGATTTGAAGGAGAGAAGGACAACACCTGAAGAGTGAGAACAGTTTACATTTGGGTGCCAGCATGGCAGCCAGGAGGGGAAGTTGTGTGGTCAGCAGTTTAGTGGGTTAAGGGAACAGGATGTAGGTCTCATGGGCATGCTATGTTTGGAGGGGGCGTGAGGAGAAACAGGAGAGAAACTAGAGAATGTTATGAGTTCAGGGCCTGGGCAGGAGAAAGCGTTAAAGGAAGTTTGGCCCGCTGAGGTCGGGAAAGGGAGAGATGCAGCAGAGGAAGCTGATTGGATGGTCTCAATCTTAGTGGCAAAAAAGTCCATGAGCTCCTTGAATTTGTTGTTGGAGGTGGAGGAGATGAAAGAGCGGCTTAAGTAGATGGTTTGCAGTAGAGAAAAGAAGCTGGGGGATATCTTTGCGTTCCAGAGTGGTCCTGGAATAGTGAATAGCTTTAGCAGATGAGAGCAGGATCTAACTGTTTGTTTTTGTGTAGTCTGGCCAGTGAATGGCTAAACCAGTTGTCTACCATTTCCATTCAAGTCCCTCGGACTTAAGGGAGTGGAGATGAGGATAATGTCAGGGGAATAGCCAGGATGTGAGAGTAATCATTTCAGTGGACACTGAAATTCTGTCTTGACACGTCATAACATTCAAGGCTATCGGCCAAGTGCTGGTAAATGGGATTAGGTAGGTAGGTCAGGTGTTTCTCACTTGTCGATGCAGACTCGAGGGGCCGAAGGGCCTCTTCTGCACTGTGATTCTGTCTTAAAGCATCAGCGATGGAGGTGAGGGTGTGGTTGGGCAAAACAGTGGCTGCAGAAATGTCAATAATAATTGGAGAGCTATAGGCTAAACCATGAGGATTTTGAAAATGCAGTTGTAAGTAAATTGGCTAATTTATTTCCCCCAAGAAGAACAAGTTCCCAACTCCTTACAGTGACGGAGTGAAGACTCCAAAGAAGAAAGCAGTCGGGTGTTACAACCCGAGTTATTCTGACCAGGTACAGGCGATTCTATAGTTTAGTCTTCAGGAAGTCTGCCATTCAGTAGCTTAGTTTTCTTGTGTGTTGCCCATGTGCTATGTGGAACAGGGCATTCTGTTCTAAAACCCTCAAGAGTCAGGCTGTTGAGTAAAATGACCTTGGCCATTTCCTTTGTGTCACTGGACTTGGACCTAATTTGAAAAGGATTCTATGAAGCATTTAAAAGGAAGCTGGAAAAAGAGATGAGGGGTAAGGGAATAGAAGGATAGACTGATAGGGTTAGAAGAGGGATGGGATAAGAAGGCTGGCATAGGCTAACTGGGCCAAATGGCCTATTTCAGCAGTGTAAGTTTGATGTAATTCTGTGTGACCTGGCTTGGGAGATGAGCAGCTGAAATTCATTTTATCTTGCGTTATATGTATTCATTCTTCATCTTCTGATGGGAGAGTGTGTCCTTGGTGCATTCTTCACTTGACATCTATTGATATTGAGTACAACTAAAATTGTGAATTACATTGATTTTAAGCACAATTATCAAGTCCTCGGAATCTGCTACTTTAACAGCCATGCACTATATCTATATTATTCTTAATCAGATTCCATTTGATCCTTCTTTTTATTGGTTGAGATCATGCTGATTGATTAACAGCGTAGATGGGAAAGAACTGTCCCCACTTGTTAAAGGATCGAGAATGAGGGGGAATAGATTTAAAGTGATATGAGGAAAAACTTTTTCACACAAAGAGCAGTTAAGGTCTGGAATACACTACCTGAGATTGTGATGGAGGTAGGTTCAATTCAAGCATTCAAAGGGAATGAGACTGTTATCTGAAAAAGAAGAATGTGCAGGGTTACGGGGAGAAGGCTGGGGGAACAGTACTAGATGAATTGCCCATTCGGAGAGCTGGTGCAGACACAGTGGGCTGAATGATCGCCACCAGCGCATAACGATTTTGTGATTCATCTGTTGGGAGTTCAGTATTTTGAAGCTCAATACTTGTGCTCTTATTGCTGGTTTATCCCATTTAATCCCTGCTATATTACTCAGAGGTATGAAGGTAATTGAGAACCGTGCACAGAAGGATGAGGAAAGGATGGAGCTTCAGGAGCTGCAGCTGAAGGAGGCGAAACACATTGCAGAAGAGGCTGATCGCAAGTATGAGGAGGTGAGCAGCAAAAGTCGACCTATTAATGATGTTCAGAACACTGCTCTTCATTAACCATTAAACCAGTTGGACCCTTGTAACCAATATGACAATGCACTCAGCCAATGATGAACACTGCTGTTCCCCTTTGAACAAACATATGAGCATACGATTTAGGAGGGGTGGGCCACTAGGCCCCTTGAGCCAGCTCTGCCATATAATAAGATCGTGGCTGATCTGACTGTAATCTCAACCCCACATTCCTGCCTACCTTCAATAACCTTTCACCCCCTTGCTAATCAAGAATCTATCTAGCCCTACCTTAAAAATATTCAGACTACTTCCACCACCTTTTGAGAAAGAGAGTTCCAAAGACTCACGACCCTCCGAGAAAAGCTTTTTCCTCATCTGTCTTAGATGAGCGACCCCTTATTTTCAAACAGCGACCTCTACTTCTAGATTCTCTCACAACAGGAAACACCCTCTCCATATCGACCCTGTCAAGACCCCTCAGGATCTTTAAAGGTTTCAATTAGTCACCTCTTATTTAAACTTCAGTGGATAGAAGCCTAACCTGTCCTGTCTTTCCACACAAGACAACCTGCCCATTCCTTGTATTAGTCTAGTAAACCTTCTCTGATCTGCTTCCAACGCATTTACACCTTTCTTTAAATAAGGAGACCAGAACTGTATATAATACTCCAGATATGGTCTCACCAATGCCCTGTACAACTGAAGCATAACCTCCCAAATCCTGTATTTAATTCCCCTCACAATAAATGATAATATTTTATCAGCTTTCCTAATTAGCTGCTGTACCAGCATACTTTGTGTTTCACACACTAGGAAACACAGATCCCTCTGAATCTGAGCTCCTCAATCTCTCACCATTTAGATAAGCTTTATTCTTCCTGCCAAAATAAACAATTTCACATTTGTCCACATTATACTCCATTTGCCAGATTTTTGCCCACTCACTTAACCTATCTGTCACTTTGTAGTCTCCTTATGTCCTCTTCACAATTTACTTTCCTACCTATCTTTGTGTCATCAGCATATTTAGCCACCATTCCTTCAGTCACTTCATCCAAATCACTTATATAAATTGTAATAAGTTGAGCCCCCAGCACTGATGCTGGTGACACCACTTGTCACATCCTGCCAACCTGAAAGAGACCCATTTATGCCAACTGTTTCCTGTTAGCTAACCAATCTTCTATCAATGCCAATGTGTTACCCTCTACATCATGAGCTTTTATTTTCTGCAATAACCTTTGCTGTGGCACTTTATCAAATGCCTTCTGGAAATCTAAATACAGTACATCCACTGGTTCCCCTTTATCCACAGCATATGTGACTCCTTCAAGAACTCCAATAAATTGGTTAAACACTATTTTCCTTTTACAAAATCATGTTGACACTGCCTGATTGCCTTGAATTCTATTAAGTGCCCTGCTATAACATCTTTAATAATAGCTTCTAACATTTTCCCTATGACAGATGTTAGGCTAACTGGCCTATAGTTTCCTGCTTTCTGTCTCCCTCCCTTTTTGAATAATGGAGTTGCATTCAGAGATGCCAAACAGTCAGAATGAGAGGAGCAGAGATATCTGTGGGTTGTGGGGCTGGAGGAAATTGCAAAAATAGGAAGAAGATTTGACCACTGGGGTGAGAATTTTAAAATCATGGTTTTGCTTAACTGAGACCCAACATAGATCACTGAGCACAAAGGTGATGGTGGGCGAGACTCTGGGTGAGTTCAGACATGGGCAGGAGATTTTTTGGATGATCTCAAGTTTACCGAGAGTAGAATGTGGGAGTCCAGCCAGGGTTGTGTTGAATAGTCAAGTCTAGAGGAAACATAGATGAGGGTTTCAGCAGCAGATGAATTAAGGCAGAGTCAACGTCTGGTAGTGCCACAGAGATGGAAATGGGCAGCCTTAGAAGTTCCATGGATATGTGGTTAGAAACTCATCTCAGTCAAATACTACAGCATGATAGCAAATAGACTGGTTCAGCCTTAAATCATTGCCAGGGAGAGGGATGGAGTCAGTAGCTGGGGAATGGCATATGTGGCAGAGACTGAGGCAATGGCTCAATGTTATCCAATGTTTAATTGGAGGAAACTTCTGCGTATCGAGTACTGGATGTTGGATAGCAGTCTGATAATTTAGAGACAGTGGCCGAGTCAAGAGAGGCGGTGGAGAGATGGAGCTGGATGGCTTCAGCGTGCATGTGAAAATTAGCACCGTGTCTTCAAATGCTGTCACCGAGGGATAAGGTGTATTTGAGAAAAGGAGGGGCCATGGACACATCCTTGGAGGACACCAGTGGTAACGGTTTGGGAGCAGGAAGAGAAGTGATTGGAGTGATTCTGTGGCTATGACTGGATAGATAAGAATGGGACCAAGTTGTGCTCTGTTCCCGTAACTCTGAAGGCTCCCAATTATTTTACTCCCTTTGTTTGGCTCCCTCTCTAAAGCTGGAGGCTGGCATTGGGTTGCTCTGATGTTTAAAGGGAGGGACCTTCACTTTACCATGTGATAGAGCTGGCTGATGGGTAGAAGTGTGCTGTGCTGTAATGTGATTCTACATTAAAGTGGAAATTGGCCTCCTAATGCTGGTAGGAGATCCTGTTTGGGGACTGTGCATGTTCAAGTGAGCTTGATGCCTGCTGATACCTCATTACGCTAAACTTATTTGACCTGTACAGGTTGCCCGGAAGCTTGTCATCCTGGAAGGAGAGCTAGAGCGTGCTGAGGAACGAGCTGAAGTCGCGGAGATGTAAGTCCCTTGATGGATGGGTTGAAACATTGTATAAGCATGAGGCCCATTCACTAACTTTGTACAACTCTGTTTTTTGGTTCACAGCTTTTAAACCAGTTAGTGGATGTTTCAGTTTTGACACGTTTTTTGGTTTTAAATGAATTGTGAATACCAGAGCAGGGCTTTATGTTAATGAGACTACATCTCCATGAGCCTTCAAGTGCAACACGATAGTGCAGTTAAATCACTGAAATGGTCATGATCATTGATTTTTTTCCATGTGGCTCTGTGTCCGGAAACTTTGGTGTGGGGAGGGCTGTACTTGTGGTGATTTTGGTGTGGAGAGGGGTTTATTTTATCTATTAAATGACCCAACCTGCTCCCTTAACTTGATTATTCCCCAAAACTTTATCAGGCAAGTGGAACAGCTCTACAGTTTTCCTATTCCTATCCTAGATTGTTCTTCACCACCTTCTGTGGTAGATTGGGTGTGTCTCATACTGATCACTGTGGGATTTAGTGTTGACCTTCTGTTGCACACGATATCATTGAATTCTCACTCTAGCTTTGTCTTCTTTATGCAGGAAGTGTGGTGACCTAGAAGAAGAACTGAAAAATGTCACCAACAATCTCAAGTCACTGGAGGCTCAATCGGATAAGGTCAGGCTCTGCTTTCCCGACTCACCTTTACTCCAGAAAATCAGGGTTAAATAAAACTTGTAAGAAGAGCCTGGCCTTTTCCTCTTTTTCCCCCTCTCACTGTCTCTTTACTAATCCATGTCCCAGGCTAGCCAAGTTTGGAATTTCCTCTACTTCATGGAGACTGAGGAGGGTTTTGGAGCAGTGAGCTAAATGGGAAAAAAAAGATTTGCATTTATGTAGCACCTTTCACTACCTCAATGTTCCAAAATGCATTAAAGTCAATGAAGTGCTTTTTGAAGTGCTAATCACTGTTGTAATGTAGGAGACACAGCAGCCAATTTGTGCACAGCAAGATTGCACAAACAGCAACGTGCCAATGCCCAGGTAATCATGTTTTTTTATGACTGAGAGATAGATACTGGCCAAGACATTGGGTGAACTCCCCTGTTCTTCAAAATAGTGCCATGGGATCTTTTACGTCCACCTTGGTTTAACGTCTCATCTGAAAGGTAATGCAGCACTCCCTCAGTACTGCACTGGGACGTCAGCCTAGATTATTGCTGGAGTAAGACTCCAACCCACAACCCTTTAACTCTGAGACTAGAGTGCGTAACATCTGAGCTACGGATATTGCTCAGAATGTCCGAGTTTCACTGCGCCAGCCCACTGCCTGCTAACCCAATGTGTGCCTTCCAGTATGAATGGCTGCTTCTCCTTGTCTTCGTGCCAATACTGGTCAGTGACATATTAGATACCACTCCTGATTGCTGACTGCACAGACCATTTCTATTTCACAAATGTGGGGCCTATCGCATAAAACCATAGAAAAGTTACGATAGAGAAAGAGGCCCTTCAGCCCATCTTGCCTGCTCCAGCCAAAAAGAGAAAAAAGAAACTGGCTGCTCATTTTAATTCCACTTTCCAGCACCTGGTCCGTAGCCTTGCAGGTTACAGCACTTCAGATGCAGATCCAGGTACCTTTTTAAATGAGTTGAGCATTTCAGCCTCAACCACCAGTTGAGGCAGTGAATTCCAGACCAGGGTCCACTGGAGATGATACTCATCTGCTTCACTGGTTTCATTAGTTGTTGGCAAAATACTGTTCTGCAAAATTTATGATTCGTGGTTTACTGCTGTTTAACCTTCACTCCTGTAAAATAAAAACAGTTTCTGAATCATTGGCCAGTCTGATCTACGAAGGATTTATTTGAAGCTCTTTCTCTTACCCTCTGCTGCATGATGGGACTTTTGAAATGTATGCAAACAATCCGCCCACATGGTCCGGGCTCTATAACTGGCCATGTGTGTGATCCAGTCGTGCCAAAGTGAATTGTCACCTGTGGTAAGATGGATTAGGAGAACATGATCTACACATTCACTAATATCCACCAATCCCTTTTATATGTTGTTCTTGTATCCTCTAACTCATTACTTGTTATTACTTAGTCACCTGCAGGGAGTGACAAATAGGAGGATGGGTTTAGTCGCCAATAAATAGGCATAATGATTTGGTGCTTTGGTACATTCCTTAAAAACCAAACCAGGAAGCACTTCTTCACAGAGTATTGGAAATCTGGAACACTTCCCCTGCCCTTCTATCGCACCTCCACACCACTACCACCACAAAAGACTGTGGGTGTTGGGGAGGGTCCATCTGAACTTTCAAGACAAACTCTCAGATTTTTATTAGGTGATCGTATCAAGGGACATGGAATTGAGGTAGGTTGATCTAATTGAATGACAGGACAGGCTTAGGGGGGTGCAATACAGCCTCCTCTTGTTCCTATATTCCAAATGGGAACAGCATGCTTCAAATTGCAAGCAAATTCCCCTGATTTCTGGTAATTTAGTTTAAGGATAATGATTAAAATTTTGATGCCTGGAGTCTTGGCACTGTTACTAACTGAACTCTCTGTTGACAGTACTCTGAGAAGGAGGACAAGTATGAGGATGAGATCAAGATTCTGACTGACAAACTCAAGGAGGTATGTCATTAATCACACTCCTCTAATACTGTGCTCAAATTTAATGGAATGCCTGTTTTGCATTATTAAAATGGTCCTGCCTTGGGTGAGATAAATCTAGGTATGGGAAATTATTTTCCTCCATTTTAAAATGGACACTTTTTACATCAACCAATTGGGGTTAATGAGTAAAGCCTGGTGCTGTTATCTGTCAGAGTCACAAAGGTTCCAGAATGTTTACAGTTCTTATCTGCACAATGTTTATCATTCTGATTTCTTTCTCTTCCCATCCTCCACCCAGCTTTAGGAGTGTAGAAAAGTGGGGAATGTGAAGCAAGAGCCTTCACTTATCTGCAGAATCTTTTTTTCTAAAAGTATTTTACAGACTGGTATGTTGCCTCTTTTTTACTGTGCCGTCAGAATTAGCATCTTCCAGTGATGAAGTCATTATTCTGGCTACACTGGTGTTTCAAAATGTAACCTCCAATTGAGAAGTTAGGAACAAAGAGCAAATTATAAAGCAACAAAGAAATTCAGCCTGTTAGTTGACAGATTAATCCTGGCAGTGTACAGGTCAACCTGCTGGATACCTGACCTTCAAACTATTATTCTGATCTCTGGTATGTAGCAGAATGTCTAGTGTCTGTTTCTGAATTCGGCCAGGCTTCAACTGCACATCTCTTTCCTGTCCATCTTCAAATGATCCTGTTCTGTTGAAGGGTCATTAGGACTCGAAATGTTAACTGTGCTCCTCTCCGCAGAAGCTGCCAGACCTGCTGAGTTTTTCCAGGTATTTTTGTTTTTGTTTTGGATTTCCAGCATTTGCAGTTTTTTGCTTTTATCTTAACCAATCCTGTTTGAGTGTATCAACACTTACTCCTTATGGCTGTAATCTTTACTTTCCATCTTGATCCTTTTTAATAATCCTGTTGTTCTGGCTTTGATTCCCAGGCAGAAACTCGTGCGGAGTTTGCTGAAAGGACTGTCGCCAAACTGGAAAAGTCCATCGATGACCTGGAAGGTACAAGATTTCTCATTGATTTAGTAACTCCACCAACTAATTGCTTGTGTGTCTGTCTGCCTCTTGATTTCTAATGACTCGCTATTTCTCATTCTCTCCGTCTCTTTATTTTTTTCTCTCTCTCTCTCTCTCACATATATTCTCACTTTCTTTTGTCTCCCTTCTTTCTGACTCTCTCTTTTGCTTCACTCGGACACTGATTCAGCCCTCATATAAAAGCTGTAACAGGGTGCTGAGTACTTGAACTTAAGCAGCAGGGCAGACTGTTTCCTATTGCTACATACAGAGCTCAAACTAACCTGTGTGCTCAGGCCATGTAAGGAGCAGAAGCTTTAAGAAGGGATTGTTTTCCTCTTGATATCATTTCTCTTGAGAGGCACTGAAAGCAGTTTTGTACTTTTTGTGCTCTGGTAACTTAGATCTTTTAAAAACCTGTAGTGTTTAATTTTGTCTTTACTTAAACCATCGTGACCCTCCCACATAGATCTACACCCTGGGAGCTGATGGAATTGGCTGTGACAAATTACTGGACCTGACACCACCAGCCCTTTTCCAACTCTAACTGCCCCCTCCTGGACTTTCCCACACAAACTCCTGTAAAACTGTTTTCCAGGGTAACTGTCACACTGCCTTGTCCAAAGAAAAATCCAGCAACATTCTCCCTCCTCACCTCACCAGAAAAATGTTCAACTATTGCAAAGATTATTTAAAAAAATGTTTATAAAATTTTGGCGGGGAGCATTAATGATTTGTGACTTCCCATTTTCTTAGCCTTGTATTTTTTTTGAATATTAACCAAGCCTGCTGTGAATGTTTGGATTCTCTGCATCTCCCACATGCCAATCAATGCCATTTATCTCATTCACTGCAACGACAGTGGTCATAAGCTGAATGAATGAGCCAGAAATATTTGTGTCTCAACAGCTCTAGGTCCCTTCACACCATCACTCCCCCACCTGCCCTCCTCCAGCTGCAGTGTTTGTGAACAATTCATATGTATCATAGAACATCAGGAGGAGGCCATTTGATCTATTGGGCCTGTCCTAGCTCCTTGATAGAGCTATCCAATTAGTCACAGTCCCTCACTCCTTCCCTACAGCTCAGCAAATTTTTCTTTTTCAAAGTTTTTGAAATTAATAATAAAAAATAAAGGGAAGCAGATTCAAGTAGGATATAATGTGGGTCCATATGGGGAAAGGTGAATATTGACAAATCTGCTCCATCTGAGGTTCCCCACCCCTCCCGACTCTATCCTGCAGCCCATCCTAGCACACCGGGTGGTAATGGGGTAGCAATAAACCTGTCCTTGTCTTTACAATGTACCCATTTCCCTACCCTCGTCCAAAATAAAATTGAAGGCGATGCTCAAACGCATCAATGTTCTGTGCAGACTCACTCTGGCTGCTAGGATGATTGTCTAACACTTGGTATAAGTGGGCAGTAGTTCTGCCCACTGTACATTACAGCTCCTGCTCCTAGCCTTTGGGGAGGCCTGGGGGGACAGTGCCAGGTGCACCGCTGCTTCCCACCCTTTGAATTTAGTGATCCACTGTAGGGAGAGCCATTAAGTCCTGGTGAAATTGGATTGCACATTGAGCAGGAATTGCCGAGTGGAGAGCGTAAGTAAGAGGGAGCTTGGAGTGTTGCGGGAAGGATGTTGAAGGAAGGGGAATGGGACTGATGGATTGCAGAGAGCAGGCATGGACCCGAAGGGCCAGATCATTTCCTTTTGTGTCATTATCACCATATGAAAATGACCAGTGGGCTTATAATTTGAGTGGTGTGACATAGTAATAAACAATACAAATTGGATGTTGGGTTCCAAATCCCACAGATCGTGTTGAAGCTGCAGTGTGACCTGCTGAGACTGAGAGGTCTGGTCACTGTGATATGCTGACCGTCAGGCCCTAGAGTGCAATGATTAATAATGAGATTCATCTCCAGTGTCATTGAGAGATTCCTAAACTATTCTCAGTGTCATTTTGGAGGGGTATTTAACAAAATGGAGAAATTGAAACCAATCATTCCAATAAATCATGGCAGCTGAATGGAGGTACAGGTTGAGTGTTGAAGACATGATTAACTCTGAGAATTATCAGCTGAAGTAAGATCACAGTATGGATCTAGTTTAGGAAAGAAGTGGATGCTGCGATGGAGTGGGTTTGGTATTTTAGGAAAAAGAGACATGCAGTTGAAGCTTTTTGTCGTGCACTCATCAGGATAAATGCAAGAATTTCAAAGGGAGCAGCAGTTTATACTACATGAGAAAAGGTGCAGATTGGTGAACAATCCCAAGTGTGCTAAGAATTACATTTATCAATTGGGTTCACAATTTGGCTCACTTATACTTGCTAGAAGCTACAGATATTAATACATAAGGATGTGGCCTCTGCAGGCAAATATAACATGTCCAGGCCTCTGTTGAATTAAACAAAAGCATGGGATAGGGGTGGGGGCAATAGTTCCCTAGTGCATTCTCCAGGTCAATGTCTTGACCGATCAAAATCAACTTGCCGACCAACCAGCACCCTTTTGTCATACAGTATAAACTGTTGCTCCCTTTGAAATTTTGGATTCTTGTGAATCTTTTTTTTCAGCAATACTCAAGTTCTGTACTATTATTTGGTATTTTGTAAGGATGAGATCATATGGGCTGATAGAATTTCTTTACCTGAATGATTTATGCACTTCTGAATATCTGAACCTATCGAGACACTTGCTGTAACAAGACATGTTGTTTGTTTTTGGAATAAATAAATTTTATAGAAACAAGAGGATCTTTTACCACTAGACCTTGTATAGGCTTGAGTTTGCCTTAGACAGCGGCATTGTCCAGACAACAAATATCCATGGTTATTGCAGCATTTCATTAATTTCTAATAGTTATTTTCTAAATCCAACGTCAAACACTATTCCAGTGTCGTCCTGAAATGTCTTGTCTTGTTTTTGCTTTGATTTTACTCCAATAATTTCTCTTTTTTTGTTGTTTCCTTCACTTTTTCACTTCATCTTTTTCATTGATTTTCCACCAAAAATCACGTTCATCCCATCATCACATGTCCTCTTTACATCATAATCACTCGGTCACTTATTGAAACCTGGCTGCCCGGCTGTGCCCTCTGCCTTTCAACCTCCAGATGAACTCTATGCCCAGAAGCTGAAGTATAAAGCCATCAGTGAGGAGTTAGACCATGCCCTCAATGACATGACTTCTTTGTAAATGACCTTTTTATCTCTCTCCCGCCTCACCCTCCTGTCAATTTTGCCTCCGTGCTCTTTTTACATCTTAATTTTCTTGGTGAATTCTTGTTAATTTGCAATTATTTAGCTAATTGCATCAGTCCTCCTTTTCTGTTACCCTTGCTGTTCAACTTCCTGGTGTGAAAATAAAGCTGGGACTCTCTTGCTGTTGGTTTCCTCTGTTGTCTGTTTATATTTCTCTTACTGGTATATTTTGGTTTCTTTTGTCAAAAGTATTAAACCCAATTCACTAACACCAATGAGGTAACAGAATCAGTGATTAAAGTCTGACGAAGGTACCAGTGGATTCACAAGTTGATCACTTAGAGACTGTCTAAACTTAACTGACCTCTCTCACCTGTGATTCTATAACTAAAAACAGAAAGCTAATGAATTCTCCTGATTAAAGAAAGCACCTTCAGTGCACCTCAAAAGTCAATATAATTATTTTTCACACACAACACAGCATAAATGCAAACCTTTAGTTTTCACATTCCCAGGATATCTCGAGGTTCCTTACGGCTAATGGAGTTCTTTTCAAATGTAGCCGCTGCTGCAGCTTCTCAGCAAGCTCCCACCAGCAACGGTGTGATAACGACCTGATTATCTTTCTCAGTTGTTCATTGAGGGGTAAGCGTTGACCATAGGGAGCTCCTCTGGTTGTCCTTTGAAATAAGGCCATGGGGATCTTTTCCATCCATATTGAGGGCAGATGGGATTTTGGTTTAATGTTTGGTCTGGATGGCAGCATCTCAATGCAGCACACCCTCGGGAATGCTCTGGAGTCTAATTAAAGTCTCTTGAACCCACATCTTCTGATTTGGAGGTGAGAGTGTATCACTGAACCACAGAAAAAAACTTCCATTTATATAATAGCAGAATATTGCAAATACTGGAAATCTGAAATAAAAACGAGAAGGGACCTCGACTTGAAATGTTAACTCTTTCCACAAACGCTGCCTCAACTGCTGAGTGTTTTCAGCGTTTTCTGTTTTTATTTCCCATTTAAATAAACTGAATCACGTCTCTCACATGTCACTACAACAATATAGATCATCAGATTATTAAAAAAAAGAGCAGGAATAGGCCATTTGACCCATCGAGCCAGCCTTGCCATTCCATGAGATTGTGGCTGATCCAATTGTGGCCTTAACTGCACTTTCCTATTATAACCCTTGACTCCTTGTCAATCAAAAATCTGTCTAACTCAGGCTTGAATGTGTTCAATGGCACAGCCTCCACTGCTCTCTGGGGAAGACTAACAACCCCTTAGAGAAGAAATTCCTCCTCGTTTTGAATGGGAGACCCTTATTTGTCCCCTAGTACTAGATTTCCCCCCACATGAGGAAATATCATCCTCTCAGCAACTATTCCACAAAATGAATTACTTTAGTAAGCAATATGGTATATTTCTGTGCATAGCAGAATAGGAAGAGAAATTGTACAGGGTCAGTCGCGTCTCTTTTTAAATAAGATAATCTTCACATTTCACTAACCACACCAAAATGGGCAGGCAGGGCTGGGATTTAACCAAAAGACACCACCTCCCACAGTATAGTGCTTCCCTCTGCAATAACAGAAAATATTTGAAACATTCAACAGGTCAAGTAGCACCTGTGGAGGGAGGAGTGCAGTTTTAACTGAATGACCTGAATGTTGCTGCACTCCCTATATAGAATGTTTAAGTCTTTAGTTTAAGTTTTAGATTGTGCCAAAGCTCAGAATTGACCTTGATCCCACGTCTTTTGTGACCCCAGATGTAGGAATGCTACTGAGTGAACTGGACTAATGATGGTTCAATGTGCTTATGCTTCTTGTGCATTGTATTGTGGAGATGAGAGAGGCTCGAGTACACGCAGTGTACATTTTGAATCTTTAGAATGAAAATTGGTGCTTGGATTGAATTTAAGGAAGAAAAATTACATTTATATAGCATCTTTCTTGACTTCAGGAAATAATTTCAATGAAGTGTCATCGCTTTTATATTGGAGGGAAAGTTGGAAGCTAATTTTCACACAGTTAATATCACACAACAGTCAGTGTTGAATTAATCTGTTTTTGAATTAGGAAAAGCCTCTTGAGCCTGCTCCATCATTCAGTTAGTTTATGGCTGGTCTTCACCTCATTCCTTTTATCCACCTTAGATCCATATTCTTGATTTCCTTGTCTAATAACCCTAATCTAACGAAGATCTTTCCGTTGCTGTCTTGAAAGTTTCAGTTCATCCACAGCATTTTGGGGATAGAACTCCAGTTATCTTTCTGTGTGAAAGAAGTGCTTCCTAATTTTGCTCTAATTGTAATGTAATTTTAATGTAGGTTCCTCCAACAGAGGAATTAGTTTCTCTCTTATCTTCCCTGTTAATACTTTTAACATTTTAAGTACCTTGACTAGAACACTCAATCTTCAAACTCAAACATATCTAAACCAAGCTTATGGAACCTGTCCTCATAGTTTGATCTCATAAGCCACAGTATGATTCTGGTGAATCAACACTGCACCTTCTTCAAGGTCAATGTATCCTTCCTAAGGTGCAGTGCTCAAAACCAAAGGCTATGGAGTCTGACCATGTTTCTATGCAATCTTATTTGAATGATAAATATAAGTATTGGCCAAGACACTAGGGAAGGCGATCTTCGAATAGCAATATGGAGCCTTTTACATGTACCTGAGGGGGCCTCTGCTTAACCTGTCATCCAAAAGACAACACCTCTGACAGTGCAGCACTGTCTTTGTATTTCACTGAAATTTTAGCCTGGATTGTATGCACATGTTTTGGGAGTGGGGCTAAGAGTGCAACCCAGTGACCCAAGACCAACATCTAGGCCAGAATTTTCCATTCGGCATGCGGGGGTGGGCCCGACACACCAGAACACGAAATGACACACGATGATGTCGGGCATGCGTCCCAATGTCATCGCGCTGTCTCATGATATTTCGTTCGGCAGGTGCGTGCGCGCCGGTAATTGGTAGGCCTATTAAGGCCATTAAACAGGTAATTGACATGAATGTTACACTGCCCATCCAACCTAACAACGGGCAAGCGAAAAGGCCAAGTGGCCTTTGCATTTTTTAGGAAACCTCATCCACGAGAGGGATGAGGTTTCCTCAAGCTAATAATGATTATATAAAAACTTTTTCTGAAAAATAAAAACATGTCCCATCTCATGTGGTTTTTTCTTGTAATCAGACTCATGTACCCAATATATTCGATGGCCTGGTGCAGTCAATCAGTTGAGTCACTTCCCTCCCTTAAAGCTCCATTTGCACACACTGTGGGATTTACAACGCTTAACATAAGTGTCTCCAACTTTTAAATTAATATGGTGTTGATTTCACATTTGGTCAATTTAACACATCAATTATGTGGTACTTTGTCAAAAGTAATTTGAAAACACATATACACAGCATCATGTAAAATTGAGGGGCCGAGGTTGAGTGGATAGGATGGACCTAATCACATTAACAGAGCAGTCAATAATCAGGAAGCATAAATTTAAAGTAATTTTGTAAAAGGATTAGAGGAGTTGAGAATTCATTTCACCCAGAGGGTAATTGGTGTCTGGAACTCGCTGCCTGAAAGGGTGGTTTAGGCAAAAACCTTCATTTTTTTAAAAAATACTTGGATGTGCAATTAGAAGTGCTGTAAGAGCTGGTAAGTGGGATTAGGTTGGATAGTCTTTTGCAGCCAACATAGACATGGTAGGCTGAATGACCAGCCATCGTCTGTGCCACATTTTGTATGTTGCCCTCATCACCCCTCTTAGTTACTTCATCAAAGAACTCAATCAAGTTAATCAAACACAATTTGCCTTTAACACATTCTTGATGGCTTTCATCTATTTACCCACATTTTTTTCAGGCATCGATTAACTTTGGCCCAGATATGCTGTGCCTCTGCAATGTTATCCAAAACACGTCAAATTCCTTATGTATGCTGACACCATCCAGATCTACCTCAAGTCCTACACTACTGTCAAACTGTCTCCCCAGTATTCAGTACTAGGTGATCAGAAATTTCCTTCAACTCTATTGGAAAAGGGGAAGTCGATGTTTTCCATCCCTGCCACAAGTTTCACTCCCTAGTCATTGACTCTCCCTCTCCCTGGCAGTTTTCTGGATTGAATCAGACTGTTCACAGCCTTAGTGTCATATTTGCCCCTGAGATGATGCGATCTGCTCCCAATCAGTGTTCGGCTGTTCACTAATTGTGTTCGAGCTGTGGAAATCTTTGAGGATCTAAATCCAATGTGGAATAGAAGATTGCTGGTGGAGGTACGGTTTTATGAGAGAGTTTGAGCAATTCCAACATTTGAGTTTAACCAAAGCCAGGTCTCTATCTTGCCTGGAATTTCTTGACTGGCAGATTGACTGGCTTCACTCTAGGATCCAGAATTAATCTGGCTCTTGCTGATGCACCTCATTGCTACTCAGTTCAGGCCAATGTTGCTCTTCTTTTCTGTAACAGGTGCAGTTTGTTCCTCCATTTTGGGGAGATCTGTAGGAGCCAGTAAAGGATGGTGTCATGTTTACTGAGACATTTCCAATATAATCTGTCATCTTCCCTTGTTCCTTTCAACAGAAATTCACCCTCTAAAACCTTAACCAAGTCACTCTTAACGGTGGGTGTCAGTGAGCCACTCGATCACATGGAGCATCATAGTCCAGTACACTCCTTCCCTGATGTTCACACCAACACATTAAAGGGCAATGGTGGTGTAGTGGTAATGTCTCTGGACTGGTAATCCAGAGGCCCAGGGGACACAGGTTCAAATCCCAACATGGCAGCTGGTGGAATATAAAGCTAGTCTCAATAATGGTGACCATGGAGCTATCATCAATTGTCATTAAAAACCCATCTGGTTCACTAATGCCCTTTAGGGAAGGAAATCTGCTGTCCTTACCTAGCCTGGCCTACAGCAATGTGGTTGACTTTTAACTGCCCACAGAAATGGCCTAACAAGCCACTCAGTTAGGGGTGGGCAACAAACCCTGTCTTTGCCAGTGACTCCCACATCCCTTGAAAGAATTTTTAAAAATTCCCGTAGCTGAAAGCATTAGTGATTCCAGCTCCCCTCCCTAACCAAGGGCAAATGAGCCTGCTGTAGCACCCGGCTGCGATCAACAGTACCACAGGCCAGTGCTTAAACCTACAAACCACCTGCTTTGTGGCTCCCTGTCACAGGGGAAACCATTAATTTCCTGGGTTTACGGTTAGGCTCCCACCATACAAGAATGCTTTGATTATGCTGCAGTCTTCCTCCCAAAGGTTAGGGATTCTGGGGTTCCATTAAAAGTTTCAAGACCAGGATTGTCAGATTTTTTGAGTAAGTGTATCAAGGACTAAAGTTAAGATATGAGTTAGCTGTGATTACTGGAATAGATTTAAGGAGCTGAATGGTCCACTCCTGTCGCTATGAAGGCGTTAAGACAATTTGAACCCTTTAGCTATCAGCTAGTAATATAACGCTAGTTCCTGTAAATCTAGTAAAAGGCTTTAGGCCTTTTTGCATGTTTTCTTCAATTTTTAAGGTGGGGTCCTTTTCAAGTTCAGACTTTTCCTCTTCTGCTAGGGAATCCACAACAAGGAATAATAATCTCAAAATTAGAGCCAGGCCATTTAGGAATGAAATGTGAAGCACTTTTACACACACAAAGTAATGGAGATGGCAGGGCAGCAGTAATGTCACTGGGTTGGTAATCCATCAGCCCAGGCTAAAGCTCTGGGGACACAGGTTCAAATCCTACCACGGCAGCTGGTGTATTTTAAATTCAATTAATAATCTGGAATAAAGAGCTAGTCTCGGTAATGGTGACCATGAACCATTGTCATAAAAACCCGTTTTCACCAATGTCCTTTGGGGAAGGAAATCTTCCATCCTTACCCGGTCTGACCTACATGTGACCCCAGACACACAGCAATGTAGTTGACTCTTAACTGGCCTCTGAAATGGCCTAGCAAGCCTTTCAGTTGAAGAGCAATTAGGGATGGGCAACAAATGCTGGCCTTGCCATTGACACCTCCATCACTAAAAGGAACGAAGAAGTCCGTGTGCTGGGAGTGATTTGGAGATGAATGGAGGTTTTGGTGGAGATGGGCCACAATGTAATTAAATGGAGAAATCTGAACATTCCTCAACAAGTAACATTGAATTGAATCTTGAACCTGATGGATTATCGTATCAGCAGCTGGAAAATGGTGAGAGCTTTGGGAAGAGTTTGCTAGCTTGTTTAGAAAAACCTGTGAAATGTTGAAAGAAATAGCATGACATACAAAAACTTTTTTTTTTTTTGCAACTACTGGCATGTGAAATGGGCAATGTCTGCAATGATGGAACTTTATCGTTGCTCTATTTATCACCCCAAGGCTCAGATCGATCTCCTCCTTCCCACCTCCAGCCTCAAATCTCCAACCATTGAGAGCTGCACCACCCTCATTGTCCTCCTCCTCCTCCTCCTCTCTCTCCCCCCCCCCCCCCCCCCCCCAAAAAAAATCTGCTCCACTCCTCCTCGGTGACCTCCACTGTACACAGGTCAGTGATTTCAAAAGCCTCATTTTTAACTCTCTCTCCGGCCTAATCCCAGCGCACCTGGACTCTGTCATGTGCCATTGCCTCTTGCTGCCATGTGATGGGGCCCCACAGCCTTGGGGTCATTTAGCAAAAGCTCCCATTTAGGAATGAAATAATGAAGTACTTTTCCCACACAAAACACAATGGAAATGTACAGCACCAGCCACCTACCCGAGCACTCCCTCAATTTCACACAAAAACTCTATCGTGAGAGTCAGTTGAAATTTGAAAGATTGAGGATGATGGATGAGTGTATAAAGGCATATATATGGAGGTAAGGCACAGATCAGATATGATTTATTTGAATGGTAGAACAGGCTCTGGCAGAATGGTCGTCTCCAATTCCTTCAACTCTTGGGAAAAGGGAAGTCGATGTTTTCAGTCCCTGCCACAAGTTTCACTCCCTAGTCATTGACTCTCCCTCAATGGGAGATCAACCTGGGCCATGGGGTGATAAATTTGAGCAACGATAAAGTTCCATCATTGCAGACATTGCCCATTTCACATACCAGTAGTTGCAAAAAAAGAGAGTTTTGCTACATCGTGTTATTTCTTTCAATATTTCACAGGTTTTTCTAAACAAGCTAGCAAACTTCCCAAAGCTCTCACCATTTTCCAGCTGCTGATACAATAATCCATCAGGTTCGAGATTCGATTCAATGTTACTTGTTGAATGTTTAGATCTCTCCACTTAATTACATCGTGGCCCATCTCCACCACAACCTCCATTCATCTCTAATTGCCCATCCCTAATTGCCCTTCAACTGAAAAAATTCCTTTGCCCCAGGAAAATGAGCTTCCTTAAGATGCTTAGTGAGACGTCGGGCTGACAGGAAAAGGAGACACTGATGAAGTACATCCCAGCTCTTTGGAACACAGGCCAGCTGAGCTGCATTAAAACAGCAGAGAATGGACTAGAAAGAGTTTCATTCTACCTGCACACTCCTAACAAGAACATGATGTGTAACATCAGATGGACCCTTTCTACAATCCTGCAGTAAACCAGTGAGAAATGAGTTGTTTTATAGAATAGCAACTGCTTGAATTTATGTAGCAGCTTTAAAGTGGGAAACATTCTAGAGTATTAGCAGACAAAAACTGGCACTGGGCCAATGAAGGAGGGTTGATGAAAAGTTTGGTCAAAAGTTAGTTTTTTAAAGGAGTTGAGAGTTGTGAAGAGGTAGAGCTTAGGCTAGACAGCTGAGGGCAAGACTGCTAATAATCGGGTGACAAGAGTGGGGAAGGTGCAAGAAGTAAGAATTGGAGGAGAGTGGCGATCCTAGAGGGTGGGGGTGCTGCTGAAGGTTACAGAGAGAAGGAGGGGCTGGGCCATGGAGGGGTTTGAACACAAGGATGTATTTTAAAGTGAAGATGTTGCAGGAACCAATGAAGGTCAGCCAGTAGGGTGATGGGTGAACAGTGTGTGAGGTCACAGGCAGCAGAGTTTTTTTGGATGTGCTGAAGTTTGTGGGAAGTCAGCCAGGAGGGCATTGGAACAGTTAAGGCTTGAGGTAACAAAGGTCTGCATGAGGGCCTCAGCTGCCTATGAGCTAAGGCAGGTGCAGAGATGGGTGACGTTATGGAAAATAGCTGAGCTGAGCATAACACCATCTTTAACCTGGGTCAGTATATGCAGCATTAAAATTGGCTGCACCCTACAGTGTGAAAGGGTTAAGGACATGGTTACCAGTTCTGCAGCTTTTAGCTGTCACTTGTATTTACACTGCATATCATACCATTTGTGGAATGTATTTTAGTGATTATTCAAACTCTTACCTAGAAAGGTGCAGCTTCCACATCCAGAGCAACTGTGTTTATATCTTAATACAAGACAAATGCAGTATTATGTGATTGTGATGGCACACTAACTTGTCATTAATGTTACTGATGTTTGAAAGCAGGCACCCTGCAGTCTGGACCGTTCAGTGACGATGGCTGTAACTGTGATAGTGTAATAACACCCTCTTGTGGCCATTTGTGTATGCATGTGTGTATATATAGTCAAACCAGAATAACCTAATATCAGTTGGTACTTGACTTTACATATGGCACACTTTCTCTCTTCTGTCCTGCAAAGATATCACAGTCTGGGTGATGAAGGTGGGATTTTGGGATTCTGTAGCCAAACAAATTTGGTTGGAGAACCTCCCAGCAAACCAGTACAGGAATTGAAGTTTGTTTTCACTAAAATAGTTTTAAAAATCTGGGCTTGGAGAAAAGGCTGTTGGTACACATGGGTTGATTGACTTCCAAAGATGGCCACATCAATAGGTATTATTGGGCAACTGGGAGAGTATAGCCATGACAGTGAGTTTTTCAATGTGTAGTGGAGCCACTGCCAGTAATATCCTCAAATCCTTATGATCCAGCTGTTAACAAGCCTGTGAGAAAAGGAAAAGGTGATTTTTTTGACTGAAGCAGGCTCAGAAATATATGAAACGTTCAAGAATTTGCTCACCCTGTTAAGCCATAAAACACACCACTTTATGGAAGTTTGAGCAGCACTACGTTTGGAGCAAGCCATTGGGGATTACACAAAGCTTCAGTTTAGAACAAAGAATCAGCTGCCCAGTGAAGACATTGGTGAGTTTATCGTGGCTTTGAAAAAGTCATCCATTCATTGCAATTTTGGAGAATTTCAAGGGCAACTATTGCAGGGCAGATTGTGTGCAGTTTAACAAGTGAATGCATTTGCAGTAAGCTGCTGTCATTGCCAAAGTTAACTTTCAACATAGCTTTCCATGGCGGAATGTGACTCGAGAGAAGTCAGAGTTAACAGCTGCCAGTAGTCTGCCAAAGTAAACAAGCTAAAGCTGAGTAAACAGAAGGCCCAATGACAGCAGTTAATTGGAGCAGAGGTACGACAATGTCCTGTTACCGGTGCTTAGACCAACATTGGGCATAGAATTGTCCATTTGTGAAGGCAGAGTGCTACAGCTGCAAGAAGCATCACCTTGCCAAGACATGTAAAAAGAAGGTAAACAGAGAAAACACTGGTTGGAGGTATTGGCAGCCGCTGCATACTGTTGTTGAACAGCACCAGGTCAATGAGGGGTTGGTTGAGATCCACAATCCAAAGCACAGGCTGAACAGGGAAAATTAGCAGGTCGTTGTAGTACAAGTAACATACAAGTGGAGTTTTGGTAAACATGAAGGTCAACATGGCATCAATCAGAGTTTTTTTTAATTATTTCACAGAGTGGGGGTGTTGCTGGCAAGGTGATAATTTATTGCCCATCCCTAATTGCCTTTGAGAAGGTGGTGTTGAGCTACCTTCTTGAACTACTGCAGGCCATGTGGTATAGGTACACCCACAGTGCTGTTAGGGTGGGAGTTCCAGGATTTTGACCCAGTGACAGTGAAGGAACAGCGATATATTTCCAAGACAGGATGGTGAGTGACTTGGAGGGGAACTTCCAGGTGGTAGTGTTCCCATGTGTCTCTACCCTTCTCTTTCTAGATGGTAGTGGTTGTAGTTTTGGAAGGTGCTGCCTAAGGAGCCTTGGTGAATTCCTGCTGTGCATCTTGTTGATGGTACACACTGCTGCTACTGTGCATCGGTGGTGGAGGGAATGAATGTTTGTGGATGGAGTGCCAATCAAGCGGGCTGCTTTGTGTTGGATGATGTCGAGCTTCTCGAGTATTGTGGGAGTTGCACTCATCCAAACAAGTGGAGAGCATTCCGTCACATTCCTGACTTGTGACTTATAGATGGTGGACAGGCTTTGGGGAGTCAGGAATTGAATTACTCACCACAGGATTCCTAGCCTTTGACCTGTTCTTGTAGCCACAGTATTTATATAGCTTGTCCAGTTCAGTTTCCCCATCAATGAGGATGGGGATATTTGAGGAGAGTGGAGTTGTATTTGCTTCATGTATGCTCAATGTCAGTGTGTGAAATTATGCTTAGAGCATGAAGCATTGCCTTTGATTTTTGGAGTAAGAAGATTTCATAACTACTTGTATGGTCATAGTTTCATGATCAAAACTGACCTTAAACCACTGATGGCTATTTTGAACCCAAAGTCTCCAGCACTCACTTTCCCTGCAGCTGGAATGCAGAGGTGGGCTGTGATTTTGCCTGTTTGTCAATGTGATATTACTATGACATTCCGATCTTCTTTGTTTAATGCTGATGCAATGTCTAGATTACCATCCCCATCAGAGATGGAGCCTAACAGGGAAGGTGTTTTTACTTTTCATACATAGCCAAGTCACAGCAGATGACATCAGTAGAGCAGCTTGTAAAGACCCTGTATTGGCAAGGGTACACAACTGTGTCACGCATGGGTGGCCGAGACTAATACTGCATTTGGAAATCAGGCCCTTTTTTCTGCAAAGAATGAGTTGTCTGTTGAGACAGGTTGTGTTGTGTGGGGGGCCAGAGTTGTAATTCCTGAAAGGTGCAGGTCGCAGTTGCTGTGTGATTTTCATGAACAATACGAAGAGATGAGCTTGACAAAGAGTCTAATGAGGAGCTATTTTTGGTGGCCAGGGTTAGATAAGGACATAGAAGAGACAGTGAAACAGTGTAGAGCATGTCAAGCAGTAGAAAAGAAACCACCATCAGCACCTTTTGTAACCATGGAAATGGGCAGCTCTAGTGTGGCAGAGGCTGCACATAGATTTTTCAGAATTTGAAGGGCAGCAGCTATTCATTGTGATTGCCGTTCAAAGTGAGTTGAGGGGTTTCTGATGAATCAAACAACAGCTAGCAAAATCCTAGATGTTTTGCATAGTTTGTTCGCTGGTAATGGGTTTCCAGAGGAAATCGTGCCAGATGACAGACCTCAGTTTTCTTCAGAAGAGTTTGTAACATTTATGAAAATGAGCAGGGTAAAATGCACCAGAGTCCCACCATATCATCCTGCTTCAAATAGAGCAACAAGAGCGCACAGTACAAATTGTGAAGCGTGCTCTTGTTAAACAAATGCTAGACACAAATTGGAAAAAACGTCAGTTGTCATTGAACTACAAAGTGGCAAATGTTTTTGTGTTTTGTAACACACCTCGCACCGCTCCTGGCAGGACATCAGCTGAACTGTTTCTCAGGAGACAACCCAGAACAAGGTTTTCATTGCTGAAGCCACATTTAGTGCAGTCAGTAGAAGAGAAATAATCCAGGCAGAAAGAGTCATGATTGGGATAGAGTGAGAGAAAAAAAAAGCTAAGATTGAACCTGAAGGTAAAAGAACCTCATCTTAAGTGGTTACCAGGAACAGCCAGGAAATGTGAAGTTTGTACATGTAGGTGAAGTTTGTACATGTAGGTGAAGTTTGTACATGTAGGTGAAGTTTGTACATGTAGGTTATGTTTACCTTCCAAGGTTCACAAGGAAGAAGAAAACTGGAAAAAATCAAATGAGTCTGATGAATTGGATAGTTGGGATATGAGTAGAGTATCAATAGTTACACCAACACAAGGTGTGCCCAAACCTAGTTCAGATCAGAGTCAAACAGACATGTCTGATGAAGTGGAAATTTCAACTGAAGGTCAAGAGCAAAATCCATCTTTGTTGGCAAGAACTTCTAGAATTTGAACATTGTGTAAAGGGAGGAGTGTAATGACACTCCCTTGTGGTCATTTAATCAAACCAGAATAAACTAGTTTCAGTTGGCACTTGACTTTACATGCAGCACACTGTTTTCTGCCTGGCAAAAATATCACAATTGCCCATCTGCTGCTGACTAGCAGTCTGAAAACAAAACCGTTTGGATGAGGCTCAGCCTAGTTCCTGGCAAAAAGTTATTAGTATATGTAGTCTTTCACACTAATTGGAGATGGAAGGAAAAGTATCAATAGTAGAGTTTTGGACCATTTTGGGAATATAACCTAGAGCCCACACCAAATGGAAAGTAATTTTGTATTTGGCTTGTGCACTGCTAGTTGGAGCCATTTGTGGTGTCTCCAGACTATTGAATCCACTTATAGTTGCTGTAGCATGTATGACATTGGAAACAGTTTAAATGGGACGTCTGCTTAAAGACTGAACTATAGAAGAGACTGAGGGATCTTAACCTGTTCAAGTGGACAAGGGAATAAGAGACTGGGTCTGAGTTAGCAGAACCAGAGAGTGAAATTATTGGATGAATCAGTCCAGTGAAGGAAAGCATAATGAGATGCAACTTGTAACTGCTTCATTCTGAGCTGCCAACAGTGGACCATATTGGTAGCTTAAGATGTGATTGTATTGGTAGTGGCATTGATGGGACTCAGCTGTATGAAGAAATGAGTTATGAGCCTCCAGCTGTGACCAGTAATTGATGTTTTGTGCCTTTCTGTAATTGTTAGACTGTCAAAGGCTGGAAAATACAAGTCTGGACCCAATAGAGACCAGCAGTTAGTGATAAAAGAAAACCAAAGACTTTGTATATTGTCTTTCAAGACCTTGGGTCTTCCCAAAGACCTTTATAACCAATTAAATTATTTTGAAGTGTAGTCACTATTGCAGTTTAGGAAGCACAGTAGCCATTTTGTGCACAGCAAGATCCCACAAAGAGTAACATGATACATACTGGAAAATCTGTTTTTAGTGATATTGGTTGAGGAATAAATATTGGCCAGGACACAGGGGCGAGCACCCTGCTCCTCTTTGAAATATTGACAGACGATCTTTTACACCCACCCAAGAGGGCAGAGAGTGCCTCGATTTAACATCTCATCCAACAGTCGGCACCCTGTGCCAGTGCAGCACTCTCTCAGTACTGAACTGAAGTGTCAGCCTAGATGATGTGCTCAAGTCTCAAGTTGGACTTGACCCCACAAGCTTCTGACCAGTGAGGAAAGAGGCTGTCCCTAAAGAGATAGTAAGACTTCTTAGCTGATGGTGTCTATTTGAATTTCATTCGCCCTGTGTCCTAGCGTTAACAGAACATGGAACTGACCTGGGTACTGATCAAGATCCAGCCAGCAGCATGTCTAACCTGGGTTTATTGAGCCCACCAGGATATATGTAACATGATTTTAACAATTTCTTAGACTTTGTAACTTGAAGTTGAGAACTGGTTGAGGTGCGTGAGCTGGTTGGGGTATGTTTGAAGTCTGTTCTCATATTCCTTCTTTTTTGCTATTAGATGAACTTTGTGTGAAGATATTCGAAAACGGGTTTTCAGATCAGATGAGCGATAGTCATAACATACTCGCTTTCTAGAGCTGCTGCTGAATTCTGCTCTGACACCATCTAGAATTCTTCCTGCTCTTCAACTCTACGTGCTTCTGTCTTTTTAAACCTTCCTCCTTCTCTTCCTGGTCAAACAACTGTACGGCACTCTGGTGGAGTGAGAGATCTCTGTCAGCTCTTACTGGATAAAGCCTCTTTTAGATTTGGTTTTTGGGTAAGTTGTCTGTCTTTCAGAAACAGCTTTTCTCATCTGCTGCTCCTCAGACTTAATGATGTGACCTGTCCCAACACGCTAATACACATCTTCACAATACTTTCTTTATTCTTTCATGGGATGGGCATCACTGGCAAGGCCAACATTTGTTGCCCATCCCTAAATGCCCTTGAATTGAGTGGTTTGCTAGACCATACTGTTAGTTTGGGAACTGTTGATTTGCACCATTCATTTTGGCTCCATTAATGCACAAATTGATCCTAATCCATGTAGACTCTATCTAAACCCATACGACTTGTTCCCATGCTGCGTTACTGTGGATCCAGCCAGCGCTTGGTACGATCTCTGAATTTATCGTTTCTGCTTCATGACCACATCGTACAAATCGGATTAGAATTTCAGGCTGTGGATTCAGCTCCTGGGATGACCTTCACATCACACAAGGCTATAGGCAATGGTTGATGTGTGAATTTCTGGATTGAGGGATCAGACCTCTTTTTATTTAAGAAGCTCTAGAGTTGAAGGCGATGCTATAGGCAGTCTAGTTGTTTGGGCATCAATCTCCAGATTGGATTTTAAAATCTGCATAGTCAAGGAATAAACTTTCATCAGTTGGAACTTGCCCATTAATTTTTAACCCATGCCCTAAGGTTGACATTCATTGAATTTATACCATCTGACTTTCAGATCTTCTCTTCAAACACCATATAATTATACTGAGAAGATGTTACTGACTGTAATAATTCTGAACTTTTTAAAACCATATTTTGATCTTATTGAATAGAAACACTCGCTGAATTGGGGCTGCTGATGAACTTGCTCATGCCCAGTACACAACATTAGTCTTGCTGTTTTCTCAGCAATTAGACTAAAATCGTAGTATTCCTGTCCTTTAGCAGTAACAAAGTTTTGCCACTTAATGTACAGTAAGTTTTGGAGACTGTATGCAGCAGTGAGTCAGGCAATGACTCTCTTGTGAGCTGGGCTGAAATCCACATCATTTTGGAGGGAAGGTAGTCAGCCTTTCCCATGTGTTGGTCGAGTGTAGTGAAATTAAGTTAGGTCTGTTCATTATTGGGCATTGGATCCATAGCACAAAATCTGTCGATAGACTCTACATTGGCATTATCACTCAGGCCACAGGTTGGTTACTTTGGTGCTTAGGCTGCGAGGGGTTCAGTGTGGGAGGCGCTAGTGGTGGGGCTGCTACAAGGTTGGGCCTGATGTCGAGTGAACTTTACTCTTTAAATAATCCATGCCGTACCTGACTTGGGATTGCGAGAGTGTTAATATTGGGTGCCTGACATCCATTGCTTAGCATCAATATCCATTTGATGGAGTTGGACCAAACGTGTCACAACCAAGCACTTGGAAACTAAATGCAAACAAAGCTTGATTTCCTCTTTTCCCCCTCCAGTCTATAATTTTTTTAAAAATAAATTCTTGGGACGTGACTGGCATTGATTGCACACCCCTAGTTACCCTGAGAAGGTGGTGCTGCACCAGCTTCTTGAACTGTTCGTAGCAGTTTTGGTACAAGTGATGGTCTGACCAGGACACTTTGGAGTCAGCCATGTTGGTGTAAGATTTAAGTCACCCAAGGTCAGCCGCAACAAAAACAAAAAAATACTGGAAAAACTCAGCAGGTCTGACAGCATCTGTGGAGAGAAAGACAGAGCAAACGTTTCGAGTCCATTCGAATGCTGTCAGACCTGCTGAATTTTTCCAGCATTTTTTGTTTTTGTTTCGGATTTCCAGCATCTGCAGTGCTTTGCTTTTATATTAAGGTCAGTTGAGTCTCCTTTCCAAAAGAACATTAATGAACCACTTGGCGTCTTGTTATAATCAAACAGCTTCATGGTCACATATACATACCAGCTTTTGATTTCCATTTTTTTTAAAACATGTTGGGACTTGAACTCACATTCGCTAGATTGCTGAACAAACAACGTAATCATTGCTGCACCTATAATGATGTTCAAATTCTGTCTCAATGTGTTGGCCGATAAAAATTTGGAAGTAATGTCGAGTTAATTAAGTTTCTGGGGGTGAGGGAATAATAGGATATTTTAGCTGGAAAATCTTATCTGTGTTAATAATTGAAAAACCGTAATGGCAGACTCTGGAATGTGTAATCGGAGAGAATTCTTCATTCCTGACAATGTTTGTCAATTCTAACCCCTTATACACCAATATAAAACTTTCCATACCACTTTCTAAGCTGAATGGCGTTGCCAATGTAAAGGGCCCTTTGTGCTGGCGAGACAGATTTCAGTGTATTACTCTGCTACTGTGCTTCTTGGGGAAACATGTACAGATTCTGCATCAACTTTTTTTTTCTCTCCTGCTGAAGACTGCATTTTTACAATTGGCAGTAAACGTACTTCACTAATGACCCCAAACTATTTCCTGCTGGATACCACCTCTTCCTCCAGCCCAGAAAAGCCCTGAAGCAAATTTTTCTTCCAGTTACCCTTGATTTAAAGTACAGTACCTGCCTTTCAACTTTAGAGCCTGAACTGGAGGTACCTGTGCAGTCAAACAGCCCAGCTAAATGAATGGATGGTCAGGCCCACGTCACTGTTCTGGTGGCAAGTATTTTTGACTGGTGAATTCCAAAGGCGTTCACTAAAACGCTTTCGTTCTGTGACGTGTGCTGCTTTCCAGGATCGTTATGGATGTGATGAGATCAGCACTCCGCAAGACTGCAAGTACTGAATCCATCACCCAGCTCATGGCCGACACTACACGGATCAGTGGCGCAAAGATCCATTTACTTCAGTTACGTACGTTTCACCTGGGATGGTACAGGCACGAGTTCTGGGATTCAGTGTGGGGAAGGAGAGATTTAACATGCATAGAAACTGTTTTCCTAAATTTAAAATGTCAAACATGCAGAGACCATTGGCACTGGGAATCTTTGTGGTGTACATGTACATTAATGAATAACCAGGAGAGAGTTCCTGGCTGCAGTTGAATCATGGGTGCGAATGATCTCCCAAGCATCAGGATCCCAATGTGCATACATTATCTGTTGTGCATCTCTGATTCTTCTCGTATATCAAATTCTTTTGAAATGTGGGCCCTTGGTTTTGATGGGAGGATAATAGTAAGATAGTCTGAATGGGGCCTTGTCTGTTAGGCAAAAGAATATTCAGCTTGATGCCCGTCCACATGGCAATGTAGTATAGATAATCCCTGAAGCTCTGTAGAAATGTTCTTGGACCCCAATACCCCATACCAAGCTTCACCTAATTAAATAACACTGAAGACTGAAAACAGATTTCAATTTATAATCATGTTTACGAATTGATGCCTATGATATGGACTGCTATGGTCCAGTGAAGCCATGTCATAAATAAGCGGCCCTTTTGTAAATCCAAATTCATTTGAGTTGGCCAAATAATTCTGGCTTCTATCTGAATAAAGATTCCAATCTTTTGATTAACATCCAAGTTATTTTGGGTTAGTTGCTGCTCTTCTTTACCCACCCCCAATTAAAAATATTTCTTAAGATCACCAAGGATGAGAAGGGCTTAAATTGCAAGTGACTCAATGGATGTACAGAGATTGCTCTCCCTGACTTGCCCTGTCAGGTTTTTACCATTTTTCTTAAGGGAATTGATGAGTAAATTTCATGTCTTTCTCATCTGGTACTGACACTGGTGTTTTTTCTCTCTTGTAGAACAAGTTACGCGTGCAAAAGAAGAGAACATGGGTATGCACCAGGTCCTTGATCAAACTCTACAAGAGCTCCACAACTTATAAAATAGTGCCTTAAGGAACAGAACTCCCAGCAACCATTGCCAGCTGACTGCTCGCGATTGAACATTCCATCTCAGCCTCTCCCTCGTTGAGCAAGTGCCAATTCATTCAGCCCAATTATTGAATACTGAATGCCGACCAAAGTTTTTATTTTATATTTGTAGTATTTTTATTGTGATAGTGAGCTCTTTCCTTTTCCTCCCTCACGCATGCACACAGTCTCTCTCCTATTGTTAGAATAAGCACACCTCCGTATATATAAACTCTGCCCTGGTGTGAGAGACAGGACCAGCTTCATCATGGTTCGGGTGACAACCTGTCCCCTTATTTTTTGTTTTTTAAATTCTCGAGGTGGAGCCTGCACCTTGTGAAATGTGATCTTAATTACTGGGCTTAATTACTGCTCTCCATATATGTTTATTATGCTATTAACCTTTGTAATCGCTTGCTTTGTTCTTCATTCAGTGGGTGATGTCATTTAGTAGACCCTGGATGGCGATGGGTTTCCCAGCTGATCCCTTCATCAGATCTCAAATCTTTTCAGTTCCTTTGTAACAAGAACACTGGGTGGTGTTCTGTGGGTCGAGGCACAAAGGTCTCTTCCATGTTCACTCCTCAGCTTTTAGATAGCAGGCTTCCTTCCTATCTGGGAAAATCCAAGTTCCTTTGAGACATCAGTAAGCAGATTGAAGCAATGCCTTGACTTTTACAGCTTTTGCTTTCTTTTACTCTTTCATTCTTGGCCCCACCATGTGTGACCATCACTTGAGTGCGCAGAACTGTTCTCAGGCGATTTTGAATTTGAAATGCACCATTATTATGTTTGTGGGTTGGGTGATGCCCCTTTTGACCATTTATATTCTGTATGTTATAAACTGTTGCACACTGGGCTCTTGTGTTCATTGAGTGATAGAGTATGCACATTACAAAAGGAGAAACTGGCAGTTGATTTGAATTGGGCCCTTCTCTATTAAGTAACTCATTCTAAGTCCCTTAACAATCCCTTTAGACCAGAAAAACAGACACTTTCTCTTAAACTTCTGATTGTCAGCTAAAAAGGCTCATGCTGTTATCGTGGCCTGGGCTGGGTTACAATCCATTCATTCTTCCCCAGTTTCCAAATATATTTTTAAACTCCTAAGCTGTATGTGTACACAACCCGCCACATGTGTGGGCTGCTGGATTCATGGGGTGGAGAACTGTGCTGTGTACCCAAGAAACACATTAATCTGCTGCACATTTTCATGTGTTATGTCCACAGGCAAGTATCTTTTACAAAATGAAAATCTCACTTCAGTTGGAGTGAGTTCCAGTGAAACCCTGCACGGGAACCCCAAACTCTTGCTTACTGAGTCTTGAATTGAGCCTGTTCACCCAGGAATTGTACTGCACAAATATTTGTTCTAAATGTTGGTGTCTTGGTGAATTTTAAGTTCTAAATGTTTGAAGCAGTGTGTGTTTGAGTTGCTGCTCCATTGCCTGCAGCTATGTTGAATGTCCTATTGGCAGAGCGCCGATCACAGTTACCATGGTGACCATTGTATTGCCTTGTTTAATGTACCGTGGTTCCATTCTGGTTCCGCTCCATTTAATTGGACCATCTTGTTTGATATTTTTTTGCTGCTCCAATCAATTGAGATGTTTGTGATCAACTGTAGCCAAAAAGTCATACTTTCCCCTTTTGAAAGGTCCAGAAATGCCCAACAACCCTCCTTCCCCAATTCCCCAGCACGGAAACCATGATCTCCACTAATTTGTACTATTTTATACAAGCCGCATGCTCTGGTGCTGGACCTTCAACACAAAAACAAGACACTATATTTGCATCAAAAATAGCACAGGAACTGGATTAAAAGGGAATGTATGTTTTTGATTTTTTTGCACATCAAAACAGTTGCCTTGGGGAATTATGACTTGATCTGCATTTGCACTGGTGATGTTGACCAAATAAAATGACTCACTGCTGAAGAAACTTCAGAGCTGCAAGCTTTTTGTCTGAATATTTATTGGTCTGCTGGCCGTAGTCAGTCTCTGACACCTGGGTGGTACATATCCTGAACACTAAGAATGCTGAACTGCAGCACTGAGGTGACTCAGAGGTGTTAACTGGAAACAGCAATAGGCCATTCAACCCCTCAGGTACAGATCAACCCCTGAGGAACAGATCAGCCATAAAAATACTTTAGCTACAGGAGCAGGTCAGAGAATGGGAATTCTGCAGCAAGTAACTCACCTCCTGACTCCCTAGAAACTCTTCATCTGCAAGGCACAGGTCAGGAGTGTGGAATGTGGTCCACTTTCCTGGATGAGTGCAGCTGCCACAATACTCGAAGCTTGACGCCATCCAGGACAAAACAGCCAGCTTGATTGGCACTCCATCCACAACCTTAACATTCACTCACTTCCTCCACCACCTACCTACGTGTAGTAGCAGCAGTGTGTACCATCTACAAGATGCGCTGCAGCAACTCACCAAGGCTTCTTGAACAGCTCCTTCAACAGTACCTTCAAAGCCCGCAACCTCTACCATCTAGAAGGCCAAAGGCAGAAGACAAATGGGAACACCACCACCTGGAAGTTCCCCTCCAAGTCACTCGCCATCCTGACTTGGAAATATATCACCATTCCTTCACTGTCGCTGGGTCAAAATCCTGGAACTCCCTCCCTAACAGCACTGTGGGTGTACCTATACCACATGGACTGAAGCGGTTCAAGAAGACAGCTCACCAATACCACCTCAAGGGCAATTGGGGATAGGCAATAAATGTTAGCCTAGCTAGTGATGCCCACATTCCATGAATGAATATACAATAAAATAAACCATAGTCATAGCACCATATTCACCCACTATATACAACCAACATGTAGCAACCTGTCTTGAAAGCTCTAATTGACATGGGTCCCAAAGCATTTGGGAGAGAATTTCCAATTTTGACTTCTACATCCCCTTGTGAATGAATGGTTCCTGATTTCACTCTGAAATGGTCTGGTTTTAATTTTAAAAATGATGTCCCCTCTATCTAGATCCTCTCATCGGAGGAAATAGTTTCTTCCTATCCACTCTATTAAATCCCTTTAGCACTTTAAACACCTTCAAGAGATCACCTCTCAATCCAGTCAATTTGTCAAAGTCAGACCTGCAAGTGTGGACTGTGTGGAGAATGAGCATTTTCAGGTGGTTGGTGCAGTCAGCATAACTACATTTCCATCTCTCTTCATTGTTCTCTATTCATGAATGAAAAGACATCCAAGTGCTTGGTAAAGGCCATTCAACTCCTGATTGACATGAGGTGAGATTAAAGTTATATATGTGTATTCCCTGGAAGGATTATCAAAGTAGAGGGAAACCCAATTGTCCGCACATTGGGTTTAGGGCAATCGAAGACATTGATTTACATTTTCTGAATAATTCTAATATTTTCCATTTAGGGGTATTAGATCATTCTCCATGTGAAAATCCTCCATAAACTTAAGATCCCGTCTTGGTACTCAGCACCACACGTTAAGTGTGAGTAAGTTGTGGGACCTGGTCGGGTCCTTCGACTTGGTGGACATTTGGCAACATTTCCATCCCGACTCCTCGGTTTTCACTTTTGTGTCACCTGGAGTCGGAGCATCCAGACTCAACCGCCTTTACGTTTCCAGTGTCCTGTGTTCCGTCAGCTTCTGTGCTCGGACCACCGTGTGGTGTGGGCGGAGCTTGTTCCATTCTGCGCTCGGACAGGGTCAGCATAATGGCACTTCACCAACCTGCTGCTGGAGGACGAGCAGTTCCTGGACTTGTTCCATCATTTCTGGGCCAGCTGGAGAAGGAAGCAAGGAGGCTTCCCCTCTTTGAGGCTATGGTGGGACATGGGCAAGGCTCACGTCTGCATCTACTGTCAGGAGTATGCAAGAGTGTCAATAAGGAGGTGGAAATCCAGGGTTAAGGAGGTGCATGACTGGAGGCATATCTCAGTCAGCCCGATGAGGATCCGGCCTGTGGTTGGTGTACAAAACAAAGAAGGGTGTGCTGCAGAACCTGCAACTTGGGTCCCACAGTACCTACATGAGGTCACAGGTCTGGTTAATGCTCTAGGTGCATGTGTTCAAATCCCACCAAGGCAGCAAGTGGAATTTGAATTCAGAAAATAAATCTGGAATATAAACTGCTTCCAGTAATGGTGATAATGAATCTATCATTGATTGTCATTAAAAACCCATCTGGAAAGAAATCTGCCATCCTTACTTGGACTGGCGTATGTTTGACTCCAGATCCACAGTAAGGTGGTTGATTCAACTCCGTACTCAAATGGCCTGGCAAGCCACTCAGTACAAGGGCAACAAATGCTGGCCTTGCTAGTGATGCCCACATCCCATGAAAAGAATAAAGAGAAAAGCTCCAGTTGCTCAATGCCTCCACAACTTCTGGCAATGCCTGCTTCATTTAGTTTCTTGCATGGCCTCTTCATCCTGTCCACAGGAAGGAGGATCTCCTTTTAGCACTCACCACCTTCAGCATAAAGTCAGAAAACCAGAGGACATAGGAAATAGGAGCAGCAGTAGGCCATTCAGCCCCTCAAGCCTACTCTGCCATTCAATGAGATCATGGCTGATCTTCAACACCATTTCCCTGCACTATCCCCATATCCCTTGATGTTTTTAATATGTAGAAATCTATTGATCCTTGTCTTGAACATACTCAATGACTGAGCCTTCACACTCCTCTGAGGGAGAGAATTCCAAAGACTCATGACCCTCCGAATGAAGAAATTCCTCATCTCAGTCCTAAATGACCTTCTTATTCTGAGACTGTGTCCCCTGGTTCTAGAACCCACCCCTCTGCCCCCAGTCATGGGAAACACCTTCCTACATCTACCTTGTCGAGCCCTGTAAGAATTTTGTACACTTCAATGAGATCACTTCTCATTCTTCTAAACGGCAGAGAATACAAGTGCCTTCCCAAGTATTCCTTTCACATTCTTACTTTCAGCTTCTTTCAGCTTTCCTGTAGCCGTTCTGGCCCCTACCATGATCCATTAAATACAGAGCCTACATTGGCAAAGTATGGGTCATCATCATCTAGCCCACACTTTGCACTTGGTTGGGAAACCCAGAAGCAGAATACTAATGCCATGGCTCAGTTAAAGAGCCATGGCAAAACTCGGACAATGTTCAAGGGGCTAAATGGCTTACTTCTGCTCCTATTTCCTCTGTCCCTATGTTCCTCACTTCAGTTACAAAGGGGTTCCTAACCCGCTAGTGGCCCCCTGCTGCATACAGGTCTGTTCAATTAAGGTGCCACTGAATAGGCCAGTGAAACTAGGGGATTTCAACTACCCTAATATTAAATATGATAAAATTAGTGTAAAATGTTTAGAGGGTGCAGAGTTCTTAAAATGTAATCAAGAGAACCTTTTTTTATCCAATATGTAGCAGGCGGAAAAAGAGAAGGGGCAGTTCTAGAATTAGTTTTAGGGAATGAAGCTGGGCAGATAGAAGGGGTATAAATGGGAGAGCATTTTAGCAGTAGTGATCATAATTCAGTGTTATTATGGAAGAGGGCAAAGAAAGACCAGGAATAAAACTCTTCAATTGGGGAAAGGCCAATTTTGCTAAGATGGGATGTGATTTAGCAAAAATGGACTGGAAACAGCTACTTGGGAGGTAAATCAGAGTCCGAGCAGCGGGAGGCATTCAAAGAGTAAATAGTCAGATTTCAGTACAAATATGCTCCCACTAAAAAAAATGATGGGACTCCTAATTCCAGACCTGTCTGGATATCAAAAGCCTATAGAGTAGGGTAAGTCAAAAAATAAATGTTATGTCAGATGCTAAAAGCACAATACTGCAGAAAGCCTAGAGGAGTATAGGAAGCACAGGGGTGAAATTAAAAAGAAAATTAGCAGAAAGATGGCATGAAAAAATATTGGCAAGCAAAATGATGGAAAATCCAAAGATATTTTATAAATGCATAAAGCACAGCAGAATAACAGGCAAGAATTAGAGACCAAAAAGGAAGATGAATATTTTGCACCAATTTTTAGAAAAGAGCAAGATAAAGCAGACATTGTAATTAAGGAAGAGAATTGTGAAATATTGGATAGAATAAACACAGTGAGGGAGAAAATATTAAGGGGTTAATCATCCTTGAAATGGGATAAAATATCTGACTTGAGTGAAATGTATCCCAGACAGTTAAGAGAGGCAAGGGAAGAAATAGCAAAGGCTCTGACAATCATTTTCCAACCCTCACTGGAAAAAGTCATGGTACTGGAGTACTACTAATAATGTACTATTGTATAAAAAGGGGAGAGCCCAAGTAATAACTCCAATTAAATTAAATTTAGAATGACATGGATTAATCAAGGACCATCAGTATAGATATGTTAAGGGCATGTCTGACTAACGTGATTAAACTCTTTGAGGAGTTACAGACGGCAATGAGAATAGCGCTTTTATGGTAGTATACATGGATTTTAGCAAGGTTTTTGGCAAGATGACAGGTAAATTGGTCATGTAGTTGATAGGGAGGAAGAAAGCTGAGGACTGCAGGAAACTAACTATGGATTGGTCAGGTGGGCAGAAAAGTGGCAATTGGAATTTAACCCAGGGAAGCTTGAGGCAGTACATTTGGAGAGGGCAAACGAGACAAGGGAGTCCACAATAAGTGGGGCAATACTATGAAATGTAGAGGAACAGGGGGACTTTGGAGTGTATGCCCAAAGATTCCTGAAGGTAGCAAGACAGATAAATACTTTATTAGCCAAGTATAAGAGCAGGGAGGCTATACTGGAATTGTACAAAACTCAACTTAGAATGCAATTAGAGTACTGTTTATAGTTCTGATCTCCGCATTACAGGAACAAAGCGATTGTAAATCAGAGGAGATTTACAAGGATGTTGCCAAGACTGGAGAATTTTAGCTATGAGGAAAGACTAAATAGGCTGGGATTGTTTTCTTTGGAACAGAGGAGAGTGAGAGATTTAATTAAGGTATATAAAATCGGGAGGGTCCTGAATAGAATGGGTAGGAAGAAGCTCTGTATCTGAAGGCTCTGTATCTGAAGATTGAATGCCCGTAGCATTCGTAACAAAATAGGAGACTTGTCAGCTCAATTAGAAATAAATATATATGACCTGACAGCCATTACTGAGATGTGATTGCAAGGTGACAAATGCTAGGATTTGAATATTCAAGGGCACTTGACATTTCAGAAGGACAGAAAGCTAGGAAAGGGTAATGGGGTTGCTCTGTTAATTAAGAATGGCATTAGTACAGTAGTGAAAATGACATTGGTTCTTAAGATCAAGATGTAAAATCAGTTTTGGTACAGATTAGAAATAGCAAAGGGAAGAAGTCAATTGTGGGAGTCATTTCTAGGCTTCCTAACAGTAACGATACCGTAGGAATGAGTGTACAGGAAGAAGTAATGGGGGCTTCTAAGAAAAGCATTGCAAATATCATGGGAGATTTTACTCTACATTTAGATTGGAATCAGATTGGCAAAGGTAGCATGGGAGATGAGCTCGTAATAATGATTTCGGGATTGTTTTTTAGAGCAGTACATTTTAGAACCAACCGGACAGCAGGCTATTCTAGACCTGGTAGTGTGCTATAAAGCAGGATTAATGACCTCATAGTAACGGAGCCTCTACTTGGAAGCGATCATGACATGATTGAATTTGCATTCAGTTTGAGGAAGAGAAGAGTGGGTCTAAGACTAGTGTTTTAAACTTAAATAAAAGCAATTACAAGAGTATGAAGTTGAGCTGATTAATGTGAAGTAGGTAAATAAGTTGAGGGTAACATTAGAAATGCAGTGGCAAACATATAAGGAGATATCTCAGGATGTTCAACAAAGATACATTCCAGTGAGAAAGAAAGATTCTATGAGAGGAATGCACCTTCTATAGCTAGCTAAGGAAGATATAGATAATATTGAATTGAAAGAAAAAATGTACAATTCTGCAAATATTAGTGGTAGATGAGAAGATTGGACAGAATTTAAAAACTAGCAAAGAACGGCTAAAAAAGTAATGAGGGAATAATTAGAGTATGAGAGAAAGCTAGCTAGCTAGAAATATAAAAACAGATAGAAAGAGTTTCTACAAGTATTTAAAAAGGAAAAGAGTAACTAATGTGAGCGTGGGTTCTCTAGAGAGTGTGTCTGGGGAATTACTAATGGGAAATAAGGAAATGGTAGAAGTGTTGAACAGATATTTTGTGTCTGTAGAAGACAAATAACATCCCAGAAATAATTATAAATCAAGAGGTGAAAGGGATGGAGGAATTTAAAACAATTACAATCGCCAGGGAAAGGGTACTGAAAAAATTATTAGAACTAAAAGCTGATAAGTCTCCAGGAATAGATGGACTTCACCCTGGGGTCCCCAAAGAAGTGACTGCGGAGATAGTAGATGCATTGGTTTTAATTTTCCAAAATTCCCTTGATTCTGGAAAGGTCCCATCGGATTGGAAAGTAGCGAATGTAACTCTTCTATTCAAAAAAGGAAGGAAACAGAAAGCAGATAACTACAGGCCAGCTAGCCTAAATCTGTCATAGGGAAAATGCTAGAAACTATTATTAAGGCAGTGTTAGCAGGGCACTTAGAAAATCTTGATGCAATTAGACAGAGTCAACATTGTTTTGTGAAAGAAAATCATGTTTGACTAATTTATTAGAATTCTTTGAGGAAGTAACAGGTAACTTGGATAAAGGTGAATCTGTAGGTGTGATGTACTTGGATTTTCAAACGGCATCTGATAAGGTGACACATTAAAAGTTACTGCACAAAATAAGAGTTCATGGTATGGGAGGTAACATATTATCATGGATAGAGGATTGGTTGGCTAACAGGAAGCAGAGAGTTTGGATATATGGGCCATTTTCAGGTTGGCAAGATGTAACCAATATAGTGTCACAAGGATCTGTACCAGAGCCTCAACTATTATAATCTAAAAAAATACCTTTGTTGAAGCGACTGAATGTAAGGTTACTAAATTTGCTGATGGCACAAAGATAGGTAGGAAATTAAGTTGTAAGGAGGACATAAAGAGTTTACAAAGGGATTTAGATAGGTTAAGTGAGTGGGCAAAAAATTAGTAGACGGAGTATAACGTGGGAAGATATGAACTTGTCCACTTTGGCAGGAAGAATAGAAAAGCATTAAAATAGAGAGAGAGAGATTGCAGAACTCTGAGATACAGAGGGACCTGGGTCTCCTAATACACGATTCACAAAAAGTTAGTATGCATGCACTGCAAGTGATTAGGAAGGCAAATGTAATGTTGTCATTTCGTGCAAGGGGAATGGAATGTAAAAGTAGGGAAATTTTACTGCAACTGTACAGAGCCTTAGTGAGACCACACCTGGAGTACTGTGTACAGTTTTGTTCTCCTTATTTGCGAAAAGATATAATATCATTAGAAGCAGTTCAGAGAAGGTTCACGTGACTCATTCCTGGGATAAAGGGGTTATCTTATGAAGAAAGGCTGGACAGGTTGGGCCTATATTCACTAGAGTTTAGAAGAATGAGAGGTGATTTTATTGAAACATATCAGATCCTGAGGGGACTTGATGGGGTGGGTGCTGAGAGGATCTTTCCCCCGTGGGAGAGACTAGAACTAGGGGACATAGTTTAAAAATAAGGGCTCTCACATTTAAGAAGATGAGAATTTTTTTTCTCTCATAGGGTTGTTAGTCTGTGGAATTCTTTTCCTCAGAGAGCAGTAGAGGCTGCGTCATTGAATATTTTTAAGGCAGTGTTAGATAGACTCTTGGTTGACAAGGAAGTCGAAGGATATGGGGGTAGGTAGGAAAGTAGACTAGAGACCACAATCAAATCAGCCATGATCTTATTAAATGGTGGGGCAGGCTCCATGGACTGAATGACCTACTCCTGCTCCTAATCCATATATTCCTACATATTTTAGTATGAGCTATTTCCATTCACAGAGAAGTCAATAACCAGGGGCCATAGGTTTAAAGTAATTGTTTCAAGGATCAGAGAGGAGTTGAGGAGTAATTCATTTTCACCCAGAGGGTAGTGGAGATCTGGAGTTCACTGCGAGTGGTAGAGGCAGAAAACATCATCACGTTTTTTGATTTTTTTCCAATATCTGATACAAAAATACGTGCATATTGTATAGTTCTGTGCCTATACTCCAGCACAATCTTAATACAGTGAGTTAAGACTAACAGTACCATCAAAACATTGAATACATCACGCCCCCAATTCCTTCTCTATTAAACGCGAACATTAAAATTTTAATATTCTCTGTTACCCAGCATGCTCCAGAGATGGGAAGTGTCATTTAATTAGATATGCCGGCTAACTGAGATGCAAGTTGACTTCCACTTTTTCATCCAATGAGAGAGCTCCAGGATGATCACAGGGTTGTTGAGGTCTCAAGAGATGCAGGACCATGCGAATCGAGTGAGCAGTGCCAAGGGGAAATGGTGCTGCAGAGAAGCGAGAGGCTGAAACCAGAGCAAGAACAGGCCGCCGATGAATATTTCAGTGAGTTTGGCATGTCCAAAATCAAAAAACAGACCCAATCCCAGAATTCTGATTAATAGAGAATTCCGGTTGGTAGAGTGCTGGATAACAGAAATTTTACTGTATGTGGATATGCACTTGAAGTCAGGTAACCTACAGGGCTGTGGACCAAGATCAGAAAGCAGGGTTAAATTGGATAACTCTTCTGGCTGGCACAAATACAATGGGTTGAATGTTCCATAAATTTTCTATGTTTCTCAGGGAATTCAATTGCTTGTGTTTTTCAAGAGTTCCTCATGAAAACATCCTCACTTTCACCATCTGCTTCATCAGTGACCTTTTCTACATCATTGGGTTCAAAGTGGGATTTTTCCCTGATGCCCAGGGCTTATATGGTTTTGAGTTTCAATGGCAACACATTTACTGACTTTTAGTCCCAATGTAAATATAAAGCTTTTTGACAAAGATTAAGATAGGGGATAATAATGAACAAGGATTTTGTGCATTGATCTGACATGCCTGTCTGCTATTCTTATGGGCCAGTTAGCCATTTATTAAAATTCATTGGGCAGAATTTTCACCTCAGTGGGCGGGCACGTGCCCGACCCACTCGAGCGTGAAATGAAGTGCATTGACGTCAGGCGAGCATCCCCAGCGTCAACACGCAGTCGCGCGATAGTTCGGTCAGTGGGCTTGTGGGGCAATCGGCAGTGGGCCTGCCAACAATTAACAGGCTATTAAATCTATTAAAGTATCAATTAACTTAAATATTTAAATATCCAACCTTATGGTTGGCAGTACACAGGCAGCATTGAGTGCCCTGGCTCGTGTTTCACACTGGGCCGGCCTTAATTAGCCCACCCAGCGTGAAATCGCAGTCCAGCCCTGATCGTGGGCAACGGTCAGCTTCCTGACCGGCCCTGCCCACCCAGCTGAGCCTACCCAACAAGGGCAAAATCCTGCCCATAAGGCTAGAAAACACACCACAAGGGTTAAAATCAGTTTTTCCAGTAGCTACAAACCTCTAATCTGACTACATAATAAACATCACACCTCCAATGCTCACATTTTCCCTTCTGTAATATTTCAGTACACCAGTACAAACTGTGCCCGTTTACTTCAGCAATGATAGTAGTGGAATTTTTGGTTTACTTGTAACTTACATCAAGGTGGACCTGAGTCCCATTGCACTTTCAATCCAAATCTTTGTTTTCTCATGTTATAAAGCATATTCATGATCGATTTTCTGTTATCATCTTTTTTATTCTTTAATGGTGTAACTGGCAAGGCCAGCATTAGTTGCCTATCCCTAATTGCCCTTGGGCTGTGTGGCTTACTAGGCCATTTCTGAGGGCAGCTTGGGAGTGTATCAGCCTTTGTGTTGAAGCTGCTGGTCGGCTTTTACTAGTTTCTAGATTGGCCTGGCTATAGACATGAATCAAATGTTAGTGACCTGTGTAGTTCAGTACCACAGTTTGGAGGCCTTTATGCACTGGGCTTTTAGATCTTAACAACAATAACTATTTGAATTTTTATAGTGCTTTTAAAATTAGCAAAACATCCCAAAATGTTTAACAAGGGTGTTTTCAGTAACCATTTTGCACCAAGCCACAGAAAGGATACTAGCTCAGATAATCAAAAGCTTAAAGGAGGAGAGAGATGTAGAGAGATGGAGAGGTTTATGGAGGGAACACCAGAGCTTAGGGAGCAAAGGACAGGATCTCATTGTCTTTTGTCCTGCCCGTCCCAAAAATACACCAGAGATAGTCCACTAGTATTGTGTGGTACTTAATTTAGGTGAGCGGGTATTAGGTTTCTCATGGTGATGTCTAGCTGTGAAAGGTTCTCTCTGGCAAGCTCAGTTATGATGCTGAGCAGTAGGAAAACAACCAAAATATTCTATCTTAATGATTAAGTTCTCCCAGTGCCTAGAAATGTTTTAATATCTCAGCTGGATAAATGTTGGTCTTTTTGCCTGTTCTGCCATGCAATTTAAATCCTTTGCAAAGGAACTATAGGCAATAAATCCCCGAACCATTCTTTACTCAAACTTGAGATCTGTTAACAGGGGAGAGCACACAATTTAAAGTATCATCACTGAAGTGAATCAGGAGCATTGTAATTGGGCAGTTCAGCATTGAGACCAATAATATGTTTGGACATGACAAAATATTACATGAAATGTACAGCAGAGAAACTGGCCATTCAACCCAGCTGGTCTACACCAGTGTTTATGCTGCATATTTTTTCTTCTAACCCCATCAGAATAGCCTTCTGTTCCTTTCCTCCTCATCTATTCATCTAATTTCTCCTTAAGTGTATCAATGTTGCTTGCCTCAACTACTCCTAGTAGCGGTGAGTTTTGCAATCTATTCCCTCTCATAGGGCCTGGAGTTTCATGGAGTCCGGACAAGTCGGTAGGCTTTTAAAAACAGCAGGTGAGACCCAATTCACAATTCTCGTCCCATTCCCATTTCTGGCAATTTTTGCCAGCATGGAATAAGGGTGCAGTTAGCATGACCACATGGAGCACTCCTGCTCTTTCGAGATCCACAGGCTTCATTGCAGGGGTGGACTTTTCAACCACCCACAATTTTGATAGAGCCAGGGCTGTTCTGTTTGTAGATGTGATTCACGGCACCTCAGAGGAGTCATGAACCATTGGAGGATCTCTATACCCAAGTCAGGACCCCCCCAATGAAAGTCATTAAACATTCCCTTTGAAATACATTGACCTGCTTACTTTCTAATAAAGCTGTCAATCAATCACAACCATTCATTGTATCAACGACAAAAGCTTTAATCCACTCCACATCTCTTAATCTTGTGTAGGTAAACACGCAGGAAAAACCTTTCAAAGAAAGTTCAAGTTATTACAAGGTAATAAAGATGTCAATCAAATAAAGCTATCAAAGCTGTTCAAATAGCCTACAGGGCCAAGTATATTGACCATTCTTGGAGCTTAGTCAAAGGCTCATAATGAGACCATATGGAAAAAAATCATCAGTGAACATCCCCACTTCTGACCTTATGATGGAAGGAAGGTCGTTGATAAAGCAGCCAAAGATGGTTGGGCCAAGGACACTAACCTGAGGAACTCCTGTGGTGATGTCCTGGTACTGAGATGACCTCCAACAACCACAACCATCTTCCTTTGTGCTAGGTATGACACCAAGCAGCGGAGAGTTTTCCCTCTGGTTTCCATTGGCTCCAGTTTTGCTAGGGCTCCTTGATGTCACACTTGGTTAAGTGCGACCTTAATGTCAAGGGCAGTCACTCTCACCTCACCTTGGGAGTTCAGCTCTATTGCCCATGTTTGAACCAAGGCTGTAATGAGGTCAGGAGCTGAGTGACCCTGCTGGAACCCAAGCTGAGCATCAATGAGCAGGTTATTGCTAAGCAAGTGCCGCTTGATAGCACTGTTGATGACGCCTTTCATCACTTTACTAATGATCATGAAGACAGATGGGGCGGTAACTGGCTGGGTTGGATTTGCCCTGCTTTTTGTGGACAGGACATACCTGGGCAATTTTCAACACTGTCGGTAGATGCCCGTATTGTAGCTGTACTGGAACAGCTTGGTTAAGGGTGCAGCAAGTTCTGGAGCACAAGTCTTCAGTACTATTGCTAGGATGTTGTCAGGGCCAATAGCCTTTGCAGTGTCCAGTGCCTTCAGCTGTTTCTTGATATCACTTGGAGTGAATTGAATTGGTTGAAGACTGGCATCTGTGATGCTGGGGATCTCCAGAGAAGGCTGAGGTGAATCACCCACTCGGCACTTCTGGCTGAAGATTGTTGCGAACATTTCAGCCTTGTCTTTGGCACTGATGTGCTGGGCTCCTCCATCATTGAGGATGGGGATATTTGTGGAGCTTCGTCCTCCAGTGAATTGTTTAATTGGCCACTACCATTCACAACTGAATGTGGGAGGATTGTACATCTGATCCATTGGTTGTGGAATCACTTAGCTTTGTCTATCACTTTCTGCTTAAGCTGTTGGCACGCATGTAGTCCTGTGTTACAGCTTCAGCAGGTTGACACCTCATTTTTAGATATGCCTGCTGCTGTTCCTGTCGTGCCCGCCTGCACCCTTCATTGAACCAGGGTTGATCCCCTGGCTTGGTGGTAATGGGAGAGTGGGGAATATGCTGGGCCATGAGGTTACAGATTGTGGTTGAGTACAATTCTGCTGCTGCTGATGGCCTACAACGCCTCATGGATGCCCCGTCTTGAGTTGCTAGATCTGTTCGAAGTCTATCTCATTTAGCACGGTAGTAATGCCATGTGTGCATATATATGTGTGGGTGTGTGTGTATATGAATGTGTGTGTTGTGTGTGTGTGTTATGTGTGTGTACATGTGTGTAGTGTGTGTGTTGTGTGTGTAGTGTGTGCGTGTTGTGTGTGTGTATGTGTGTTGTGTAAGTGTGTTGTGTGTGTGTGTTGTGTGTGTATGTGTTGTGTGTGTGTGTGTGTGCGTGTATGTGTGTTGTGTGTGTGTGTTGTGTGAGTGTTGTGTGTGTGTATGTGTGGGTGTATGGGTGTTGTGTGTGTGTTGTTTGTGTGTATGTGTGTGTTGTGTGTGTGTATGTGTGCGTATATGGGTGATGTGTGTGTGTATGGGTGCGTGTATGTGTGTATGTGTGTGTGTGTATGTGTGGGTGTATGTGTGTTCTGTGTGTGTATGTGTGAGTGTATGTGTGTTACGTGTGTGTGTATTTGTGTGTGTGTATGTGTGTTGTGTGTGTTGTGTGTGTGTTGTGTGCGTGTATGTGTGTGCTGTCTGTGTTGTGTGTGTGTGTTGTGTGGGTGTTGTGTGTGTGTGTTGTGTGTGTGTTATGTGTGTGTGTATGTGTGTATGTATGTGTGTGTTGTGTGTGTGTGTTGTGTGTGTATGTGTGCGTGTATGTGTGTTGTGTGTGTGTGTGTATGTGCGTGTGTATGTGTGTTGAGTGTGTGTTGTGTATGTGTGTTGTGCGTGTGTATGTGTGTGGTGTGTGTTGTGTGAGTGTATGTGTGTATGTATGTATGTGGGTGTTATGTGTGTGTTGTGTGTGTGTGTTGTGTGTGTTTATGTGTGCGTGTATGTGTGTTGTGTTTGTGTTGTTTATCTGTGTTGTGTGTGTATGTGTGTGTGTAAGTGTGTGTGTTGTGTGTTGTATGTGTGTGTGTATGTGTGTGGTGTGTGTGTGTGTGTTGTGTGTGTATGTGTGTTGTGTGTGTGAGTTGTGTGTGTGTTGTGTGTGTGTGTATGTGTGTGTGTATGTGTGTTGTGTGTTGTGTTGTGTTGTGTGTGTTGTGCGTGTGTATGTGTGTTGTGTGTGTGTGTGTGTGTGTTGTGTGTGTGTATGTGTGCATGTATGTGTGTTGTGTGTGTGTACGTGTGCATGTATGTGGGCGTGTAAATGTGTATGTGTGTGTGTATGTGTGTGTGTATGTGTGTGTGTGTATGTGTGTTGTGTGTGTAGTGTGTGTGTTGTGTGCGTGTACGTGTGCTGTGTGTGTGTTGTGTGTGTTGTGTGTGTGTTGTGTGTGTGTGTTCTGTGTGTGTTATGTGTGTGTGTGTATGTGTGTTGTGTGTGTTGTGTGTGTGTTGTGAGTGTATGTGTGTTGTGTGTGGTGTGTGTGTGTTGTGTGAGTGTATGTGTGTTGTGTGTGTGTTGTGTGTGTGTTGTCTGTGTGTGTTGTGTGTGTATGTGTGCGTGTATGTGTGTTGTGTGTGTGTGTATGTGTGTGTGTATGTGTGTTGTGTGTGTTGTGTGTGTGTATGTTTGCATGTATGAGTGCATGTATGTGTGTTGTGTGTGTGTTGTGTGTGTGTTGAGTGTGTATGTTTGTGTGTTGTGTGTGTATGTGTGTGTGTATGTGTGTTCTGCGTGTGTTTGTGTGTATTGTGTGTGTATGTGTGCGTGTATGTGTGTTGTGTGTGTGCTGTGGGTGTGTTGTGTGTGTGTGTATGTGTGTGTGTATGTGTGTTGTGTGTGTGTTGTGTTGTGTGTGTTGTGTGTGTGTATGTGTGTTGTGTGTGTGTGTGTTGTGTGTGTGTATGTGTGGGTGTATGTGTGTTGTGTGTGTGTATGTGTGCGTGTATGTGTGCGTGTACGTGTATGTGTGTGTGTGTGTGTATTTGTGTGTGTGTATGTGTGTTGTGTGTGTTGTGTGTGTGTTGTGTGCGTGTATGTGTGTGCTGTGTAGTGTTGTGTGTGTATGTTGTTTGGGTGTTGTGTGTGTGTGTTGTGTGTTGCGTGTGTGTGTATGTGTGTATGTATGTGTGTGTTGTGTGTGTGTGTTGTGTGTGTGCATGTGTGCGTGTATGTGTGTTGTGTGTGTGTGTATGTGTGTGTGTATGTGTGTTGAGTGTGTGTTGTGTATGTGTGTTGTGCGTGTGTATGTGTGTGGTGTGTGTGTTGTGTGTGTGTATGTGTGTATGTATGTGTGTGTTATGTGTGTGTTGTGTGCGTGTTGTGTGTGTATGTGTGCGTGTATGTGTGCGTGTATGTGTGTTGTGTTTGTGTTGTGTATCTGTGTTGTATGTGTATGTGTGTATGTGTGTTGTGTGTGTGTCGTGTGTGTGTGTTGTGTGTGTATGTGTGTGCATTGTGTGTGTTCATTCTGTGTGTGTTATGTGTGTATGTATGTGTGTATGTATGTGTGTGTTGTGTGTGTGTTGTGTGTGTGTACGTGTGTATGTATGTGTGTGTTCTGTCTGTTGTGTGTGTGTGTTGTGTGTGTGTATGTGTGCGTGTATGTGTGTGTGTATGTGTGTTTTGTTTGTGTTGTGTATGTGTGTTGTGTGTGTTTATGTGTGTGTGTATGTGTGTTGTGTGTGTATTGTGTGTGTGTGTGTGTGTTGTGCGTGTATGTGTATTGTTTGTCTGTAGTGTGTGTTTTGTGTGTGTTGTGTGTGTGTTTGTGTGTGTTGTGTATATGTGTTGTATGTGTGTGTGTATATGTGTTGTGTGTGTATGTTGTGTTTGTGTGTATGTGTGTTGAGTGTGTGTGTGTTGTGTGTGTGCATGTGAGCGTGTAAGTGTGTTGTGTGTGTATGTGTGCGTATGTGTTTTGTGTGTGTGTATGTGTGTATGTATATGTTGTGTGTTGTGTGTGTGTTGTGAGTGCGTTGTGTGCTGTGTGTGTGTGCGTGTATGTGTGTGCTGTGTGTGTTGTGTGTGTATGTGTGCTTGAATCTGTGTTGTGTGTGTTTGTATGTGTGTGTGTTGTGTGTGTGTGTGTGTTGTGTGCGTGTATGTGAGCATGTATGTGTGTTTTTGTGTGTTGTGTGTGTACGTGTGTGTGTATGTTGGTTGTATGTGTGTTGTTTGTCTGTGTTGTGTGTGTGTATACGTGTGTTGTGTGTGTGTATGTGTGCATGTATGTGTGTTGTGAGTGTGTTGTGTGTGTGTGTTGTGTGTGTGTTGAGTGTGTGTTCTTGTTTGTGTTTGTTATGTGTGTGTGTGTGTGTAAGTGTGTATGTATGTGTGTGTTGTGTGTCTGTGTTGTGTGTGTGTATGTCTGCGTGTATGTGTGCTGTGTGTTTGTTGTCTGTGTATGTTGTGTGTGTGTTGTGTGTGTGTATGTGTGCGTGTACATGTGTTGTGTGTGTGTTGTGTGTGTGTGTTGTGTGTGTGTGTTGCATGTGTGTGTTATGGGTGTGTGTATGTATGTCTGTGTTGTGCATGTGTGTTGTGTGTGTGTATGTGTGTGTGTATGTGTGTGTTGTGTGTGTTGTGTGAGTGTGTGTTGTGTGCGTGTATGTGTGTTGTTTGTCTGTAGTGTGTGTTTTGTGTGTGTTGTGTTTCTGTTTGTGTGTGTTGTGTGTGTGTTGTGTATGTGTGCTGTGTGTATGTATATGTGTTGTGTGTGTATGTTGTGTTTGTGTGTATGTGTGTTGAGTGTGTGTGTGTTGTGTGTGTGCATGTGAGCGTGTAAGTGTGTTGTGTGTATGTGTGCGTGTATTTGTGTATATATGTGTGTATGTGTGTGTGTGTGTACGTGTGTGTGTGTGTTGTGTGTGTTGTGTGTGTGTTGTGTTCGTGTGCGTGTGTTGTGTGTGTGTTGTGTGTGTGTTGTGTGTGTGTTGTGTATGTGTGTTGTGTGTGTGTGTGTATATGTGTTGTGTGTGTATGTTGTGTTTGTGTGTATGTGTGTTGAGTGTGTGTGTGTTGTGTGTGTGCATGTGAGTGTGTAAGTGTGTTGTGTGTGTATGTGTGCGTGTATGTGTGTGTATGTGTGTATGTGTGTGTGTGTGTACGTGTGTGTGTGTGTATGTGTGTTGTGTGTGTTGTGTTCGTGTACGTGTGTTGTCTGTGTGTTGTGTGTGAGTGATGTGTGTGTGTATGTGTGCGTGTATGTGTGTTGTGTGTGTGTTGTGTGTGTGTTGTATGTTTGTATGTGTGTTGTGTGTTTGTGTGTGTGTGTGTTGTGTGTGTGATGTGTGTGTGTGTTGTGTCTGTGTATATGTGTGTGTTGTGTGTGTGTTGTGTGAGTGTGTTGTGTGTGTGTATTTGTGCGTGTATCTGTGCGTGTATGTGTGTTGTAGTGTGTTGTGTGTGTGTTGTGTGTGTGTATATGTGTATGTGTGAGTATGTGTGTTGTGCGTGTGTTGTGTGAGTATATGTGAGTTGTTTGTGTGTTGTGTGTGCGTGTGTTGTGTGTGTTTATGTGTGTAGTGTCTGTGTGTTGTGTGTGTGTGATGTGTGTCTGTGTTGTGTGTGTGTGTTGTGTGTGTGTATGTGTGCATGTATGTGTGCATGTATGTGTGCTGTGTGTTGTGTGTGTGTTGTGTGTGTGTGTATGTGTGTGTGTATGTGTGTGTATGTGTTTTGTGTGTGTGTGTGTATGTGTATGTATATGTGTGTGTTGTGTGTGTGTTGTGAGTGTGTTGTGTGCTGTGTGTGTGTGCGTGTATGTGTGTGCTGTGTGTGTTGTGTGTGTATGTGTGCTTGAATCTGTGTTGTGTGTGTTTGTATGTGTGTGTGTTGTGTGTCTGTGTGTGTTGTGTGCGTGTATGTGAGCATGTATGTGTGTTTTTGTGTGTTGTGTGTGTGTGTTGTGTGTGTACGTGTGTGTGTATGTTGGTTGTATGTGTGTTGTTTGTCTGTGTTGTGTGTGTGTATATGTGTGTTGTGTGTGTGCTGTGTGCATGTATGTGTGTTGTGTGTGTGTGTTGTGTGTGTGTTGAGTGTGTGTTGTTGTTTGTGTTTGTTATGTGTGTGTGTAAGTGTGTATGTATGTGTGTGTTGTGTGTCTGTGTTGTGTGTGTGTATGTCTGCGTGTATGTGTGTTTGTTTTCTGTGTATGTTGTGTGTGTTTGTGTGTGTGTATGTGTGCATGTATGTATGTTGTGTGTGTGTTGTGTGTGTCTGTGTTGTGTGTGTGTATGTGTGCGTGTATGTGTGTAGTGTCTGTTTTGTGTGTGTTCAGTGTGTGTTTGTGTGTGTTGTGTGTGTGTTCTGTGTGTGCATTGTGTGTGTGTGCTGTGTGTGTGTGTGTATATGTGTTGTGTGTGTGTTGTGCGTGTATGTTGTGTGTGTGTGTGTGTGTGTGTTGTGTGTGTCTGTGTTGTGTGTGTGTGTGTGCGTGTATGTGTGTAGTATGTGTTTTGTTTGTGTTGAGTGTATGTTGTGTGTGTGTTGTGTGTGTGTGTTGTGTGTGTGTATGTGTGTGTGTGTGTGTTATGTGTGTGTGTGTTGTGTGTGTGTATGTGTGCATGTATGTGTGTTGTGTGTGTGTTGTGTGTGTATGTATGTGTGTATGTATGTGTGTGTTGTGTGTGTGTACGTGTGCATGTATGTGTGTTGTGTGTGTGTTGTGTGTGTGTGTATGTGCGTGTGTATGTGTGTTGTGTGTGTGTTGTGTATGTGTGTTGTGTGTGTGTATGTGTATTGAGTGTGTGTTGTGTGTGTGTGTATGTGTCTGTGTATGTGTGTTGTGTGTGTGTGTTGTGCGTGTGTTGTGTGCATCTGTGTGTGTTGTGTGTGTGTGTTGTGTGTGTGTTGTGTGTGTGTATGTGTGTGTTGTGTGTGTGGATTGAGTGTGTGTTATGTGTGTTTGTATGTGTGTATGTATGTGTGTATTGTGTGTGTGTACATGTGCATGTATGTGTGTTGTGTGATGTGTTGTGTGTGTGTGTGTATGTGTGTGTATGTGTGTTGTGTGTGTGTTGTGTATGTGTGTTGTGTGTGTGTATGTGTGTGGTGTGTGTGTTGTGTGTGTATGTATGTGTGTGTTGTGTCTGTTTGTGTGTGTGTTGTGTGTGTGTATGTGTGCGTGTATGTGTGTGTGTATGTTTGTTTTGTTTGTGTTGTGTATGTGTGTTGTGTGTTTGTATGTGTGTGTGTATGTGTGTTGTGTGTGTGTTATGTGTGTGTTGTGTGCGTGTATGTGTGTTGTTTGTCTGTAGTGTGTGTTGTGTGTGTGTTGTGTGTGTGTTTGTGTGGGTTGTGTGTGTGTTGTTTATGTGTGTTGTGAGTGTGTGTTGTGTGTGTGTGTATATGTGTTGTGTGTGTATGTTGTGTGTGTGTGTATGTGTGTTGAGTGTGTGTGTGTTGTGTGTGTGCATGTGAGCGTGTATGTGTGTTGTGTGTGTATGTGTGCGTGTATGTGTGTGTGTATGTGTGTATGTGTGTGTGTATGTGTGTTGTGTGTGTGTTTGTTGTGTGTATGTATGTGTGCATGTATGTGTCTTGTGTGTGTGTTGTGTGTGTATGTCTGCATATATGTGAGCATGTATGTGTATTGTGTGTGTGTTGTGTGTGTGTGTATGTGTCTGTGTATGTGTGTTGTGTGTGTGTTGTGTGCGTCTGTGTGTGTTGTTTGTGTGTTGTGTGTGTATGTGTGTGCATTGTGTGTGTTCATTCTGTGTGTGTTATGTGTGTTTGTATGTGTGTATGTATGTGTGTGTTGTGTGTGTGTGTACGTGTGTTGTGTGTGTGTATGTGTGCGTGTATGTGTGTGTGTATGTGTGTTTTGTTTGT
>JANJGN010000012.1:53596696-53601696 GCA_026770705.1 Isurus oxyrinchus | reverse complement strand
GTGTGTGGGCGTGTATGAGTGTAGTGTGTGTTTTATTTGTGTTGAGTGTGTGTTGTGTGTGTGTTGTGTGTGTGTTGTGTGTGTGTGTTGTGTGTGTGTATGTGTGTGTGTATGTGTGTTGTGTGTGTGTGTTGTGTGTGTGTATGTGTGCATGTATGTGTGTTGTGTGTGTGTTGTGTGTGTATGTGTGCTTGAATCTGTGTTGTGTGTGTTTGTATGTGTGTGTGTTGGTTGTATGTGTGTGTGTTGTGTGTGTGTGTGTGTTGTGTGCGTGTAAGTGTGTTGTGTGTGTGTATGTGTGCGTGTATGTGTGTATCTGTGTGTGTGTATGTGTGTGTGTATGCGTGTTGTGTGTGTTGTGTGTGTGTTGTGTTCGTGTACGTGTGTTGTGTGTGTGTTGTGTCTGTGTGTTGTGTGTGTGCTGTGTGTGTGTGTTGTGTGTGTGTTATGTGTGTGTGTATGTGTGTATGTATGTGTGTGTTGTGTGTGTGTGTTGTGTGTGTATGTGTGCGTGTATGTGTGTTGTGTCTGTGTTGTCTGTGTGTGTTTTGTGTGTTGTGTGCGTGTATGTGAGCATGTATGTGTGTTTTTGTGTGTTGTGTGTGTACGTGTGTGTGTGTATGTTGGTTGTATGTGTGTTGTTTGTCTGTGTTGTGTGTGTGTATACGTGTGTTGTGTGTGTGCTGTGTGCATGTATGTGTGTTGTGAGTGTGTTGTGTGTGTGTGTTGTGTGTGTGTTGAGTGTGTGTATATCTGCGTGTATGTGTGCTGTGTGTTTGTTGTCTGTGTATGTTGTGTGTGTGTTGTGTGTGTGTATGTGTGCGTGTATGTGTGTTGTGTGTGTGTTGTGTGTGTTTGTGTTGTGTGTGTGTATGTGTGCATGTATGTGTGTAGTATCTGTTTTGTGTGTGTTGAGTGTGTGTTTGTGTGTGTTGTGTGTGTGCATTGTGTGTGTGTGCTGTGTGTGTGTGTGTATATGTGATGTGTGTGTGTTGTGTGTGTATGTTGTGTGTGTCTGTATGTGTGTTGTGTGTGTGTTGTGTGTGTCTGTGTTGTGTGTGTGTGTGCGTGTATGTGTGTAGTGTGTGTTTTATTTGTGTTGAGTGTGTGTTGTGTGTGTGTTGTGTGTGTGTTGTGTGTGTGTGTTGTGTGTGTGTATGTGTGAGTGTATGTGTGTTGTGTGTGTGTGTGTGTTGTGTGTGTGTATGTGTGCATGTATGTGTGTTGTGTGTGTGTTGTGTGTGTATGTCAGCATGTATGTGTATTGTGTGTGTGTTGCGTGTGTGTGTATGTGTCTGTGTATGTGTGTTGTGTGTGTGTGTTGTGTGTGTGTTGTGTGCGCGTGTGTGTGGATTGTGTGTGTGTTATGTGTGTTTGTAGTGTGTATGTATGTGTGTGTTGTGTGTGTGTACGTGTGCATGTATGTGTGTTGTGTGTGTGTTGTGTGTGTATGTGCGTGTGTACGTGTGTTGTGTGTGTGTTGTGTATATGTGTTGTGTGTGTGTTTGTGTGTGGTGTGTGTTGTGTGTGTGTATGTGTGTATGTATGTCTGTGTTGTGTGTGTAAATTGTGCGTGTGTGTCGTGTGTGTGTATGTGTGCATGTATGTGTGCGTGTATGTGTGTTTTGTTTGTGTTGTGTATGTGTGTTGTGTGTGTGTATGTGTGTGTGTATGTGTGTTGTGTGTGTCTTGTGTGTGTGTGTTGTGTGCGTGTATGTGTGTTGTTTGTCTGTAGTGTGTGTTGTGTGTGTGTTGTTTGTGTGTTTGTGTGTGTTGTGTGCGTGTTGTGTTTGTGTGTTGTGAGTGTGTGTTGTGTGTGTGTGTATATGTGTTGTGTGTGTATGTTGTGTGTGTGTATGTGTGTAGAGTGTGTGTGTGTTGTGTGTGTGCATGTGAACGTGTATGTGTGTTGTGTGTGTATGTGTGCGTGTATGTGTGTGTGTATGTGTGTATGTGTGTGTGTGTGTACGTGTGTGTGTGTGTTGTGTGTGTTGTGTGTGTGTTGTGTTCGTGTGCGTGTGTTGTGTGTGTGTTGTGTGTGTGTTATGTTTGTGTGTATGTATGTGTGTATGTGTGTTGTGTGTGTGTTGCGTGTGTGTGTGTTCTGTGTGTATGTGTGCGTGTATGTGTGTTGTGTGTGTGTTGTGTTTGTGTGTTGTGTGTGTGTATGTGTGTGTGTATGTGTGTTGTGTGTCTGTTGTGTGTGTGTTGTATGCTTGTATGTGTGCTGTGTGTTTGTGTGTGTGTGTGTTGTGTGTGTGATGTGTGTGTGTGTGTTGTGTCTGTGTATATGTGTGTGTTGTGTGTGTGTGTGTGTGTTGTGTGTGTGTATGTGTGCGTGTATATGTGCGTGTATGAGTGTTGTAGTGTGTTGTGTGTGTGTGTGTTGTGTGTGTGTGTGTTTATGTGTGTTGTGCGTGGGTTGTGTGTGTATATGTGTGTTGTGTGTGTGTTTGTGTGTGTTGTGTGAGTGTTGTGTGTGTGTGTGTATATATGTGTTGTGTGTGTGTCTGTTGTGTGTGTTTATGCGTGTTGTGTGTGTTTTGTGTGTGTATGTGTGTGTGTATGTTTGTGTGTGTGTTGTGTGTGTATTGTGTGTGTGTTGTGTGTGTTTTGTGAGTGTGTTGTGTGTGTATGTGTGTGTTATGTGTGTTATGTGTGTTGTGTGTGTGTGTTGTGTGTGTGTATATGTGCATGTATGTGTGTTGTGTGTGTGTTGTGTGTGTATGTTGTGTGTGTGTATGTGTGTTGAGTGTGTGTGTGTTGTGTGTGTGTATGTGTGTGTGTATGTGTGTTGTGTGTGTTGTGTGCTGGTACGTGTGTTGTGTGTGTGTTGTGTGTGTGTGTTGTGTGTGTGTATGTCTGCGTGTATGTGTGTTGTGTGTTTGTTTTCTGTGTATGTTGTGTGTGTGTTGTGTGTGTGTATGTGTGTGTATGTGTGTTGTGTGTGTGTTGTGTGTGTTTGTGTTGTGTGTGTGTATGTGTGCGTGTATGTGTGTAGTATCTGTTTTGTGTGTGTTGAGTGTGTGTTTGTGTGTGTTGTGTGTGTGCATTGTGTGTGTGTGCTGTGTGTGTGTGTGTATATGTGATGTGTGTGTGTTGTGTGTGTATGTTGTGTGTGTCTGAGTGTGTGTTGTGCGTGTCTGTGTTGTGTGTGTGTGTGCGTGTATGTGTGTAGTGTGTGTTTTATTTGTGTTGAGTGTGTGTTGTGTGTGTGTTGTGTGTGTGTTGTGTGTGTGTGTTGTGTGTGTGTATGTGTGTGTGTATGTGTGTTGTGTGTGTGTGTGTTGTGTGTGTGTATGTGTGCATGTATGTGTGTTGTGTGTGTGTTGTGTGTGTATGTGAGCATGTATGTGTATTTGTGTGTGTGTTGCGTGAGTGTATGTGTCTGTGTATGTGTGTTGTGTGTGTGTGTTGTGTGTGTGTTGTGTGCGTGTGTGTGTGTGGATTGTGTGTGTTATGTGTGTTTGTATGTGTGTATGTATGTGTGTGTTGTGTGTGTGTACGTGTGCATGTATGTGTGTTGTGTGTGTGTTGTGTGTGTGTGTATGTGCGTGTGTTGTGTGTGTGTTGTGTATGTGTTGTTGTGTGTGTGTATGTGTGTGGTGTATGTGTTGTGTGTGTGTATGTGTGTATGTATGTCTGTGTTGTGTGTGTAAGTTGTGCGTGTGTGTTGTGTGTGTGTATGTGTGCATGTATGTGTGCGTGTATGTGTGTTTTGTTTGTGTTGTGTATGTGTGTTGTGTGTGTATGTGTGTGTGTATGTGTGTTGTGTGTGTGTTGTGTGTGTGTGTTGTGTGCGTGTATGTGTGTGTTGTGTGCGTGTTGTGTATATGTGTTGTGAGTGTGTGTTGTGTGTGTGTGTGTATATGTGTTGTGTGTGTATGTTGTGTGTGTGTATGTGTGGAGAGTGTGTGCGTGTATGTGTGTGTGTATGTGTGTATGTGTGTGTGTGTACGTGTGTGTGTGTGTTGTGTGTGTTGTGTGTGTGTTGTGTTCGTGTGCGTGTGTTGTGTGTGTGTTGTGTGTGTTATGTTTGTGTGTATGTGTGTATGTATGTGTGTATGTGTGTTGTGTGTGTGTTGCGTGTGTGTGTGTTCTGTGTGTATGTGTGCGTGTATGTGTGTTGTGTGTGTGTTGTGTGTGTGTGTTGTGTGTGTGTATGTGTGCGTGTATGTGTGTTGTGTGTGTGTTGTATGCTTGTATGTGTGCTGTGTGTTTGTGTGTGTTGTGTGCGTGTTGTGTATATGTGTTGTGAGTGTGTGTTGTGTGTGTGTGTGTATATGTGTTGTGTGTGTATGTTGTGTGTGTGTATGTGTGTTGTGTGTGTGTGTGTTGTGTGTGTGCATGTGAGCGTGTATGTGTGTTGTGTGTTTATGTGTGCGTGTATGTGTGTGTGTATGTGTGTATGTGTGTGTGTGTACGTGTGTGTGTGTGTTGTGTGTGTTGTGTGTGTGTTGTGTTCGTGTGCGTGTGTTGTGTGTGTGTTGTGTGTGTTATGTTTGTGTGTATGTGTGTATGTATGTGTGTATGTGTGTTGTGTGTGTGTTGCGTGTGTGTGTGTTCTGTGTGTATGTGTGCGTGTATGTGTGTTGTGTGTGTGTTGTGTGTGTGTGTTGTGTGTGTGTATGTGTGCGTGTATGTGTGTTGTGTGTGTGTTGTGTGTGTGTTGTATGCTTGTATGTGTGTTGTGTGTTTGTGTGTGTGTGTGTTGTGTGTGTGATGTGTGTGTGTGTTGTGTCTGTGTATATGTGTGTGTTGTGTGTGTGTTGTGTGTGTGTGTTGTGTGTGTGTATGTGTGCGTGTATATGTGCGTGTATGAGTGTTGTAGTGTGTTGTGTGTGTGTGTTGTGTGTGTGTGTGTGTTTATGTGTGTTGTGCGTGGGTTGTGTGTGTATATGTGTGTTGTGTGTGTGTTTGTGTGTGTTGTGTGAGTGTTGTGTGTGTGTATATATGTGTTGTGTGTGTGTCTGTTGTGTGTGTTTATGTGTGTTGTGTGT
>JANJGN010000012.1:53574196-53591696 GCA_026770705.1 Isurus oxyrinchus | reverse complement strand
TGTGTGCTGTGTATGTGTGTGCTGTGTGTGTTGTGTGTGTATGTGTGCTTGAATCTGTGTTGTGTGTGTTTGTATGTGTGTGTGTTGTGTGTGTGTGTGTGTGTTGTGTGCGTGTATGTGAGCATGTATGTGTGTTTTTGTGTGTTGTGTGTGTACGTGTGTGTGTATGTTGGTTGTATGTGTGTTGTTTGTCTGTGTTGTGTGTGTGTATATGTGTGTTGTGTGTGTGCTGTGTGCATGTATGTGTGTTGTGAGTGTGTTGTGTGTGTGTGCTGTGTGTGTGTTGAGTGTGTGTTGTTGTTTGTGTTTGTTATGTGTGTGTGTATAAGTGTGTATGTATGTGTGTGTTGTGTGTCTGTGTTGTGTGTGTGTATGTCTGCGTGTATGTGTGTTTGTTTTCTGTGTATGTTGTGTGTGTGTATGTGTGCATGTATGTATGTTGTGTGTGTGTTGTGTGTGTCTGTGTTGTGTGTGTGTATGTGTGCGTGTATGTGTGTAGTGTCTGTTTTGTGTGTTTTGTGTGTGTTTGTGTGTGTTGTGTGTGTGTTGTGTGTGTGCATTGTGTGTGTGTGCTGTGTGTGTATATGTGTTGTGTGTGTGTTGTGCGTGTATGTTGTGTGTGTGTGTGTGTGTTGTGTGTGTGTTGTGTGTGTCTGTGTTGTGTGTGTGTGTGTGCGTGTATGTGTGTAGTATGTGTTTTGTTTGTGTTGAGTGTGTGTTGTGTGTGTGTTGTGTGTGTGTTGTGTGTGTGTGTTGTGTGTGTGTATGTGTGTGTATGTGTGTTATGTGTGTGTGTGTTGTGTGTGTGTATGTGTGCATGTATGTGTGTTGTGTGTGTGTTGTGTGTGTATGTATGTGTGTATGTATGTGTGTGTTGTGTGTGTGTAAATGTGCATGTATGTGTGTTGTGTGTGTGTGTTGTGTGTGTGTATGTGCGTGTGTATGTGTGTTGTGTGTGTGTTGTGTATGTGTGTTGTGTGTGTGTATGTGTATTGAGTGTGTGTTGTGTGTGTGTGTATGTGTCTGTGTATGTGTGTTGTGTGTGTGTGTTGTGCGTGTGTTGTGTGCATCTGTGTGTGTTGTGTGTGTGTGTTGTGTGTGTGTTGTGTGTGTGTATGTGTGTGTTGTGTGTGTGGATTGAGTGTGTGTTATGTGTGTTTGTATGTGTGTATGTATGTGTGTGTTGTGTGTGTGTACATGTGCATGTATGTGTGTTGTGTGATGTGTTGTGTGTGTGTGTATGTGTGTGTATGTGTGTTGTGTGTGTGTTGTGTATGTGTGTTGTGTGTGTGTGTATGTGTGTGGTGTGTGTGTTGTGTGTGTATGTGTGTATGTATGTGTGTGTTGTGTCTGTTGTGTGTGTGTTGTGTGTGTGTATGTGTGCGTGTATGTGTGTGTGTATGTTTGTTTTGTTTGTGTTGTGTATGTGTGTTGTGTGTTTGTATGTGTGTGTATATGTGTGTTGTGTGTGTGTTATGTGTGTGTTGTGTGCGTGTATGTGTGTTGTTTGTCTGTAGTGTGTGTTGTGTGTGTGTTGTGTGTGTGTTTGTGTGTGTTGTGTGTGTGATGTTTATGTGTGTTGTGAGTGTGTGTTGTGTGTGTGTGTATATGTGTTGTGTGTGTATGTTGTGTGTGTGTGTATGTGTGTTGAGTGTGTGTGTGTTGTGTGTGTGCATGTGAGCGTGTATGTGTGTTGTGTGTGTATGTGTGCGTGTATGTGTGTGTGTATGTGTGTATGTGTGTGTGTATGTGTGTTGTGTGTGTGTTTGTTGTGTGTGTGTATGTGTGCATGTATGTGTCTTGTGTGTGTGTTGTGTGTGTATGTCTGCATATATGTGAGCATGTATGTGTATTGTGTGTGTGTTGTGTGTGTGTGTATGTGTCTGTGTATGTGTGTTGTGTGTGTGTGTTGTGTGTGTGTTGTGTGCGTCTGTGTGTGTTGTGTGTGTATGTGTGTGCATTGTGTGTGTTCATTCTGTGTGTGTTATGTGTGTTTGTATGTTTGTATGTATGTGTGTGTTGTGTGTGTGTTGTGTGTGTGTGTGTACGTGTGTATGTATGTGTGTGTTCTGTCTGTTGTGTGTGTGTGTTGTGTGTGTGTATGTGTGCGTGTATGTGTATGTGTGTTTTGTTTGTGTTGTGTATGTGTGTTGTGTGTGTTTATGTGTGTGTGTATGTGTGTTGTGTGTGTATTGTGTGTGTGTGTTGTGTGCGTGTATGTGTGTTGTTTGTCTGAAGTGTGTGTTGTGTGTGTGTTGTGTGTGTGTTTGTGTGTGTTGTGTATATGTGTTGTATGTGTGTGTGTATATGTGTTGTGTGTGTATGTTGTGTTTGTGTGTATTTGTGTTGAGTGTGTGTGTTGTGTGTGTGCATGTGAGCGTGTAAGTGTGTTGTGTGTGTATGTGTGCGTGTATGTGTGTGTATGTGTTTTGTGTGTGTGTATGTGTGTATGTATATGTGTGTGTTGTGTGTGTGTTGTGAGTGCGTTGTGTGCTGTGTGTGTGTGCGTGTATGTGTGTGCTGTGTGTGTTGTGTGTGTATGTGTGCTTGAATCTGTGTTGTGTGTGTTTGTATGTGTGTGTGTTGGTTGTATGTGTGTGTGTTGTGTGTGTGTGTGTGTTGTGTGCGTGTAAGTGTGTTGTGTGTGTGTATGTGTGCGTGTATGTGTGTATCTGTGTATGTGTATGTGTGTGTGTATGCGTGTTGTGTGTGTTGTGTGTGTGTTGTGTTCGTGTACATGTGTTGTGTGTGTGTTGTGTCTGTGTGTTGTGTGTGTGCTGTGTGTGTGTGTTGTGTGTGTGTTATGTGTGTGTGTATGTGTGTATGTATGTGTGTGTTGTGTGTGTGTATGTGTGCGTGTATGTGTGTATCTGTGTATGTGTATGTGTGTGTGTATGCGTGTTGTGTGTGTTGTGTGTGTGTTGTGTTCGTGTACATGTGTTGTGTGTGTGTTGTGTCTGTGTGTTGTGTGTGTGCTGTGTGTGTGTGTTGTGTGTGTGTTATGTGTGTGTGTATGTGTGTATGTATGTGTGTGTATGTGTGCGTGTATGTGTGTTGTGTCTGTGTTGTCTGTGTGTGTTTTGTGTGTTGTGTGCGTGTATGTGAGCATGTATGTGTGTTTTTGTGTGTTGTGTGTGTACGTGTGTGTGTATGTTGGTTGTATGTGTGTTGTTTGTCTGTGTTGTGTGTGTGTATACGTGTGTTGTGTGTGTGCTGTGTGCATGTATGTGTGTTGTGAGTGTGTTGTGTGTGTGTGTTGTGTGTGTGTTGAGTGTGTGTATGTCTGCGTGTATGTGTGCTGTGTGTTTGTTGTCTGTGTATGTTGTGTGTGTGTTGTGTGTGTGTATGTGTGCGTGTATGTGTGTTGTGTGTGTGTTGTGTGTGTTTGTGTTGTGTGTGTGTATGTGTGCGTGTATGTGTGTAGTATCTGTTTTGTGTGTGTTGAGTGTGTGTTTGTGTGTGTTGTGTGTGTGCATTGTGTGTGTGTGCTGTGTGTGTGTGTATATGTGATGTGTGTTTGTTGTGTGTGTATGTTGTGTGTGTCTGTATGTGTGTTGTGTGTGTGTTGTGCGTGTCTGTGTTGTGTGTGTGTGTGTGCGTGTATGTGTGTAGTGTGTGTTTTATTTGTGTTGAGTGTGTGTTGTGTGTGTGTTGTGTGTGTGTTGTGTGTGTGTGTTGTGTGTGTGTATGTGTGTGTGTATGTGTGTTGTGTGTGTGTGTGTTGTGTGTGTGTATGTGTGCATGTATGTGTGTTGTGTGTGTGTTGTGTGTGTATGTCAGCATGTATGTGTATTGTGTGTGTGTTGCGTGTGTGTGTATGTGTCTGTGTATGTGTGTTGCGTTTGTGTGTTGTGTGTGTGTTGTGTGCGTGTGTGTGTGGATTGTGTGTGTTATGTGTGTTTGTATGTGTGTATGTATGTGTGTGTTGTGTGTGTGTACGTGTGCATGTATGTGTGTTGTGTGTGTGTTGTGTGTGTGTGTATGTGCGTGTGTATGTGTGTTGTGTGTGTGTTGTGTATGTGTTGTTGTGTGTGTGTATGTGTGTGGTGTATGTGTTGTGTGTGTGTATGTGTGTATGTATGTCTGTGTTGTGTGTGTAAGTTATGCGTGCGTGTTGTGTGTGTGTATGTGTGCATGTATGTGTGTGTGTATGTGTTTTGTTTGTGTTGTGTATGTGTGTTGTGTGTGTATGTGTGTGTATGTGTGTTGTGTGTGTGTTGTGTGTGTGTGTTGTGTGCGTGTATGTGTGTTGTTTGTCTGTAGTGTGTGTTGTGTGTGTGTTGTTTGTGTGTTTGTGTGTGTTGTGTGCGTGTTGTGTATGTGTTGTGAGTGTGTGTTGTGTGTGTGTGTATATGTGTTGTGTGTGTATGTTGTGTGTGTGTATGTGTGTAGAGTGTGTGTGTGTTGTGTGTGTGCATGTGAGCGTGTATGTGTGTTGTGTGTGTATGTGTGCGTGTATGTGTGTGTGTATGTGTGTGTGTGTGTACGTGTGTGTGTGTGTTGTGTGTGTGTTGTGTTCGTGTGCGTGTGTTGTGTGTGTGTTGTGTGTGTTATGTTTGTGTGTATGTGTGTATGTATGTGTGTATGTGTGTTGTGTGTGTGTTGCGTGTGTGTGTGTGTTCTGTGTGTATGTGTGCATGTATGTGTGGTGTCTGTGTGTTGTGTGTGTATGTTGTGTGTGTGTATGTGTGTTGAGTGTGTGTGTGTTGTGTGTGTGTATGTGTGCGTGTATGTGTGTTGTGTGTGTATGTGCGCGTATATGTGTGCGCGTATGTATGTGTGTGTGTGTGTACGTGTGTGTGTGTATGTGTGTTGTGTGTGTTGTGTGACGGTACGTGTGTTGTGTGTGTGTTGTGTGTGTGTGTTGTGTGTTTGTGTTGCGTGTGTGTGTTATGTGTGTGTGTATGTATGTCTGTGTTGTGCATGTGTGTTGTGTGTGTGTATGTGTGTGTATGTGTGTTGTGTGTGTGTTGTGTGTGTGTGTGTTGTGTGCGTGTATGTGTGTTGTTTGTCTGTAGTGTGTGTTTTGTGTGTGTTGTGTGTGTGTTTGTGTGTGTTGTGTGTGTGTTGTGTATGTGTGTTGTGTGTGTGTGTATATGTGTTGTGTGTGTATGTTGTATTTGTGTGTATGTGTGTTGAGTGTGTGTGTGTTGTGTGTGTATGTGTGCGTGTATGTGTGTGTGTATGTGTGTGTACGTGTGTGTGTGTGTATGTGTGTTGTGTGTGTTGTGTTCGTGTACGTGTGTTGTCTGTGTGTTGTGTGTGAGTGATGTGTGTGTATGTGTGCGTGTATGTGTGTTGTGTGTGTGTTGTGTGTGTGTTGTATGTTTGTATGTGTGTTGTGTGTTTGTGTGTGTACGTGTGTGTGTGTGTTGTGTGTGTGTTGTGTTCGTGTGCTTGTTTTGTGTGTGTGTTGTGTGTGTTATGTTTGTGTGTATGTGTCTATGTGTGTTGTGTGTGTGTTGTGTGTGTGTGTGTTCTGTGTGTATGTGTGCGTGTATGTGTGTTGTGTGTGTGTTGTGTGTGTGTGTTGTGTGTGTGTATGTTGTGCGTGTGTGTTGTGTGTGTGTATGTGTGCGTTTATGTGTGTTGTGTGTGTGTTGTGTGTGTGTTTGTGTGTGTTGTGTATATGTGTTGTATGTGTGTGTGTATATGTGTTGTGTGTGTATGTTGTGTTTGTGTGTATTTGTGTTGAGTGTGTGTGTTGTGTGTGTGCATGTGAGCGTGTAAGTGTGTTGTGTGTGTATGTGTGCGTGTATGTGTGTGTATGTGTTTTGTGTGTGTGTATGTGTGTATGTATATGTGTGTGTTGTGTGTGCGTTGTGAGTGCGTTGTGTGCTGTGTGTGTGTGCGTGTATGTGTGTGCTGTGTGTGTTGTGTGTGTATGTGTGCTTGAATCTGTGTTGTGTGTGTTTGTATGTGTGTGTGTTGGTTGTATGTGTGTGTGTTGTGTGTGTGTGTGTGTTGTGTGCGTGTAAGTGTGTTGTGTGTGTGTATGTGTGCATGTATGTGTGTATCTGTGTGTGTGTATGTGTGTGTGTATGCGTGTTGTGTGTGTTGTGTGTGTGTTGTGTTCGTGTACATGTGTTGTGTGTGTGTTGTGTCTGTGTGTTGTGTGTGTGCTGTGTGTGTGTGTTGTGTGTGTGTTATGTGTGTGTGTATGTGTGTATGTATGTGTGTGTTGTCTGTGTGTGTTGTGTGTGTATGTGTGCGTGTATGTGTGTTGTGTCTGTGTTGTCTGTGTGTGTTTTGTGTGTTGTGTGCGTGTATGTGAGCATGTATGTGTGTTTTTGTGTGTTGTGTGTGTACGTGTGTGTGTATGTTGGTTGTATGTGTGTTGTTTGTCTGTGTTGTGTGTGTGTATACGTGTGTTGTGTGTGTGCTGTGTGCATGTATCTGTGTTGTGAGTGTGTTGTGTGTGTGTGTTGTGTGTGTGTTGAGTGTGTGTATGTCTGCGTGTATGTGTGCTGTGTGTTTGTTGTCTGTGCATGTTGTGTGTGTGTTGTGTGTGTGTATGTGTGCGTGTATGTGTGTTGTGTGTGTGTTGTGTGTGTTTGTGTTGTGTGTGTGTATGTGTGCGTGTATGTGTGTAGTATCTGTTTTGTGTGTGTTGAGTGTGTGTTTGTGTGTGTGCATTGTGTGTGTGTGCTGTGTGTGTGTGTGTATATGTGATGTGTGTGTGTTGTGTGTGTATGTTGTGTGTGTCTGTATGTGTGTTGTGTGTGTGTTGTGCGTGTCTGTGTTGTGTGTGTGTGTGTGCGTGTATGTGTGTAGTGTGTGTTTTATTTGTGTTGAGTGTGTGTTGTGTGTGTGTTGTGTGTGTGTGTTGTGTGTGTGTGTGTTGTGTGTGTGTATGTGTGCATGCATGTGTGTTGTGTGTGTGTTGTGTGTGTATGTCAGCATGTATGTGTATTGTGTGTGTGTTGCGTGTGTGTGTATGTGTCTGTGTATGTGTGTTGCGTGTGTGTGTTGTGTGTGTGTTGTGTGCGTGTGTGTGTGGATTGTGTGTGTTATGTGTGTTTGTATGTGTGTATGTATGTGTGTGTTGTGTGTGTGTACGTGTGCATGTATGTGTGTTGTGTGTGTGTTGTGTGTGTGTGTATGTGCGTGTGTATGTGTGTTGTGTGTGTGTTGTGTATGTGTTGTTGTGTGTGTGTATGTGTGTGGTGTATGTGTTGTGTGTGTGTATGTGTGTATGTATGTCTGTGTTGTGTGTGTAAGTTATGCGTGCGTGTTGTGTGTGTGTATGTGTGCATGTATGTGTGCGTGTATGTGTGTTTTGTTTGTGTTGTGTATGTGTGTTGTGTGTGTATGTGTGTGTATGTGTGTTGTGTGTGTGTTGTGTGTGTGTGTTGTGTGCGTGTATGTGTGTTGTTTGTCTGTAGTGTGTGTTGTGTGTGTGTTGTTTGTGTGTTTGTGTGTGTTGTGTGCGTGTTGTGTATATGTGTTGTGAGTGTGTGTTGTGTGTGTGTGTGTATATGTGTTGTGTGTGTATGTTGTGTGTGTGTATGTGTGTAGAGTGTGTGTGTGTTGTGTGTGTGCATGTGAGCGTGTATGTGTCTTGTGTGTGTATGTGTGCGTGTATGTGTGTGTGTATGTGTGTATGTGTGTGTGTGTGTACGTGTGTGTGTGTGTTGTGTGTGTTGTGTGTGTGTTGTGTTCGTGTGCGTGTGTTGTGTGTGTGTTGTGTGTGTTATGTTTGTGTGTATGTGTGTATGTATGTGTGTATGTGTGTTGTGTGTGTGTTGCGTGTGTGTGTGTTCTGTGTGTATGTGTGCATGTATGTGTGTTGTCTGTGTGTTGTGTGTGTATGTTGTGTGTGTGTATGTGTGTTGAGTGTGTGTGTGTTGTGCGCGTATATGTGTGCGTGTATGTATGTGTGTGTGTGTGTATGTGTGTGTGTGTATGTGTGTTGTGTGTGTTGTGTGACGGTACGTGTGTTGTGTGTGTGTTGTGTGTGTGTGTTGTGTGTTTGTGTTGCGTGTGTGTGTTATGTGTGTGTGTATGTATGTCTGTGTTGTGCATGTGTGTTGTGTGTGTGTATGTGTGTGTATGTGTGTTGTGTGTGTGTTGTGTGTGTGTGTGTTGTGTGCGTGTATGTGTGTTGTTTGTCTGTAGTGTGTGTTTTGTGTGTGTTGTGTGTGTGTTTGTGTGTGTTGTGTGTGTGTTGTGTATGTGTGTTGTGTGTGTGTGTGTATATGTGTTGTGTGTGTATGTTGTATTTGTGTGTATGTGTGTTGAGTGTGTGTGTGTTGTGTGTGTATGTGTACGTGTATGTGTGTGTGTATGTGTGTGTACGTGTGTGTGTGTGTATGTGTGTTGTGTGTGTTGTGTTCGTGTACGTGTGTTGTCTGTGTGTTGTGTGTGAGTGATGTGTCTGTATGTGTGCGTGTATGTGTGTTGTGTGTGTGTTGTGTGTGTGTTGTATGTTTGTATGTGTGTTGTGTGTTTGTGTGTGTACGTGTGTGTGTGTGTTGTGTGTGTGTTGTGTTCGTGTGCTTGTTTTGTGTGTGTGTTGTGTGTGTTATGTTTGTGTGTATGTGTCTATGTGTGTTGTGTGTGTGTTGTGTGTGTGTGTGTTCTGTGTGTATGTGTGCGTGTATGTGTGTTGTGTGTGTGTTGTGTGTGTGTGTTGTGTGTGTGTATGTTGTGCGTGTGTGTTGTGTGTGTGTATGTGTGCGTTTATGTGTGTTGTGTGTGTGTTGTGTGTGTGTTGTGTGTGTGTTTGTGTGTGTTGTGTATATGTGTTGTATGTGTGTGTGTATGTGTTGTGTGTGTATGTTGTGTTTGTGTGTATTTGTGTTGAGTGTGTGTGTTGTGTGTGTGCATGTGAGCGTGGAAGTGTGTTGTGTGTGTATGTGTGCGTGTATGTGTGTGTATGTGTTTTGTGTGTGTGTATGTGTGTATGTATATGTGTGTGTTGTGTGTGTGTTGTGAGTGCGTTGTGTGCTGTGTGTGTGTGCGTGTATGTGTGTGCTGTGTGTGTTGTGTGTGTATGTGTGCTTGAATCTGTGTTGTGTGTGTTTGTATGTGTGTGTGTTGGTTGTATGTGTGTGTGTTGTGTGTGTGTGTGTGTTGTGTGCGTGTAAGTGTGTTGTGTGTGTGTATGTGTGCGTGTATGTGTGTATCTGTGTGTGTGTATGTGTGTGTGTATGCGTGTTGTGTGTGTTGTGTGTGTGTTGTGTTCGTGTACATGTGTTGTGTGTGTGTTGTGTCTGTGTGTTGTGTGTGTGTTGTCTGTGTGTGTTGTGTGTGTATGTGTGCGTGTATGTGTGTTGTGTCTGTGTTGTCTGTGTGTGTTTTGTGTGTTGTGTGCGTGTATGTGAGCATGTATGTGTGTTTTTGTGTGTTGTGTGTGTACGTGTGTGTGTATGTTGGTTGTATGTGTGTTGTTTGTCTGTGTTGTGTGTGTGTATACGTGTGTTGTGTGTGTGCTGTGTGCATGTATGTGTGTCGTGAGTGTGTTGTGTGTGTGTGTTGTGTGTGTGTTGAGTGTGTGTATGTCTGCGTGTATGTGTGCTGTGTGTTTGTTGTCTGTGTATGTTGTGTGTGTGTTGTGTGTGTGTATGTGTGCGTGTATGTGTGTTGTGTGTGTGTTGTGTGTGTTTGTGTTGTGTGTGTGTATGTGTGCGTGTATGTGTGTAGTATCTGTTTTGTGTGTGTTGAGTGTGTGTTTGTGTGTGTTGTGTGTGTGCATTGTGTGTGTGTGCTGTGTGTGTGTGTGTATATGTGATGTGTGTGTGTTGTGTGTGTATGTTGTGTGTGTCTGTATGTGTGTTGTGTGTGTGTTGTGCGTGTCTGTGTTTTGTGTGTGTGTGTGTGCGTGTATGTGTGTAGTGTGTGTTTTATTTGTGTTGAGTGTGTGTTGTGTGTGTGTTGTGTGTGTGTTGTGTGTGTGTGTTGTGTGTGTGTATGTGTGTGTGTATGTGTGTTGTGTGTGTGTGTTGTGTGTCTGTATGTGTGCATGTATGTGTGTTGTGTGTGTGTTGTGTGTGTATGTCAGCATGTATGTGTATTGTGTGTGTGTTGCGTGTGTGTGTATGTGTCTGTGTATGTGTGTTGCGTGTGTGTGTTGTGTGTGTGTTGTGTGCGTGTGTGTGTGGATTGTGTGTGTTATGTGTGTTTGTATGTGTGTATGTATGTGTGTGTTGTGTGTGTGTACGTGTGCATGTATGTGTGTTGTGTGTGTGTTGTGTGTGTGTGTATGTGCGTGTGTATGTGTGTTGTGTGTGTGTTGTGTATGTGTTGTTGTGTGTGTGTATGTGTGTGGTGTATGTGTTGTGTGTGTGTATGTGTGTATGTATGTCTGTGTTGTGTGTGTAAGTTATGCGTGCGTGTTGTGTGTGTGTATGTGTGCATGTATGTGTGCGTGTATGTGTGTTTTGTTTGTGTTGTGTATGTGTGTTGTGTGTGTATGTGTGTGTGTATGTGTGTTGTGTGTGTGTTGTGTGTGTGTGTTGTGTGCGTGTATGTGTGTTGTTTGTCTGTAGTGTGTGTTGTGTGTGTGTTGTTTGTGTGTTTGTGTGTGTTGTGTGCGTGTTGTGTATATGTGTTGTGAGTGTGTGTTGTGTGTGTGTGTGTATATGTGTTGTGTGTGTATGTTTTGTGTGTGTATGTGTGTAGAGTGTGTGTGTGTTGTGTGTGTGCATGTGAGCGTGTATGTGTGTTGTGTGTGTATGTGTATGTGTGTGTGTATGTGTGTATGTGTGTGTGTGTGTACGTGTGTGTGTGTGTTGTGTGTGTTGTGTGTGTGTTGTGTTCGTGTGCGTGTGTTGTGTGTGTGTTGTGTGTGTTATGTTTGTGTGTATGTGTGTATGTATGTGTGTATGTGTGTTGTGTGTGTGTTGCGTGTGTGTGTGTTCTATGTGTATGTGTGCATGTATGTGTGTTGTGTGTGTGTTCTGTGTGTATGTTGTGTGTGTGTATGTGTGTTGAGTGTGTGTGTGTTGTGTGTGTGTATGTGTGCGTGTATGTGTGTTGTGTGTGTGTATGTGCGCGTATATGTGTGCGTGTATGTATGTGTGTGTGTGTGTACGTGTGTGTGTGTATGTGTGTTGTGTGTGTTGTGTGTGTGTTGTGTGTGTGTGTTGTGTGTTTGTGTTGCGTGTGTGTGTTATGTGTGTGTGTATGTATGTCTGTGTTTTGCATGTGTGTTGTGTGTGTGTATGTGTGTGTATGTGTGTTGTTTGCGTGTTGTGTGTGTGTGTGTGTTGTGTGCGTGTATGTGTGTTGTTTGTCTGTAGTGTGTGTTTTGTGTGTGTTGTGTGTGTGTTTGTGTCTGTTGTGTGTGTGTTGTGTATGTGTGTTGTGTGTGTGTGTGTATATGTGTTGTGTGTGTATGTTGTATTTGTGTGTATGTGTGTTGAGTGTGTGTGTGTTGTGTGTGTATGTGTGCGTGTATGTGTGTGTGTATGTGTGTGTACGTGTGTGTGTGTGTATGTGTGTTGTGTGTGTTGTGTTCGTGTACGTGTGTTGTCTGTGTGTTGTGTGTGAGTGATGTGTGTGTATGTGTGCATGTATGTGTGTTGTGTGTGTGTTGTGTGTGTGTTGTATGTTTGTATGTGTGTTGTGTGTTTGTGTGTGTACGTGTGTGTGTGTGTTGTGTGTGTGTTGTGTTCGTGTGCTTGTTTTGTGTGTGTGTTGTGTGTGTTATGTTTGTGTGTATGTGTCTATGTGTGTTGTGTGTGTGTGTGTTCTGTGTGTACGTGTGCGTGTATGTGTGTTGTGTGTGTGTTGTGTGTGTGTGTTGTGTGTGTATGTGAGCGTATTTGTGTGCATGTATGTGTGCGTGTATGTGTGTGTGTATGTGTGTGTACGTGTGTGTGTGTGTGTATGTGTGTTGTGTGTGTTGTGTTCGTGTACGTGTGTTGTCTGTGTGTTGTGTGTGAGTGATGTGTGTGTATGTGTGCGTGTATGTGTGTTGTGTGTGTGTTGTGTGTGTGTTGTATGTTTGTATGTGTGTTGTGTGTTTGTGTGTGTACGTGTGTGTGTGTGTTGTGTGTGTGTTGTGTTCGTGTGCTTGTTTTGTGTGTGTGTTGTGTGTGTTATGTTTGTGTGTATGTGTCTATGTGTGTTGTGTGTGTTTTGTGTGTGTGTGTTCTGTGTGTATGTGTGCGTGTATGTGTGTTGTGTGTGTGTTGTGTGTGTGTGTTGTGTGTGTGTGTGTTGTGCGTGTGTGTTGTGTGTGTATGTGTGCGTTTATGTGTGTTGTGTGTGTGTTGTGTGTGTGTTGTATGTTTGTATGCGTGTTGTGTGTTTGTGTGTGTGTGTGTTGTGTGTGTGATGTGTGTGTGTTGTGTCTGTGTATATGTGTGTGTTGTGTGTTTGTTGTGTGTGTGTGTTGTGTGTGTGTATGTGTGCGTGTATATGTGCGTGTATGAGTGTTGTAGTGTGTTGTGTGTGTGTGTTGTGTGTGTGTGTGTATGTGTGTTGTGCGTGGGTTGTGTGTGTATATGAGTGTTGTTTGTGTGTTGTGCGTGTTTTGTGTGTATTGTGTGTGTGTTTGTGTGTGTTGTGTGAGTGTTGTGTGTGTGTGTATATATGTGTTGTGTGTCTGTCTGTTGTGTGTGTTTATGTGTTTTGTGTGTGTTTTGTGTGTGTATGTGTGTGTGTATGTTTGTGTGTGTGTGTTGTGTGTGTATTGTGTGTGTGTATGTGTGTATTGTGTGTGTGTGTTGTGAGTGTGTGTTGCGTGTGTATGTGTGTGTTATGTGTGTGTATGTGTGTTGCATGTATGTGTGTTGTGTGTGTTGTGTGTGTATGTTGTGTGTGTGTATGTGTGTTGCGTGTGTGTGTGTTGTGTGCGTGTATGTGTGTTGTGTGTGTGTATGTGCGCAGATATGTGTGCGTATATGTGTGTATGTGTGTGTGTGTGTACGTGTGTGTGTATGTGTGTTGTGTGTGTGTTGTGTGCGTGTACGTGTGTTGTGTGTGTGTTGTGTGTGTGTGTTGTGTGTGTGTGTTGTGTATGTGTGTTATGTGTGTGTGTATGTGTGTATGTATGTCTGTGTTGTGTGTGTGTGTTGTGTGTGTATGTGTGCGTGTATGTGTGTTGTGTGTGTGTGTTGTGTATGTGTGTTGTGTGTGTATGTGTGTGTGTGCGTGTATGTGTGTTGTGTGTGTGTTGTGTGTGTGTATGTGTATGTATGTGTGTTGTGTCTGTTGTCTGTGTGTGTTGTGTGTGTGTATGTTGGTTGTGTGCGTGTTGTTTGTCTGTGTTGTGTGTGTGTGTGTATATGTGTGTTGTGTGTGTTGTGTGTGTGCTGTGTGCATGTATGTGTGTTGTGAGTGTGTTGTGTGTGAGTTGTGTGTGTGTTGAGTGTGTGTTGTTGTTTGTGTTTGTTATGTGTGTGTGTGTAAGTGTGTATGCATGTGTGCATTGTGTGTCAGTGTTGTGTGTGTGTATGTCTGCGTGTATGTGTGTTGTGTGTTTGTTGTCTGTGTATGTTGTGTGTGTGTTGTGTGTGTGTATATGTGTTGCGTGTGTGTGTGTTGTGTGTGTGTATGTGTGCATGTATGTGTGTTGTGTGCGTTGTGTGCGTATGTTGTGTGTGTGTATGTGTGTTGTGTGTGTCTGTGTTGTGTGTGTGTATGTGTGCGTGTATGTGTGTAGTATCTGTTTTGTGTGTGTTGAGTGTTGTGTTTGTGTGTGTTGTGTGTATGTTGTGTGTGTGCATTGTGTGTGTGTGCTGTGTGGGTGTGTGTGTATATGTGTTGTGTGTGTGTTGTGTGTGTATTTTGTGTGTGTGTGTATGTGTGTTGTGTGTGTGTTGTGTGTGTCTGTGTTGTGTGTGTGTGTGCGTGTATGTGTGTAGTGTGTGTTTTGTTTGTGTTGAGTGTGTGTGTTGTGTGTGTGTGTGTGTGCGTCTGTGTATGTATGTGTGTGTTGTTTGTCTGTGTTGATTGTTTGTGTTTATGTGTGCGTGTACGTGTGTGGTGTGTGTGTGTTGTGTGTGTGTATGTGTGTGTATGAGTGTTATGTGTGTGTGTGTATGTGTGCATGTATGTGTGTTGTGTGTGTGTTGTGTGTGTATGTCTGCATGTAGGTGTATTGAGTGTGTGTTGTGTGTGTGTGTATGTGTCTGTGTATGTGTGTTGTGTGTGTGTGTTGTGTGTGTGTTGTGTGCGTCTGTGTGTGTTGTGTGTGTGTGTTGTGTGAGTGTTGTGTGTGTGTATGTGTGTGTTGTGTGTGTGGATTGTGTGTGTGTTATGTGTGTTTGTATGTGTGTATGTATTTGTGTGTTGTGTGTGTGTACATGTGCATGTATGTGTGTTTTGCGTGTGTTGTGTGTGTGTGTATGTGTGTGTGTATGTGTGTTGTGTGTGTGTTGTGTGTGTGTTGTGTGTTGTGTGTGTGTGTGTGTATGTGTGTTGTGTGTGTGTTGTGTTGAGTGTGTTGTGTGTGTGTATGTGTGTTGTCTGTGTGTGTTGTGTGTGTGTATGTGTGCGTGTATGTGTGTTGTGTGCGTGTATGTGTGAGTGTATGTGTGCGTGTATGCGTGTATGTGTTGTGTGTGAATTTGTGTGTGTGTATGTGTGTTGTGTGTGTTATGTGTGTGTTGTGTGTGTGTTGTGTGCGTGTATGTGAGTGCTCGGTGTGTTGTGTGTGTCTGTTGAGTGTGTGTTGTGTGTGATATGTGTGTGTGTATGTGCGTATGTATGTGTGTGTTGTGTGTGTGTATGTGTACGTGTATGTGTGTTGTGTGTGTTGTGTGTGTGTGTATGTGCGTGTGTATGTGTGTTGTGTATGAGTTGTGTATGTGTGTTGTGTTTGTGTATGTGTGTGGTGTGTGTGTTGTGTGTGTGTATGTGTGTATGTATGTGTGCGTTGTGTGTGTGTGTGTTGTGTGTGTGTTGTGTGTGTGTTGTGTGTGTGTTGTGTGTGTGTGTTGTATGTTTGTATGTGTGTTGTGTGTTTGTGAGTGTGTGTGTTGTGTGTGTGATGTGTGTGTGTGTTGTGTCTGTGTATATGTGTGTGTTGTGTGTGTGTTGAGTGTGTGTGTTGTGTGTGTGTATTTGTGCGTGTATGTGTGTTGTAGTGTGTTGTGTGTGTGTTGTGTGTGTGTGTATGTGTGAGTATGTGTGTTGTGCGTGTGTTGTGTGAGTATATGTGAGTTGTTTGTGTGTTGTGTTTGTGTTGTGTGTGTTTATGTGTGTAGTGTCTGTGTGTTGTGTGTGTGTGATGTATGTCTGTGTTGTGTGTGTGTGTGTGTGTTGTGTGTGTGTATGTGTGCATGTATGTGTGCTGTGTGTTGTGTGTGTGTGTTGTGTGTGTGTGTATGTGTTTTGTGTGTGTGTATGTGTGTGTATATGAGTGTGTGTTGTGTGTGTGTTGTGAGTGCGTTGTGTGTGTATGTGTGTTGCATGTATGTGTGTTGTGTGTGTTGTGTGTGTATGTTGTGTGTGTGTATGTGTGTTGCGTGTGTGTGTGTTGTGTGCGTGTATGTGTGTTGTGTGTGTGTATGTGCGCAGATATGTGTGCGTATATGTGTGTATGTGTGTGTGTGTACGTGTGTGTGTATGTGTGTTGTGTGTGTGTTGTGTGCGTGTACGTGTGTTGTGTGTGTGTTGTGTGTGTGTGTTGTGTGTGTGTTGTGTATGTGTGTTATGTGTGTGTGTATGTGTGTATGTATGTCTGTGTTGTGTGTGTGTGTTGTGTGTGTATGTGTGCGTGTATGTGTGTTGTGTGTGTGTGTTGTGTATGTGTGTTGTGTGTGTATGTGTGTGTGTGCGTGTATGTGTGTTGTGTGTGTGTTGTGTGTGTGTATGTGTATGTATGTGTGTTGTGTCTGTTGTCTGTGTGTGTTGTGTGTGTGTATGTTGGTTGTGTGCGTGTTGTTTGTCTGTGTTGTGTGTGTGTGTGTATATGTGTGTTGTGTGTGTTGTGTGTGTGCTGTGTGCATGTATGTGTGTTGTGAGTGTGTTGTGTGTGAGTTGTGTGTGTGTTGAGTGTGTGTTGTTGTTTGTGTTTGTTATGTGTGTGTGTGTAAGTGTGTATGCATGTGTGCGTTGTGTGTCAGTGTTGTGTGTGTGTATGTCTGCGTGTATGTGTGTTGTGTGTTTGTTGTCTGTGTATGTTGTGTGTGTGTTGTGTGTGTGTATATGTGTTGCGTGTGTGTGTGTTGTGTGTGTGTATGTGTGCATGTATGTGTGTTGTGTGTGTTGTGTGCGTATGTTGTGTGTGTGTATGTGTGTTGTGTGTGTGTGTGTTGTGTGTGTGTATGTGTGCGTGTATGTGTGTAGTATCTGTTTTGTGTGTGTTGAGTGTTGTGTTTGTGTGTGTTGTGTGTATGTTGTGTGTGTGCATTGTGTGTGTGTGCTGTGTGGGTGTGTGTGTATATGTGTTGTGTGTGTTGTGTGTGTATTTTGTGTGTGTGTGTATGTGTGTTGTGTGTGTGTTGTGTGTGTCTGTGTTGTGTGTGTGTGTGCGTGTATGTGTGTAGTGTGTGTTTTGTTTGTGTTGAGTGTGTGTGTTGTGTGTGTGTGTGTGTGCATGTGTGTATGTATGTGTGTGTTGTTTGTCTGTGTTGATTGTTTGTGTTTATGTGTGCGTGTACGTGTGTGGTGTGTGTGTGTTGTGTGTGTGTATGTGTGTGTATGAGTGTTATGTGTGTGTGTGTATGTGTGCATGTATGTGTGTTGTGTGTGTGTTGTGTGTGTATGTCTGCATGTATGTGTATTGAGTGTGTGTTGTGTGTGTGTGTATGTGTCTGTGTATGTGTGTTGTGTGTGTGTGTTGTGTGTGTGTTGTGTGCGTCTGTGTGTGTTGTGTGTGTGTGTTGTGTGAGTGTTGTGTGTGTGTATGTGTGTGTTGTGTGTGTGGATTGTGTGTGTGTTATGTGTGTTTGTATGTGTGTATGTATTTGTGTGTTGTGTGTGTGTACATGTGCATGTATGTGTGTTTTGCGTGTGTTGTGTGTGTGTGTATGTGTGTGTGTATGTGTGTTGTGTGTGTGTTGTGTGTGTGTTTTGTGTTGTGTGTGTGTGTGTGTGTATGTGTGTTGTGTGTGTGTTGTGTTGAGTGTGTTGTGTGTGTGTATGTGTGTTGTCTGTGTGTGTTGTGTGTGTGTATGTGTGCGTGTATGTGTGTTGTGTGCGTGTATGTGTGAGTGTATGTGTGCGTGTATGCGTGTATGTGTTGTGTGTGAATTTGTGTGTGTGTATGTGTGTTGTGTGTGTTATGTGTGTGTTGTGTGTGTGTTGTGTGCGTGTATGTGAGTGCTCGGTGTGTTGTGTGTGTCTGTTGAGTGTGTGTTGTGTGTGATATGTGTGTGTGTATGTGCGTATGTATGTGTGTGTTGTGTGTGTGTATGTGTACGTGTATGTGTGTTGTGTGTGTTGTGTGTGTGTGTATGTGCGTGTGTATGTGTGTTGTGTATGAGTTGTGTATGTGTGTTGTGTTTGTGTATGTGTGTGGTGTGTGTGTTGTGTGTGTGTATGTGTGTATGTATGTGTGCGTTGTGTGTGTGTGTGTGTTGTGTGTGTGTTGTGTGTGTGTTGT
>JANJGN010000012.1:53564196-53569196 GCA_026770705.1 Isurus oxyrinchus | reverse complement strand
GTGTATGTTGTGTCTGTGTATATGTGTGTGTTGTGTGTGTGTTGTGTGTGTGTGTTGTGTGTGTGTATGTGTGCGTGTATATGTGCGTGTATGAGTGTTGTAGTGTGTTGTGTGTGTGTGTGTTGTGTGTGTATGTGTGCGTGTATGTGTGTTGTGTGTTTGTTGTCTGTGCGCGTTGTGTGTTTGTTGTGAGTGTGTATGTGTGCATGTATGTGTGTTGTGTGTGTTGTTTGTGTGTGTGTTGTGTGTGTGTGTGCATGTATGTGTGTAGGGTGTGTTTTGTTTGTGTTGAGTGCGTGTTTGTGTGTGTGTTGTGTGTGCGTTGTGTGTGTGTGTTGTGTGTGTGTATGTGTGTGGTGTGTCTGTTGTGTGTGTGTATGTGTGTATGTATGTCTGTGTTGTGTGTGTAAGTTGTGCGTGTGTGTCGTGTGTGTGTATGTGTGCATGTATGTGTGCGTGTATGTGTGTTTTGTTTGTGTTGTGTATGTGTGTTGTGTGGGTGTATGTGTGTGTGTATGTGTGTTGTGTGTGTGTTGTGTGTGTGTGTTGTGTGCGTGTATGTGTGTTGTTTGTCTGTAGTGTGTGTTGTGTGTGTGTTGTTTGTGTGTGTTGTGTGCGTGTTGTGTTTGTGTGTTGTGAGTGTGTGTTGTGTGTGTGTGTATATGTGTTGTGTGTGTGTATGTTGTTTGTGTGTATGTGTGTAGAGTGTGTGTGTGTTGTGTGTGTGCATGTGAGCGTGTATGTGTGTTGTGTGTGTATGTGTGCGTGTATGTGTGTGTATGTGTGTATGTGTGTGTGTGTGTACGTGTGTGCGTGTGTTGTGTGTGTGTTGTGTGTGTGTTATGTCTGTGTGTATGTGTGTATGTATGTGTGTTGTGTGTGTGTTGCGTGTGTGTGTGTTCTGTGTGTATGTGTGCGTGTATGTGTGTTGTGTGTGTGTTGTGTGTGTGTATGTGTGCGTGTATGTGTGTTGTGTGTGTGTTGTGTGTGTGTTGTATGCTTGTATGTGTGCTGTGTGTTTGTGTGTGTGTGTGTTGTGTGTGTGTGTTGTGTGTGTGTATGTGTGCGTGTATATGTGCGTGTATGAGTGTTGTAGTGTGTTGTGTGTGTGTGTTGTATGTGTGTGTGTGTTTATGTGTGTTGTGCGTGGGTTGTGTGTGTATATGTGTGTTGTCTGTGTGTTTGTGTGTGTTGTGTGAGTGTTGTGTGTGTGAGTGTATATATGTGTTGTGTGTGTGTCTGTTGTGTGTGTGTATGTGTGTTGTGTGTGTTTTGTGTGTGTATGTGTGTGTGTATGTGTGTGTGTGTTGTGTGTGTATTGTGTGTGTATTGTGTGTGTGTTGTGAGTGTGTTGTGTGTGTATGTGTGTGTTATGTGTGTTATGTGTGTTGTGTGTGTGTGTGTGTTGTGTGTGTGTATGTGTGCATGTATGTGTGTTGTGTGTGTGTTGTGTGTGTATGTTGTGTGTGTGTATGTGTGTTGAGTGTGTGTGTGTTGTGTGTGTGTATGTGTGCGTGTATGTGTGTTGTGTGTGTATGTGCGTGTATATGTGTGCGTGTATGTATGTGTGTGTGTGTATACGTGTGTGTGTGTATGTGTGTTGTGTGTGTTGTGTGACGGTACGTGTGTTGTGTGTGTGTTGTGTGTGTGTGTTGTGTGTGTGTATGTCTGCGTGTATGTGTGTTGTGTGTTTGTTGTCTGTGTATGTTGTGTGTGTGTTGTGTGTGTGTATGTGTGTGTGTATGTGTGTTGTGTGTGTGTTGTGTGTGTTTGTGTTGTGTGTGTGTATGTGTGCGTGTATGTGTGTAGTAACTGTTTTGTGTGTGTTGAGTGTGTGTGTGTGTGCATTGTGTGTGTGTGCTGTGTGTGTGTGTGTGTGTATATGTGATGTGTGTGTGTTATGTGTGTATGTTGTGTGTGTCTGTATGTGTGTTGTGTGTGTGTTGTGCGTGTCTGGGTTGTGTGTGTGTGTGTGCGTGTATGTGTGTAGTGTGTGTTTTATTTGTGTTGAGTGTGAGTTGTGTGTGTGTGTTTTATGTGCGTGTGTGTGTGTGTTGTGTGTGTGTATGTGTGTGTGTGTGTGTGTGTGTTGTGTGTGTGTGTGTTGTGTGTGTGTATGTGTGCATGTATGTGTGTTGTGTGTCTGTTGTGTGTGTATGTCAGCATGTATGTGTATTGTGTGTGTGTTGCGTGTGTGTATATGTGTGTGTGTATGTGTGTTGTGTGTGTGTGTTGTGTGTGTGTTGTGTGCGCGTGTGTGTGGATTGTGTGTGTGTTATGTGTGTTTGTATGTGTGTATGTATGTGTGTGTTGTGTGTGTGTACGTGTGCATGTATGTGTGTTGTGTGTGTGTTGTGTGTGTGTGTATGTGCATGTGTATGTGTGTTGTGTGTGTGTTGTGTATGTGTTGTTGTGTGTGTGTATGTGTGTGGTGTATGTGTTGTGTGTTTGCATGTGTGTATGTAGGTCTGTGTTGTGTGTGTAAGTTATGCGTGTGTGTTGTGTGTGTGTATGTGTGCATGTATGTGTGCGTGTATGTGTGTTTTGTTTGTGTTGTGTATGTGTGTTGTGTGTGTGTATGCGTGTGTGTGTGTGTGTTGTGTGTGTGTTGTGTGTGTGTGTTGTGTGCGTGTATGTGTGTTGTTTGTCTGTAGTGTGTGTTGTGTGTGTGTTGTTTGTGTGTTTGTGTGTGTTGTGTGCGTGTTGTGTATGTGTGTTGTGAGTGTGTGTTGTGTGTGTATGTGTATATGTGTTGTGTGTGTATGTTGTGTGTGTGTAAGTGTGTAGAGTGTGTGTGTGTTGTGTGTGCATGTGAGCGTGTATGTGTGTTGTGTGTGTATGTGTGCGTGTATGTGTGTGTGTATGTGTGTATGTGTGTGTGTGTGTACGTGTGTGTGTGTGTTGTGTGTGTTGTGTGTGTTTTGTGTGTGTTATGTTTGTGTGTATGTGTGTATGTATGTGTGTATGTGTGTTGTGTGTGTTGCGTGTGTGTGTGTTCTGTGTGTATGTGTGCGTGTATGTGTGTTGTGTGTGTGTTGTGTGTGTGTTGTGTGTGTGTATGTGTGCGTGTATGTGTGTTGTGTGTGTGTTGTGTGTGTGTTGTATGCTTGTATGTGTGCTGTGTGTTTGTGTGTGTGTGTGTTGTGTGTGTGATGTGTGTGTGTGTTGTGTCTGTGTATATGTGTGTGTTGTGTGTGTGTTGTGTGTGTGTGTTGTGTGTGTGTATGTGTGCGTGTATATGTGCGTGTATGAGTGTTGTAGTGTGTTGTGTGTGTGTGTTGTCTGTGTGTGTGTGTTTATGTGTGTTGTGCGTGGGTTGTGTGTGTATATGTGTGTTTGTGTGTGTTGTGTGAGTGTTGTGTGTGTGTGTATATATGTGTTGTGTGTGTGTCTGTTGTGTGTGTTTATGTGTGTTGTGTGTGTTTTGTGTGTGTATGTGTGTGTGTATGTTTGTGTGTGTGTTGTGTGTGTATTGTGTGTGTGTTGTGCGTGTGTGTTGTGAGTGTGTTGTGTGTGTATGTGTGTGTTATGTGTGTTATGTGTGTTGTGTGTGTGTGTTGTGTGTGTGTATGTGTGCATGTATGTGTGTTGTGTGTGTGTTGTGTGTGTATGTTGTGTGTGTGTGTGTGTGTTGAGTGTGTGTGTGTTGTGTGTGTGTTTGTGTGCGTGTATGTGTGTTGTGTGTGTGTATGTGCGCGTATAGGTGTGCGTGTATGTATGTGTGTGTGTGTGTGTACGTGTGTGCGTGTATGTGTGTTGTGTGTGTGTTGTGTGTGTGTTGTATGCTTGTATGTGTGCGTGTGTTTGTGTGTGTGTGTGTTGTGTGTGTGATGTGTGTGTGTGTTGTGTCTGTGTATATGTGTGTGTTGTGTGTGTGTTGTGTGTGTGTGTTGTGTGTGTGTATGTGTGCGTGTATATGTGCTTGTATGAGTGTTGTAGTGTGTTGTGTGTGTGTGTTGTATGTGTGTGTGTGTGTTTATGTGTGTTGTGCGTGGGTTGTGTGTGTATATGTGTGTTGTGTGTGTGTTTGTGTGTGTTGTGTGAGTGTTGTGTGTGTGTGTATATATGTGTGTGTGTGTGTCTGTTGTGTGTGTTTATGTTGTTGTGTGTGTTTTGTGTGTGTATGTGTGAGTGTATTTTTAGTGCGTGTGTTGTGTGTGTATTGTGTGTGTGTTGTGTGTGTGTGTTTTGAGTGTGTTGTGTGTGTATGTGTGTGTTATGTGTGTTATGTGTGTTGTGTGTGTGTGTTGTGTGTGTGTATGTGTGCATGTATGTGTGTTGTGTGTGTATGTTGTGTGTGTGTATGTGTGTTGAGTGTGTGTGTGTTGTGTGTGTGTATGTGTGCGTGTATGTGTGTTGTGTGTGTGTATGTGCGCGTATATGTGTGCGTGTATGTATGTGTGTGTGTGTGTACGTGTGTGTCTGTATGTGTGTTGTGTGTGTTGTGTGACGGTACGTGTGTTGTGTGTGTGTTGTGTGTGTGTGTTGTGTGTTTGTGTTGCGTGTGTGTGTTATGTGTGTGTGTATGTATGTCTGTGTTGTGCATGTGTGTTGTGTGTGTGTATGTGTGTGTATGTGTGTTGTGTGTGTGTTGTGTGTGTGTGTGTGTTGTGTGCGTGTATGTGTGTTGTTTGTCTGTAGTATGTGTTTTGTGTGTGTTGTGCGTGTGTTTGTGTGTGTTGTGTGTGTGTTGTGTATGTGTGTTGTGTGTGTGTGTGTATATGTGTTGTGTGTGTATGTTGTATTTGTGTGTATGTGTGTTGAGTGTGTGTGTGTTGTGTGTGTATGTGTGTGTGTATGTGTGTGTGTATGTGTGTGTACGTGTGTGTGTGTGTATGTGTGTTGTGTGTGTTGTGTTCGTGTACGTGTGTTGTCTGTGTGTTGTGTGTGAGTGATGTGTGTGTGTATGTGTGCGTGTATTTGTGTTGTGTGTGTGTTGTGTGTGTGTTGTATGTTTGTATGTGTGTTGTGAGTTTGTGTGTGTACGTGTGTGTGTGTGT
>JANJGN010000012.1:53556696-53559196 GCA_026770705.1 Isurus oxyrinchus | reverse complement strand
TGTGTTGTGTGTGTGTGTGTATGTGTGTTGTGCGTGGGTTGTGTGTGTATTTATGTGTGTTGTGCGTGTGTTGTGTGTGTTTTGTGTGTATTGTGTGTGTGTTTGTGTGTGTTGTGTGAGTGTTGTGTGTGTGTGTATATATGTGTTGTGTGTCTGTCTGTTGTGTGTGTTTATGTGTTTTGTGTGTGTTTTGTGTGTGTATGTGTGTGTGTATGTTTGTGTGTGTGTGTTGTGTGTGTATTGTGTGTGTATGTGAGTATTGTGTGTGTGTGTTGTGAGTGTGTGTTGCGTGTGTATGTGTGTGTTATGTGTGTGTATGTGTGTTGGATGTATGTGTGCTGTGTGTGTTGTGTGTGTATGTTGTGTGTGTGTATATGTGTTGAGTGTGTGTGTGTTCTGTGTGTGTATGTGTGCGTGTATGTGTGTTGTGTGTGTGTATGTGCGCGGATATGTGTGCGTATATGTGTGTATGTGTGTGTGTGTACGTGTGTGTGTATGTGTGTTGTGTGTGTGTTGTGTGCGTGTACGTGTGTTGTGTGTGTGTTGTGTGTGTGTGTTGTGTATGTGTGTTGTGTGTGTGTGTTATGTGTGTGTGTATGTGTGTATGTATGTCTGAGTTGTGTGTGTGTGTTGTGTGTATGTATGTGTGCGTGTATGTGTGTTGTGTGTGTGTGTCGTGTATGTGTGTTGTGTGTGTATGTGTGTGTGTGCGTGTATGTGTGTTGTGTGTGTGTTGTGTGTGTGTATGTGTATATATGTGTGTTGTGTCTGTTGTCTGTGTGTGTTGTGTGTGTGTATGTTGGTTGTGTGCGTGTTGTTTGTCTGTGTTGTGTGTGTGTGTGTATATGTGTGTTGTGTGTGTTGTGTGTGTGCTGTGTGCATGTATGTGTGTTGTGAGTGTGTTGTGTGTGAGTTGTGTGTGTGTTGAGTGTGTGTTGCTGTTTGTGTTTGTATTGTGTGTGTGTGTAAGTGTGTATGCATGTGTGTGTTGTGTGTCAGTGTTGTGTGTGTGTATGTCTGCGTGTATGTGTGTTGTGTGTTTGTTGTCTGTGTATGTTGTGTGTGTGTTGTGTGTGTGTATATGCGGTGCGTGTGTGTGTGTTGTGTGTGTTGTGTGCGTATGTTGTGTGTGTGTATGTGTGTTGTGTGTGTCTGTGTTGTGTGTGTGTATGTGTGCGTGTATGTGTGTAGTATCTGTTTTGTGTGTGCTGAGTGTTGTGTTTGTGTGTGTTGTGTGTGTGCATTGTGTGTGTGTGCTGTGTGGGTGTGTGTGTATATGTGTTGTGTGTGTGTTGTGTGTGTATTTTGTGTGTGTGTGTATGTGTGTTGTGTGTGTGTTGTGTGTGTCTGTGTTGTGTGTGTGTGTGTGTGCGTGTATGTGTGTAGTGTGTGTTTTGTTTGTGTTGAGTGTGTGTGTTGTGTGTGTGTGTGTGTGCATGTGTGTATGTATGTGTGTGTTGTTTGTCTGTGTTGATTGTTTGTGTTTATGTGTGCGTGTACGTGTGTGGTGTGTGTGTGGTGTGTGTGTGTTGTGTGTGTGTATGTGTGTGTATGTGTGTTATGTGTGTGTGTATGTGTGCATGTATGTGTGTTGTGTGTGTGTTGAGTGTGTATGTCTGCATGTATGTGTATTGAGTGTGTGTTGTGTGTCTGTGTATGTGTCTGTGTATGTGTGTTGTGTGTGTGTGTTGTGTGTGTGTTGTGTGCGTCTGTGTATGTTGTGTGTGTGTGTTGTGTGAGTGTTCTGTGTGTGTATGTGTGTGTTGTGTGTGTGGATTGTGTGTGTGTTATGTGTGTTTGTATGTGTGTATGTATGTGTGTGTTGTGTGTGTGTACATGTGCATGTATGTGTGTTTTGTGTGTGTTGTGTGTGTGTGTATGTGTGTGTGTATGTGTGTTGTGTGTGTGTTGTGTGTGTATGTGTGTGTTGTGTCTGTTGTGTGTGTGTGTTGTGTGTGTGTATGTGTGCGTGTATGTGTGCGTGTATGTTTGTTTTGTTTGTGTTGTGTATGTGTGTTGTGTGTTTGTATGTGTGTTGTTCGTGTGTTGTGTGTGTGTTGTGTGCGTGTATGTGTGTTGTTTGTCTGTAGTGTGTGTTGTGTGTGTGTTGTGTGTGTGTTTGTGTGTGTTGTGTGTGTGTTGTTTATGTGTGTTGTGAGTGTGTGTTGTGTGTGTGTGTGTGTGTATATGTGTTGTGTGTGTATGTTGTGTGTGTGTGTATGTGTGTTGAGTGTGTGTGTGTTGTGTGTGTGCATGTGAGCGTGTATGGGTGTTGTGTGTGTATGTGTGCGTGTATGTGTGTGTATATGTGTGTATGTGTGTGTGTATGTGTGTTGTGTGTGTGTTTGTTGTGTGTGTGTATATGTTCATGTGTGTGTGTTGTGTGTGTATATCTGCATGTATGTGAGCATGTATGTGTATTGTGTGTGTGTTGTGTGTGTGTATGTGTCTGTGTATGTGTGTTGTGTGTGTGTGTTGTGTGTGTGTTGTGTGCGTCTGT
>JANJGN010000012.1:53546696-53549196 GCA_026770705.1 Isurus oxyrinchus | reverse complement strand
TTGTGTCTGTTTGTGTGTGTGTTGTGTGTGTGTATGTGTGCGTGTATGTGTGTGTGTATGTTTGTTTTGTTTGTGTTGTGTATGTGTGTTGTGTGTTTGTATGTGTGTGTGTATGTGTGTTGTGTGTGTGTTATGTGTGTGTTGTGTGCGTGTATGTGTGTTGTTTGTCTGTAGTGTGTGTTGTGTGTGTGTTGTGTGTGTGTTTGTGTGTGTTGTGTGTGTGTTGTTTATGTGTGTTGTGAGTGTGTGTTGTGTGTGTGTGTATATGTGTTGTGTGTGTATGTTGTGTGTGTGTGTATGTGTGTTGAGTGTGTGTGTGTTGTGTGTGTGCATGTGAGCGTGTATGTGTGTTGTGTGTGTATGTGTGCGTGTATGTGTGTGTGTATGTGTGTATGTGTGTGTGTATGTGTGTTGTGTGTGTGTTTGTTGTGTGTGTGTATGTGTGCATGTATGTGTCTTGTGTGTGTGTTGTGTGTGTATGTCTGCATATATGTGAGCATGTATGTGTATTGTGTGTGTGTTGTGTGTGTGTGTATGTGTCTGTGTATGTGTGTTGTGTGTGTGTTGTGTGCGTCTGTGTGTGTTGTGTGTGTGTTGTGTGTGTATGTGTGTGCATTGTGTGTGTTCATTGTGTGTGTGTTATGTGTGTTTGTATGTGTGTATGTATGTGTGTGTTGTGTGTGTGTGTACGTGTGTATGTATGTGTGTGTTCTGTCTGTTGTGTGTGTGTGTTGTGTGTGTGTGTGTGTGCGTGTATGTGTGTGTGTATGTGTGTTTTGTTTGTGTTGTGTATGTGTGTTTTGTGTGTTTATGTGTGTGTGTATGTGTGTTGTGTGTGTATTGTGTGTGTGTGTGTTGTGTGCGTGTATGTGTGTTGTTTGTCTGTAGTGTGTGTTTTGTGTGTGTTTGTGTGTGTTGTGTATATGTGTTGTATGTGTGTGTGTATATGTGTTGTGTGTGTATGTTGTATTTGTGTGTATTTGTGTTGAGTGTGTGTGTTTTTGTGTGTTGTGTGTGTACGTGTGTGTGTATGTTGGTTGTATGTGTGTTGTTTGTCTGTGTTGTGTGTGTGTATACGTGTGTTGTGTGTGTGCTGTGTGCATGTATCTGTGTTGTGAGTGTGTTGTGTGTGTGTGTTGTGTGTGTGTTGAGTGTGTGTATATCTGCGTGTATGTGTGCTGTGTGTTTGTTGTCTGTGTATGTTGTGTGTGTGTTGTGTGTGTGTATGTGTGCGTGTATGTGTGTTGTGTGTGTGTTGTGTGTGTTTGTGTTGTGTGTGTGTATGTGTGCATGTATGTGTGTAGTATCTGTTTTGTGTGTGTTGAGTGTGTGTTTGTGTGTGTTGTGTGTGTGCATTGAGTGTGTGTGCTGTGTGTGTGTGTATATGTGATGTGTGTGTGTTGTGTGTGTATGTTGTGTGTGTCTGTATGTGTGTTGTGTGTGTGTTGTGCGTGTCTGTGTTGTGTGTGTGTGTGTGCGTGTATGTGTGTAGTGTGTGTTTTATTTGTGTTGAGTGTGTGTTGTGTGTGTGTTGTGTGTGTGTTGTGTATGTGTTGTGTGTGTGTATGTGTGTGTGTATGTGTGTTGTGTGTGTGTGTTGTGTGTGTGTATGTGTGCATGTATGTGTGTTGTGTGTGTGTTGTGTGTGTATGTCAGCATGTATGTGTATTGTGTGTGTGTTGCGTGTGTGTATATGTGTCTGTGTATGTGTGTTGTGTGTGTGTGTTGTGTGTGTGTTGTGTGCATGTGTGTGTGGATTGTGTGTGTGTTATGTGTGTTTGTATGTGTGTATGTATGTGTGTGTTGTGTGTGTGTACGTGTGCATGTATGTGTGTTGTGTGTGTGTTGTGTGTGTGTGTATGTGCGTGTGTACGTGTGTTGTGTGTGTGTTGTGTATGTGTGTTGTGTGTGTGTATGTGTGTGGTGTGTGTTGTGTGTGTGTATGTGTGTATGTATGTCTGTGTTGTGTGTGTAAGTTGTGCGTGTGTGTCGTGTGTGTGTATGTGTGCACGTATGTGTGCGTGTATGTGTGTTTTGTTTGTGTTGTGTATGTGTGTTGTGTGTGTGTATGTGTGTGTGTATGTGTCTTGTGTGTGTCTTGTGTGTGTGTGTTGTGTGCATGTATGTGTGTTGTTTGTCTGTAGTGTGTGTTGTGTGTGTGTTGTTTGTGTGTTTGTGTGTGTTGTGTGCGTGTTGTGTTTGTGTGTTGTGAGTGTGTGTTGTGTGTGTGTGTATATGTGTTGTGTGTGTATGTTGTGTGTGTGTATGTGTGTAGAGTGTGTGTGTGTTGTGTGTGTGCATGTGAACGTGTATGTGTGTTGTGTGTGTATGTGTGCGTGTATGTGTGTGTGTATGTGTGTATGTGTGTGTGTGTGTACGTGTGTGTGTGTGTGTTGTGTGTGTTGTGTGTGTGTTGTGTTCGTGTGCGTGTGTTGTGTGTGTGTTGTGTGTGTGTTATGTTTGTGTGTATGTGTGTATGTATGTGTGTATGTGTGTTGTG
>JANJGN010000012.1:53529196-53534196 GCA_026770705.1 Isurus oxyrinchus | reverse complement strand
GTGTCTATGTGTGCGTGTACGTGTGTTGTGTGTGTGTGTTGTCTGTGTGTGTTGTGTGTGTATGTGTGTATGTGTGCGTGTATGTGTGTTGTGTGTGTGTTGTGTGTGTGTATGTGTGTGTATGTGTGTTGTGTCTGTTGTCTGTGTGTGTTGTGTGTGTGCGTGTGCGTATATATGTGTTGTGTGTGTGTTGTGTGTGTCTGTTTTGTGTGTATGTTTGTGTGTTGTGTGTGTGTATGTGTGCGTGTATGTGTGTTGTGTGTGTGTATGTGTGCGTGTATGTGTGCGTGTATGTTTGTATGCATGTGTGTGTATGTGTGTGTGTGTATGTGTGTTGTGAGTGTTGTGTGTTGCTTGTGTGCGTGCACTTGTGTTGTGTGTATGTTGTGTCAGTGTTGTGTGTGTGTATGTGTGCATGTATGTGTGTTGTGTGTCTGTATGTGTGCGTATATGTGTGCGTGTATGTGTGAATGTGTGTGTGTGTACGTGTGTGTGTGTATGTGTGTTGTGTGTGTTGTGTGTGTGTTGTGTGCGTGTACGTGTGTAGTGTGTGTGTTGTGTGTGTGTGTTGTGTGTGTGTTGTGTGTGTGTGTTGTGTGTGTGTGTTATGTGTGTGTGTATGTGTGTATGTATGCCTGTGTTGTGTGTGTGTGTTGTGAGCGTGTATGTGTGTTGTGTGTGTGTGTGTGCGCGTATATGTGTGCGTGTATGTGTGTATGTTAGTGTGTGTGTACGTGTGTGTGTATGTGTGTTGTGTGTGTTGTGTGTGTGTTGTGTGTGTGTACGTGTGTTGTGTGTGTTGTGTGTGTGTGTTGTGTCTGTGTTTTGTGTGTGTGTTATGTGTGTGTGTATGTGTGTATGTATGTCTGTGTTGTGTGTGTGTGTTGTGTGTGTGTATGTGTACGTGTATGTGTGTTGTGTATGTGTGTTGTGTGCGTATGTGTGTATGTGTGCGTGTATGTGTGTTGTGTGTGTGTTGTGTGTGTGTATGTGTGTGTATGTGTGTTGTGTCTGTTGTGTGTGTTTGTTGTGTGTGTGTATGTGTGTGTGTATGTGTGTTGTGTGTGTGTTGTGTGTGTATGTTTGTGTGTTGTGTGTGTGTATGTGTGCGTGTATGTGTGTTGTGTGTGTGTATGTGTGTGTGTATGTGTGCGTGTATGTTTGTATGTGTGTGTGTGTATGCATGTGTGTGTATGTGTGTTGTGTGTGTTGTGTGAGTGTTGTGCACGTGTACCTGTGTTGTGTGTATGTTGTGTCTGTGTTGTGTGTGTGTTGTGTGTGTGTGAGTTGTGTGTGTGTGTATGTGTATATGTACGTGTGTGTTGTGAGGGTGTTTTGTGTGTGTGTATGTGTGCGTGTATGTGTGTTGTGAGTGTGTTGTCTGTGTGTGTTGTGTGTGTTGTGTGTGTATGTGTGCGTGTATGTGTGTTGTGTGTGTGTTGTGTGTGTGTATGTGTGCGTATATGTGTGTTGTGTGTGTTGTGTGTGTCTGTTTTGTGTGTATGTTTGTGTGTTGTGTGTGTGTATGTGTGCGTGTATGTGTGTTGTGTGTGTATATGTGTGTGTGTATGTGTGCGTGTATGTGTGTAGTACCTGTTTTGTGTGTGTTCAGTGTTGTGTTTGTGTGTGTTGTGTGTGTGTTGTGTGTGTGCATTGTGTGTGTGTGCTGTGTGGGTGTGTGTGTATATGTGTTGTGTGTGTGTTGTGTGTGTATGTTGTGTGTGTGTGTATGTGTGTTTTGTTTGTGTTGAGTGTGTGTGTTGTGTGTGTGTGTGTGCATGTGTGTATGTATGTGTGTGTTGTTTGTCTGTGTTGATTGTTTGTGTTTATGTGTGCATGTACGTGTGTGGTGTGTGTGTGGTGTGTGTGTGTTGTGTGTGTGTATGTGTGCATGTGTTGTGTGTGTGTATGTGTGTGTGTATGTGTGTTGTGTGTGTGTGTGTTGTGTGTGTGTATGTGTGCATGTATGTGTGTTGTGTGTGTGTTGTGTGTGTATGTCAGCATGTATGTGTATTGTGTGTGTGTTGCGTGTGTGTATATGTGTGTGTGTATGTGTGTTGTGTGTGTGTGTTGTGTGTGTGTTGTGTGTGTGTTGTTGTGAGTGTGTGTTGCGTGTGTATGTGTTTGTTATGTGTGTGTATGTGTGTTGCTTCTATGTGTGTTGTGTGTGTGTATGAGTGCATGTATGTGTGTTGTGTGTGTATGTTGTGTGTGTATGTGTGTTGAGTGTGTGAGTGTTGTGTGTGTGTATGTGTGCGTGTATGTGTGTTGTGTGTGTGTATGTGCGCGTACATGTGTGCGTATATGTGTGTATGTGTGTGTACGTGTGTGTGTATGTGTGTTGTGTGTGTGTTGTGTGCGTGTACGTGTGTTGTGTGTGTGTTGTGTGTGTGTGTTTTGTGTTTGTGTTGTTTGTGCGTGTTATGTGTGTGTGTATGTGTGTGTGTATGTCTGTGTTGTGTTTGTGTGTTGTGTGTGTCTATGTGTGCGTGTACGTGTGTTGTGTGTGTGTGTTGTGTGTGTGTGTTGTGTGTGTATGTGTGTATGTGTGCGTGTATGTATGTTGTGTGTGTGTTGTGTGTGTGTATGTGTGTGTATGTGTGTTGTGTCTGTTGTCTGTGTGTGTTGTGTGTGTGTACGTGTGCGTATATATGTGTTGTGTGTGTGTTGTGTGTGTCTGTTTTGTGTGTATGTTTGTGTGTTGTGTGTGTGTATGTGTGCGTGTATGTGTGTTGTGTGTGTGTACGTGTGCGTGTATGTGTGTTGTGAGTGTTGTGTGTTGCTTGTGTGCGTGTACTTGTGTTGTGTGTATGTTGTGTCGGTGTTGTGTGTGTGTATGTGTGTGTGTATGTGTGTTGTGTGTGTTGTGTGTGTGTTGTGTGCGTGTACGTGTGTAGTGTGTGTGTTGTGTGTGTGTGTTGTGTGTGTGTTGTGTGTGTGTGTTGTGTGTGTGTGTTATGTGTGTGTATGTGTGTATGTATGCCTGTGTTGTGTGTGTGTGTTGTGAATGTGTATGTGTGTTGTGTGTGTGTATGTGCGCGTATATGTGTGCGTGTATGTGTGTATGTTAGTGTGTGTGTACGTGTGTGTGTATGTGTGTTGTGTGTGTTGTGTGCGTGTACGTGTGTTGTGTGTGTGTTGTGTGTGTGTGTTGTGTGTGTGTTTTGTGTGTGTGTTATGTGTGTGTGTATGTGTGTATGTATGTCTGTGTTGTGTGTGTGTGTTGTGTGTGTGTATGTGTGCGTGTATGTGTGTTGTGTGTGTGTTGTGTATGTGTGTTGTGTGTGTATGTGTGTATGTGTGCGTGTATGTGTGTTGTGTGTGTGTTGTGTGTGTATGTGTGTGTATGTGTGTTGTGTCTGTTGTGTGTGTTTGTTGTGTGTGTGTATGTGTGTTGTGTGTGTGTTGTGTGTGTATGTTTGTGTGTTGTGTGTGTGTATGTGTGCGTGTATGTGTGTTGTGTGTGTGTATGTGTGTGTGTATGTGTGTGTGTATGTGTGCGTGTATGTTTGTATGTGTGTGTGTGTATGCATGTGTGTGTTTGTGTGTTGTGTGTGTTGTGTGAGTGTTGTGTACGTGTACCTGTGTTGTGTGTATGTTGTGTCTGTGTTGTGTGTGTGTTGTGTGTGTGTGAGTTGTGTGTGTGTTATGTGTGTGTGTATGTGTATATGTACGTGTGTGTTGTGAGGGTGTTTTGTGTGTGTGTATATGTGCGTGTATGTGTGTTGTGAGTGTGTTTTCTGTGTGTGTTGTGTGTGTTGTGTGTGTATGAGTGCGTGTATGTGTGTTGTGTGTGTGTTGTGTGTGTGTATGTGTGTGTATGTGTGTTGTGTCTGTTGTCTGTGTGTGTTGTGTGTGTGTACGTGTGCGTATATGTGTGTTGTGTGTGTGTTGTGTGTGTCTGTTTTGTGTGTATGTTTGTGTGTTGTGTGTGTGTATGTGTGCGTGTATGTGTGTTGTGTGTGTATATGTGTGTGTATGTGTGCGTGTATGTTTGTATGTGTGTGTGTGTATGCGTGTGTGTGTATGTGTGTTGTGAGTGTTGTGTGTTGCTTGTGTGCGTGTACTTGTGTTGTGTGTATGTTGTGTCTGTGTTGTGTGTGTGTATGTGTGCGTGTATGTGTGTTGTGTGTCTGTATGTGCGTGTATATGTGTGCGTGTATGTGTGTATGTGTGTGTCTGTACGTGTGTGTGTGTATGTGTGTTGTGTGTGTTGTGTGCGTGTACGTGTGTTGTGTGTGTGTTGTGTGTGTGTGTTGTATGTGTGTTGTGTGTGTGTGTTGTGTGTGTGTGTTATGTGTGTGTGTATGTGTGTATGTATGCCTGTGTTGTGTGTGTGTGTTGTGTGCGTGTATGTGTGTTGTGTGTGTGTATGTGCGCATATATGTGTGCGTGTATGTGTGTATGTGTGTGTGTGTACGTGTGTGTGTGTATGTGTGCTGTGTGTGTTGTGTGTGTGTTGTGTGCGTGTAAGTGTGTTGTGTGTGTGTTGTGTGTGTGTGTTCTGTGTGTGTGTTATGTGTGTGTATATGTGTGTATGTATGTCTGTGTTGTGTGTGTGTTGTGTGTATGAATGTGTGCGTGTATGTGTGTTGTGTGTGTGTTGTGTATGTGTGTTGTGTGTGTATGTGTGTATGTGTGCGTGTATGTGTGTTGTATGTGTGTATGTGTGTGTATGTGTGTTGTGTCTGTTGTGTGTGTTTGTTGTGAGCGTGTATGTGTGTTGTGTGTGTGTTGTGTGTGTATGTTTGTGTGTTTGTGTGTGTATGTGTTCGTGTATGTGTGTTGTGTGTGTGTATGTGTGTGTGTATGTGTGCGTGTATGTTTGTATGTGTGTGTGTATGCATGTGTGTGTATGTGTGTTGTGTGTGGTGTGAGTGTTGTGAGCGTGTACTTGTGTTGTGTGTATGTTGTGTCTGTGTTGTGTGTGTGTTGTGTGTGTGTGAGTTGTGTGTGTGTTATGTGTGTGTGTATGTGTGTATGTACGTGTGTGTTGTGAG
>JANJGN010000012.1:53501696-53524196 GCA_026770705.1 Isurus oxyrinchus | reverse complement strand
TGTTGTGTGTGTATGTGTGTGTGTTGTGTGTGTATGTGTGCGTGTATGTGTGTTCTGTGTGTGTGTGCGTGTTGTGTGTGTATGTGTGCATTTATGTGTGTTGTGTGTGTGTGTTGTGTGTGTGTTTTGTGTGTGTGTATGTGTGTGTGTTATGTGTGTTGAGAGTGGGTTGTGTGTGTGTTGTGTGTTTGTGTATGTGCGTTGTGTGTGTGTGTGTTGTGTGTGTGTATGTGTGCGTGTATGTGTGGTGTGTGTGTGTATGTGTGCGTGTATGCGTGCATGTATGTGTGTATGTGTGTGTGTGAATGTGTGTGTGTGTATGTGTGTTGTGTGTGTGTTGTGTGTGTGTGTAGTGTGTGTGTTGTGTGTGAGTTTTGTGCGTGTGTATGTGTGTCTGTATGTGTGTGTTATGTGTATGTGTTGTGTGTGTGTATGTGTGCGTATATGTGTGTTGTATGTGTGTTATATGTGTGTTGTGTGTGTTGTGTTTGTGTGTTGTGTGTGTGCATGTGAGTGGTGTGTGTGTTGTGTGTGTGTATGTGTGTATGTATGTCTGTGTTGTGTGTGTAAGTTGTGCGTGCGTGTCGTGTGTGTGTATGTGTGCGTATTTGTGTGCATGTATGTGTGCGTGTATGTGTGTTGTGTTTGTGTTGTGTATGTGTGTTGTGTGTGTGTATGTGTGTGTGTATGTGTGTTGTGTGTGTGTTGTGTGTGAAGTGTGCGTGTATGTGTGTTGTATGTGTGTTATGTGTGTTTTGTGTGTGTTGTGTGTGTGTATGTGGGTGTTGTGTGTGTGTTGTGTGTGTGTGTTGTCTGTGTGTGTCGTGTGTGTGTGTATATATGTGTTGTGTGTGTGTTGTGTGTGCATGTTTGTGTGTGTGTTTGTGTGTAATTGTGTTGTATGTGTTGTGCGTGTATGTGTGTTGTGTGTGTGTTATCTGTGTGTATTGTGTGTGCGTTGTGTGCGTGTATGTGTGTTGTATGTGTGTGTTGTGTGTGTTGTCTGTGTGTGTTGTGTGAGTGTTTGTGTGTGTGCATGTGTGTGTGTATGGGTGTTGTGTGTGAGTTGTGTGTGTGTGATGTGTGCGTGTACGTGTGTTGTTTGTATGCTGTGTGTGCATTGTGTGTGTTGTGTGTGTGTGTATGTGTGTGTTGTGTGTGTGTTGTGTGTGTTGTGTGTGTGTGTTGTGTGTTGTGTGTGTGTTGTGTGTGTGTATGTGTGCATGTATGTGTGTATGTATGTGTGTGTTGTGTGTGTGTGTATTGTGTGTGTGTTGTGTGTGTGTGTATCTGTGCGTGATTGTGTGTTGCGTGTGTGTGTTGGGTTTGTGTTGGGTATGTGTGTTGTGTGTGTGTATGTGTGTGTGTGTTGTGTGTGTGTGTTGTGTGTGTGTGTGCGCTGTGTGTGTGTTGTGTGTGTGTGTTGTGTGTGTATTGTGTGTGTGTGTATGTGTGTTGTGTGTGTGTGTTGTGTGTGTGTTGTGTGCGTGTATGTGTGTTGTTTGTGTGTTTTGTGTGTGTGTTGTGTATGTGTGTATGTGTGTGTTGTGCGTGTTTGTTGTGTGTGTATGTATGTGTGTGTTGTGTGTCTGTGTTGTGTGTGTGTATGTGTGCGTGTATGTGTGTTGTGTGTGTTCCGTGTGTGTGTTGTGTGTTGTGTGTGTGTTTATGTGTGTGTGTAGCTTGTCTGTTGTGTGTGTGTTTTGTGTGTGTGTATGTGTGCGTGTATGTGTGGTGTGTGTTTGTGTTGTGTTTGTGTTGTGTGTGTGTGTTGTGTGTTTGTATGTGTGCATGTATTTGTGTTGTCTGTGTGTTGTGTGTGTGTGTATGTGTGCGTGCATGTGTGTTGTGTGTGTGTTGCTTGTCCGTGTTGTGTATGTGTGTGTATGTGTGTTGTGTGTGTGTTGTGTGTGTATGTGTGCGTATATGTGTGTTGTGTGTGTGTTGTGTATGTGTGTTGTGTATGTACGTGTGCGTGTATGTGTATTGTGTGTGTGTTGTGTGTGTGTGTTGTGCGTGTGTATGTGTGTGTGTATGCGTGTTGTGTGTGTGTGTTGTTTGTGTGTGTGTGTGCGTGTGTGTATGCGTGATGTGTGTGTGTGTTGTGTGTGTTTGTTGTGTGTGTGTATGTGTGTGTTGTTTGTGTGTGTTGTGTGTGTTTTGTTTGTGTGTGTTGTGTGTGTGTGTTCCGTGTGTGTGTAAGCGTGTGGTGTGTGTGTGTTGTGTGTGTGTGTTGTGTGCGTGTATGTGTGTTGTTTGTGTGTTGTGTGTGTTGTGTGTGTTTTGTGTTTGTGTGTTGTGTGTGTGTATGTGTGTATGTATGTGTGTGTTGTGTGTGTGCGTTGTGTGTATGTATGTGTGCGAGTATGTGTGTTGTATGTCTGTGTTGTGTGTGTGTGTTGTGTGTGTGTGTGTTGTGTGTGTGTATGTGTGTGTGTATGTGTGTTGTGTCTGTTGTGTGTGTGTGTTCTGTGTGTGGATATGTATGTGTGTATGTGTGTTGTGTGTTTGTGTTGTGTGTGTGTATGTGTGAGTGTATGTGTTGTGTGTGTGTGTTGTGTGTGTGAGTTGTGTGTGTGGGTTGTGTGTGTGTGTGTTGTGTGAGTATGTGTGCGTGTATGTGTGCATGTATGTGTGCTGTGTGTGTTGTGTGTTTGTTGTGTGTATGTGTGTGTGTATGTGTGTATGAGTGTTGTGTGTATGTGTATGTGTGTGTGTTGTGTGTGTGTTGTGTATGTGTGTTGTGTGTGTGGATGTGTGCGTGTAGGTGTGTGCTGTGTGTGTTGTGTGTGTGTTGTGTGTGTGTATGTGTGTGTGTATGTGTGTGTATGTGTGTTGTGTGTGTGTTGTCTGTGTGTGTTGTGTATGTGTGTTGTGTGTGTGTGTGTATGCGTGTGGTGTGTGTGTGTTGTGTGTGTTTAATGTGTGTATGTGTGCTGTGTGTGTGTTGTGTGTGTTGTGTGTGTATGAGTGCGTGTATGTGTGTTGTGTGTGTGTTTTGTGTGTGTGCGGTGTGTGTGTGTGTATGTGTGTGTGTGTACGTGTTGTGTGTGTTTGTTGTGTGTGTGTGTTGTGTGTGTGTATGTGTGTGTGTGTGTTGTGTGTGTGTTGTCTGTGTGTGTTGTGTGTGTGTGCAGGTGTTTGGTGCGTGTGTGTGTTGTGTGTGTGTGATGTGTGTGTGTGTTGTGTGCGTGTATGTGTGTTGCTTGTGTGTTGTATGTGTGTGTTGTGTGTGTGTTGTGTGTGTGTTGTTTGTTTGTAAGTGTGCGTGTATGTGTGTGTGTGTGTGTTGTGTGTGTGTTGTGTGTGTGTTTTGTGTGTGCGTATGTGTGCATGTATGTGTGTTTGTGTGGGTTGTATGTGTGTATGTGTGCGTGTATGTGTGTTGTGTGTGTGTGTTGTGTGTGCGTTTTGTGTGTGTGTATGTATGTGTGTGTTGTGTATGTGTGTTGTGTGTGTGTATGTGTGCGTGTATGTGTGTTGTGTGTGTGTGTGTGTGTTGTGTGTGTGTATGTGTGTATTGTGTGTGTATTGTGTGTGTGTTGTGTGTGTTGTGATTGTGTGTATGTATGTGTGTGTTGTGTTTGTGTGTTGTGTGTGTGTATGTGTGCGTGTATGTGAGCTGTGTGTGTGTTGTGCTTTTTGTGTTGCGTGTTGTGAGTATGTGTGTGTTGTGTGTGTGTTGTGTGTGTGTGCTGTGTGTGTGTGTTGTGTGTGTATGTGTGTGTGTATGTGTGTTGTGTGTGTTGTGTGTGTGTATGTGTGTGTGTGTTGTGTGTGTGTATGCGTGAGGTGTGTGTGTGTTGTGTGTGTGTATGTGTGTGTGTGTGTGTTGTGTGTGTGTTGTCTGTGTGTGTTGTGTATGAGTGTTGTGTGTGTGTGTAGGCGTTTGGTGTGTGTGTGTGTTGTGTGTGTGTGATGTGTGTGTGTTGTGTGCGTGTATGTGTGTTGTTTGTGTGTTGTATGTGTGTGTTGTGTGTGTGTTGAGTGTGTTGTGTGTGTGTTGTTTATTTGGAAGTGTGCGTGTATGTGTGCGTGTGTGTGTGTTGTGTGTGTGCTGTGTGTGTGTTTTTGTGTGTGTATGTGTATGTGTGTATGTATGTGTGTGTTGTGTGTGTGTGTTGTGTGTGTATGTGTGCATGTATGTGTTTTGTGTGTGTGTGTTGCATGTGTGTATGTGTGCGTGTAGGTGTGTTGTGTGTGTGTGTTGCGTGTGCGTGTATGTGTGTGCTGTGTGTGTTGTGTGTGTGTTGTTTGGGTGTTGTGTGTGTGTTGTGTGTGTGTGTTGTGCGTGTGTTGTTTGTTTGTAAGTGTGCATGTATGTGTGTGTGTGTGTGTTGTGTGAGTGTTTTGTGTTTGTGTGTATGTGTGTGTGTATGTGTGTTGTGTGTGTGTGTTGTGTGTGTGTTGTGTGCGTGTATGTGTGTTGTTTGTGTGTTTTGTGTGTGTGTTGTGTATGTGTGTATGTGTGTCTTGTGTGTGTTTGTTGTGTGTGTGTGTATGTGTGTATGTATGTGTGTGTTGTGTGCGTGTTGTGTGCGTATGTGTGCATGTATGTGTGTTGTGTATGTGTGTTGTATGTGTGTATGTGTGAGTGTATGTGTGTTGCGTGTATGTGTGTTGGGTGTGTGTGTTTTGTCTGTGTGTATGTATGTGTTTGTTGTGTATGTTTGTTGTGTGTGTGTATGTGTGTGTGTATGTGTGTTGTGTGTGTGTGTTGTGTGTGTGTGTATGTGTGTACTGTGTGTGCGTTGTGTGTGTGTGTTGTGTGTGTTGTGATTGTGTGTATTTATGTGCATGCTGTGTTTGTGTGTTGTGTGTGTGTATGTGTGCGTGTATGTGTGCTGTGTGTGTGTTGTGTTTTTTGTGTTGTGTGTTGTGAGTATGTGTGTGTTGTGTGTGTGTTGTGTGTGTGTGCTGTGTGTGTGTTGTGTGTGTGTGTTGTGTGTGTGTGTTGTGTGCGTGTATGTGTGTTGTTTGTGTGTTGTATGTGTGTGTTGTGTGTGTGTTGAGTGTGTTGTGTGTGTGTTGTTTATTTGTAAGTGTGCGTGTACGTGTGCGTGTGTGTGTGTTGTGTGTGTGTTGTGTGTGTGTTTTGTGTGCGTGTGTATGTGTGTGTGTATGTGTGTTGTGCGTGTGTGTTGTGTGTGTGTTGTGTGCGTGTATGTGTGTTGTTTGCGTGTTTTGTGTTTGTGTTGTCTGTGTGTGTATGTCTGTGTTGTGTGTGTTTGTTGTGTGTGTGTGTATGTGTGTATGTATGTGTGTGTTGTGTGTGTATGTGTGCATGTATGTGTGTGTGTGTGTGTTGTGTGTGTGTTGTGTGAGTGTTTTGTGTTTGTGTGTATGTGTGTGTGTATGTGTGTTGTGTGTGTGTGTTGTGTGTGTATGTGTGTATGTGTGCGTGTATGTGTGTTGTGTGTGTGTTGTGTGTGTGTATGTGTGTGTATGTGTGTTGTGTCTGTTGTCTGTGTGTGTTGTGTGTGTGCGTGTGCGTATATATGTGTTGTGTGTGTGTTGTGTGTGTCTGTTTTGTGTGTATGTTTGTGTGTTGTGTGTGTGTATGTGTGCGTGTATGTGTGTTGTGTGTGTGTATGTGTGCGTGTATGTGTGTGTTGTGTGTGCTGTCTGTGTGTGTTGTGTGTGTGTATGTGTGCATGTATGTGTGTATGTATGTGTGTGTTGTGTGTGTGTTTTGTGTGTGTGTTGAGTGTGTGTATGTGTGCTTGTATGTGTGTTGTATGTGGTGTGTGTGTTGTGTGTGTGTATGTGTGTGTGTGTATGTGTGTTGTGTGTGTGTGTTGTGTGTGTGTATGTATGTGTGTTGTGTGTGTGTGTTGTGTGTGTGTTGTGTGCGTGTATGTGTGTTGTTTGTGTGTTTTGTGTGTGTGTTGTGTATGTGTGTATGTGTGTGTTGTGCGTGTTTGTTGTGTGTGTATGTATGTGTGTGTTGTGTGTCTGTGTTGTGTGTGTGTATGTGTGCGTGTATGTGTGTTGTGTGTGTTCCGTGTGTGTGTTGTGTGTTGTGTGTGTGTTTATGTGTGTGTGTAGCTTGTCTGTTGTGTGTGTGTTTTGTGTGTGTGTATGTGTGCGTGTATGTGTGGTGTGTGTTTGTGTTGTGTTTGTGTTGTGTGTGTGTGTTGTGTGTTTGTATGTGTGCATGTATTTGTGTTGTCTGTGTGTTGTGTGTGTGTGTATGTGTGCGTGCATGTGTGTTGTGTGTGTGTTGCTTGTCCGTGTTGTGTATGTGTGTGTATGTGTGTTGTGTGTGTGTTGTGTGTGTATGTGTGCGTATATGTGTGTTGTGTGTGTGTTGTGTATGTGTGTTGTGTATGTACGTGTGCGTGTATGTGTATTGTGTGTGTGTTGTGTGTGTGTGTTGTGCGTGTGTATGTGTGTGTGTATGCGTGTTGTGTGTGTGTGTTGTTTGTGTGTGTGTGTGCGTGTGTGTATGCGTGATGTGTGTGTGTGTTGTGTGTGTTTGTTGTGTGTGTGTATGTGTGTGTTGTTTGTGTGTGTTGTGTGTGTGTTGTTTGTGTGTGTTGTGTGTGTGTGTTCCGTGTGTGTGTAAGCGTGTGGTGTGTGTGTGTTGTGTGTGTGTGTTGTGTGCGTGTATGTGTGTTGTTTGTGTGTTGTGTGTGTTGTGTGTGTTTTGTGTTTGTGTGTTGTGTGTGTGTATGTGTGTATGTATGTGTGTGTTGTGTGTGTGCGTTGTGTGTATGTATGTGTGCGAGTATGTGTGTTGTATGTCTGTGTTGTGTGTGTGTGTTGTGTGTGTGTGTTGTGTGTGTGTATGTGTGTGTGTATGTGTGTTGTGTCTGTTGTGTGTGTGTGTTCTGTGTGTGGATATGTATGTGTGTATGTGTGTTGTGTGTTTGTGTTGTGTGTGTGTATGTGTGAGTGTATGTGTTGTGTGTGTGTGTTGTGTGTGTGAGTTGTGTGTGTGGGTTGTGTGTGTGTGTGTTGTGTGAGTATGTGTGCGTGTATGTGTGCATGTATGTGTGCTGTGTGTGTTGTGTGTTTGTTGTGTGTATGTGTGTGTGTATGTGTGTATGAGTGTTGTGTGTATGTGTATGTGTGTGTGTTGTGTGTGTGTTGTGTATGTGTGTTGTGTGTGTGGATGTGTGCGTGTAGGTGTGTGCTGTGTGTGTTGTGTGTGTGTTGTGTGTGTGTATGTGTGTGTGTATGTGTGTGTATGTGTGTTGTGTGTGTGTTGTCTGTGTGTGTTGTGTATGTGTGTTGTGTGTGTGTGTGTATGCGTGTGGTGTGTGTGTGTTGTGTGTGTTTAATGTGTGTATGTGTGCTGTGTGTGTGTTGTGTGTGTTGTGTGTGTATGAGTGCGTGTATGTGTGTTGTGTGTGTGTTTTGTGTGTGTGCGGTGTGTGTGTGTGTATGTGTGTGTGTGTACGTGTTGTGTGTGTTTGTTGTGTGTGTGTGTTGTGTGTGTGTATGTGTGTGTGTGTGTTGTGTGTGTGTTGTCTGTGTGTGTTGTGTGTGTGTGCAGGTGTTTGGTGCGTGTGTGTGTTGTGTGTGTGTGATGTGTGTGTGTGTTGTGTGCGTGTATGTGTGTTGCTTGTGTGTTGTATGTGTGTGTTGTGTGTGTGTTGTGTGTGTGTTGTTTGTTTGTAAGTGTGCGTGTATGTGTGTGTGTGTGTGTTGTGTGTGTGTTGTGTGTGTGTTTTGTGTGTGCGTATGTGTGCATGTATGTGTGTTGTGTGTGTGGGTTGTATGTGTGTATGTGTGCGTGTATGTGTGTTGTGTGTGTGTGTTGTGTGTGCGTTTTGTGTGTGTGTATGTATGTGTGTGTTGTGTATGTGTGTTGTGTGTGTGTATGTGTGCGTGTATGTGTGTTGTGTGTGTGTGTGTGTGTTGTGTGTGTGTATGTGTGTATTGTGTGTGTATTGTGTGTGTGTTGTGTGTGTTGTGATTGTGTGTATGTATGTGTGTGTTGTGTTTGTGTGTTGTGTGTGTGTATGTGTGCGTGTATGTGAGCTGTGTGTGTGTTGTGCTTTTTGTGTTGCGTGTTGTGAGTATGTGTGTGTTGTGTGTGTGTTGTGTGTGTGTGCTGTGTGTGTGTGTTGTGTGTGTATGTGTGTGTGTATGTGTGTTGTGTGTGTTGTGTGTGTGTATGTGTGTGTGTGTTGTGTGTGTGTATGCGTGAGGTGTGTGTGTGTTGTGTGTGTGTATGTGTGTGTGTGTGTGTTGTGTGTGTGTTGTCTGTGTGTGTTGTGTATGAGTGTTGTGTGTGTGTGTAGGCGTTTGGTGTGTGTGTGTGTTGTGTGTGTGTGATGTGTGTGTGTTGTGTGCGTGTATGTGTGTTGTTTGTGTGTTGTATGTGTGTGTTGTGTGTGTGTTGAGTGTGTTGTGTGTGTGTTGTTTATTTGGAAGTGTGCGTGTATGTGTGCGTGTGTGTGTGTTGTGTGTGTGCTGTGTGTGTGTTTTTGTGTGTGTATGTGTATGTGTGTATGTATGTGTGTGTTGTGTGTGTGTGTTGTGTGTGTATGTGTGCATGTATGTGTTTTGTGTGTGTGTGTTGCATGTGTGTATGTGTGCGTGTAGGTGTGTTGTGTGTGTGTGTTGCGTGTGCGTGTATGTGTGTGCTGTGTGTGTTGTGTGTGTGTTGTTTGGGTGTTGTGTGTGTGTTGTGTGTGTGTGTTGTGCGTGTGTTGTTTGTTTGTAAGTGTGCATGTATGTGTGTGTGTGTGTGTTGTGTGAGTGTTTTGTGTTTGTGTGTATGTGTGTGTGTATGTGTGTTGTGTGTGTGTGTTGTGTGTGTGTTGTGTGCGTGTATGTGTGTTGTTTGTGTGTTTTGTGTGTGTGTTGTGTATGTGTGTATGTGTGTCTTGTGTGTGTTTGTTGTGTGTGTGTGTATGTGTGTATGTATGTGTGTGTTGTGTGCGTGTTGTGTGCGTATGTGTGCATGTATGTGTGTTGTGTATGTGTGTTGTATGTGTGTATGTGTGAGTGTATGTGTGTTGCGTGTATGTGTGTTGGGTGTGTGTGTTTTGTCTGTGTGTATGTATGTGTTTGTTGTGTATGTTTGTTGTGTGTGTGTATGTGTGTGTGTATGTGTGTTGTGTGTGTGTGTTGTGTGTGTGTGTATGTGTGTACTGTGTGTGCGTTGTGTGTGTGTGTTGTGTGTGTTGTGATTGTGTGTATTTATGTGCATGCTGTGTTTGTGTGTTGTGTGTGTGTATGTGTGCGTGTATGTGTGCTGTGTGTGTGTTGTGTTTTTTGTGTTGTGTGTTGTGAGTATGTGTGTGTTGTGTGTGTGTTGTGTGTGTGTGCTGTGTGTGTGTTGTGTGTGTGTGTTGTGTGTGTGTGTTGTGTGCGTGTATGTGTGTTGTTTGTGTGTTGTATGTGTGTGTTGTGTGTGTGTTGAGTGTGTTGTGTGTGTGTTGTTTATTTGTAAGTGTGCGTGTACGTGTGCGTGTGTGTGTGTTGTGTGTGTGTTGTGTGTGTGTTTTGTGTGCGTGTGTATGTGTGTGTGTATGTGTGTTGTGCGTGTGTGTTGTGTGTGTGTTGTGTGCGTGTATGTGTGTTGTTTGCGTGTTTTGTGTTTGTGTTGTCTGTGTGTGTATGTCTGTGTTGTGTGTGTTTGTTGTGTGTGTGTGTATGTGTGTATGTATGTGTGTGTTGTGTGTGTATGTGTGCATGTATGTGTGTGTGTGTGTGTTGTGTGTGTGTTGTGTGAGTGTTTTGTGTTTGTGTGTATGTGTGTGTGTATGTGTGTTGTGTGTGTGTGTTGTGTGTGTATGTGTGTATGTGTGCGTGTATGTGTGTTGTGTGTGTGTTGTGTGTGTGTATGTGTGTGTATGTGTGTTGTGTCTGTTGTCTGTGTGTGTTGTGTGTGTGCGTGTGCGTATATATGTGTTGTGTGTGTGTTGTGTGTGTCTGTTTTGTGTGTATGTTTGTGTGTTGTGTGTGTGTATGTGTGCGTGTATGTGTGTTGTGTGTGTGTATGTGTGCGTGTATGTGTGTGTTGTGTGTGCTGTCTGTGTGTGTTGTGTGTGTGTATGTGTGCATGTATGTGTGTATGTATGTGTGTGTTGTGTGTGTGTTTTGTGTGTGTGTTGAGTGTGTGTATGTGTGCTTGTATGTGTGTTGTATGTGGTGTGTGTGTTGTGTGTGTGTATGTGTGTGTGTGTATGTGTGTTGTGTGTGTGTGTTGTGTGTGTGTTGTGTGCGTGTATGTGTGTTGTTTGTGTGTTTTGTGTGTGTGTTGTGTATGTGTGTATGTGTGTGTTGTGCGTGTTTGTTGTGTGTGTATGTATGTGTGTGTTGTGTGTCTGTGTTGTGTGTGTGTATGTGTGCGTGTATTTGCGTTGTGTGTGTGTGTGTATGTGTGTGTGTATGTGTGTTATATGTGTGTTGTGTGTGTTGTGGGTGTGTTGTGTGTGTGTATGTGTGTGGTGTGTGTGTTGTGTGTGTGTATGTGCATAAGTATGAGTGTGTTGTGTGTGTGTTGTGTGTGTGTTGTTTGTAAGTGTGCGTGTATGTGTGTGTATGTGTTGTGTGTGTGTTGTGTGTGTGTGGTGTGTGTGTGTGTGTGTGTTGTGTGTGGTGTGTGTGTGTGTATCTATGCGTGTATGTGTGTTGTGTGTGTTCCGTGTGTGTGTTGTGTGTTGTGTGTGTGTTTATGTGTGTGTGTAGCTTGTCTGTTGTGTGTGTGTTTTGTGTGTGTGTATGTGTGCGTGTATGTGTGGTGTGTGTTTGTGTTGTGTTTGTGTTGTGTGTGTGTGTTGTGTGTTTGTATGTGTGCATGTATTTGTGTTGTCTGTGTGTTGTGTGTGTGTGTATGTGTGCGTGCATGTGTGTTGTGTGTGTGTTGCTTGTCCGTGTTGTGTATGTGTGTGTATGTGTGTTGTGTGTGTGTTGTGTGTGTATGTGTGCGTATATGTGTGTTGTGTGTGTGTTGTGTATGTGTGTTGTGTATGTACGTGTGCGTGTATGTGTATTGTGTGTGTGTTGTGTGTGTGTGTTGTGCGTGTGTATGTGTGTGTGTATGCGTGTTGTGTGTGTGTGTTGTTTGTGTGTGTGTGTGCGTGTGTGTATGCGTGATGTGTGTGTGTGTTGTGTGTGTTTGTTGTGTGTGTGTATGTGTGTGTTGTTTGTGTGTGTTGTGTGTGTGTTGTTTGTGTGTGTTGTGTGTGTGTGTTCCGTGTGTGTGTAAGCGTGTGGTGTGTGTGTGTTGTGTGTGTGTGTTGTGTGCGTGTATGTGTGTTGTTTGTGTGTTGTGTGTGTTGTGTGTGTTTTGTGTTTGTGTGTTGTGTGTGTGTATGTGTGTATGTATGTGTGTGTTGTGTGTGTGCGTTGTGTGTATGTATGTGTGCGAGTATGTGTGTTGTATGTCTGTGTTGTGTGTGTGTGTTGTGTGTGTGTGTTGTGTGTGTGTATGTGTGTGTGTATGTGTGTTGTGTCTGTTGTGTGTGTGTGTTCTGTGTGTGGATATGTATGTGTGTATGTGTGTTGTGTGTTTGTGTTGTGTGTGTGTATGTGTGAGTGTATGTGTTGTGTGTGTGTGTTGTGTGTGTGAGTTGTGTGTGTGGGTTGTGTGTGTGTGTGTTGTGTGAGTATGTGTGCGTGTATGTGTGCATGTATGTGTGCTGTGTGTGTTGTGTGTTTGTTGTGTGTATGTGTGTGTGTATGTGTGTATGAGTGTTGTGTGTATGTGTATGTGTGTGTGTTGTGTGTGTGTTGTGTATGTGTGTTGTGTGTGTGGATGTGTGCGTGTAGGTGTGTGCTGTGTGTGTTGTGTGTGTGTTGTGTGTGTGTATGTGTGTGTGTATGTGTGTGTATGTGTGTTGTGTGTGTGTTGTCTGTGTGTGTTGTGTATGTGTGTTGTGTGTGTGTGTGTATGCGTGTGGTGTGTGTGTGTTGTGTGTGTTTAATGTGTGTATGTGTGCTGTGTGTGTGTTGTGTGTGTTGTGTGTGTATGAGTGCGTGTATGTGTGTTGTGTGTGTGTTTTGTGTGTGTGCGGTGTGTGTGTGTGTGTATGTGTGTGTGTGTACGTGTTGTGTGTGTTTGTTGTGTGTGTGTGTTGTGTGTGTGTATGTGTGTGTGTGTTGTGTGTGTGTTGTCTGTGTGTGTTGTGTGTGTGTGCAGGTGTTTGGTGCGTGTGTGTGTTGTGTGTGTGTGATGTGTGTGTGTGTTGTGTGCGTGTATGTGTGTTGCTTGTGTGTTGTATGTGTGTGTTGTGTGTGTGTTGTGTGTGTGTTGTTTGTTTGTAAGTGTGCGTGTATGTGTGTGTGTGTGTGTTGTGTGTGTGTTGTGTGTGTGTTTTGTGTGTGCGTATGTGTGCATGTATGTGTGTTGTGTGTGTGGGTTGTATGTGTGTATGTGTGCGTGTATGTGTGTTGTGTGTGTGTGTTGTGTGTGCGTTTTGTGTGTGTGTATGTATGTGTGTGTTGTGTATGTGTGTTGTGTGTGTGTATGTGTGCGTGTATGTGTGTTGTGTGTGTGTGTGTGTTGTGTGTGTGTATGTGTGTATTGTGTGTGTATTGTGTGTGTGTTGTGTGTGTTGTGATTGTGTGTATGTATGTGTGTGTTGTGTTTGTGTGTTGTGTGTGTGTATGTGTGCGTGTATGTGAGCTGTGTGTGTGTTGTGCTTTTTGTGTTGCGTGTTGTGAGTATGTGTTTTTTGTGTGTGTGTTGTGTGTGTGTGCTGTGTGTGTGTGTTGTGTGTGTATGTGTGTGTGTATGTGTGTTGTGTGTGTTGTGTGTGTGTATGTGTGTGTGTGTTGTGTGTGTGTATGCGTGAGGTGTGTGTGTGTTGTGTGTGTGTATGTGTGTGTGTGTGTGTTGTGTGTGTGTTGTCTGTGTGTGTTGTGTATGAGTGTTGTGTGTGTGTGTAGGCGTTTGGTGTGTGTGTGTGTTGTGTGTGTGTGATGTGTGTGTGTTGTGTGCGTGTATGTGTGTTGTTTGTGTGTTGTATGTGTGTGTTGTGTGTGTGTTGAGTGTGTTGTGTGTGTGTTGTTTATTTGGAAGTGTGCGTGTATGTGTGCGTGTGTGTGTGTTGTGTGTGTGCTGTGTGTGTGTTTTTGTGTGTGTATGTGTATGTGTGTATGTATGTGTGTGTTGTGTGTGTGTGTTGTGTGTGTATGTGTGCATGTATGTGTTTTGTGTGTGTGTGTTGCATGTGTGTATGTGTGCGTGTAGGTGTGTTGTGTGTGTGTGTTGCGTGTGCGTGTATGTGTGTGCTGTGTGTGTTGTGTGTGTGTTGTTTGGGTGTTGTGTGTGTGTTGTGTGTGTGTGTTGTGCGTGTGTTGTTTGTTTGTAAGTGTGCATGTATGTGTGTGTGTGTGTGTTGTGTGTGTGTTGTGTGAGTGTTTTGTGTTTGTGTGTATGTGTGTGTGTATGTGTGTTGTGTGTGTGTGTTGTGTGTGTGTTGTGTGCGTGTATGTGTGTTGTTTGTGTGTTTTGTGTGTGTGTTGTGTATGTGTGTATGTGTGTCTTGTGTGTGTATGTTGTGTGTGTGTGTGTATGTGTGTATGTATGTGTGTGTTGTGTGCATGTTGTGTGCGTATGTGTGCATGTATGTGTGTTGTGTATGTGTGTTGTATGTGTGTATGTGTGAGTGTATGTGTGTTGCGTGTATGTGTGTTGGGTGTGTGTGTTTTGTCTGTGTGTATGTATGTGTTTGTTGTGTATGTTTGTTGTGTGTGTGTATGTGTGTGTGTATGTGTGTTGTGTGTGTGTGTTGTGTGTGTGTGTATGTGTGTACTGTGTGTGCGTTGTGTGTGTGTGTTGTGTGTGTTGTGATTGTGTGTATTTATGTGCATGCTGTGTTTGTGTGTTGTGTGTGTGTATGTGTGCGTGTATGTGTGCTGTGTGTGTGTTGTGTTTTTTGTGTTGTGTGTTGTGAGTATGTGTGTGTTGTGTGTGTGTGCTGTGTGTGTGTTGTGTGTGTGTGTTGTGTGTGTGTGTTGTGTGCGTGTATGTGTGTTGTTTGTGTGTTGTATGTGTGTGTTGTGTGTGTGTTGAGTGTGTTGTGTGTGTGTTGTTTATTTGTAAGTGTGCGTGTACGTGTGCGTGTGTGTGTGTTGTGTGTGTGTTGTGTGTGTGTTTTGTGTGCGTGTGTATGTGTGTGTGTATGTGTGTTGTGCGTGTGTGTTGTGTGTGTGTTGTGTGCGTGTATGTGTGTTGTTTGCGTGTTTTGTGTTTGTGTTGTGTATGTGTGTATGTCTGTGTTGTGTGTGTTTGTTGTGTGTGTGTGTATGTGTGTATGTATGTGTGTGTTGTGTGTGTATGTGTGCATGTATGTGTTTTGTGTGTATGTGTTGTATGTGTGTAAGTGTGCGTGTATGTGTGTTGTGTGTGTGTGTTGCGTGTGCGTGTATGTGTGAGCTGTGTGTGTTGTGTGTGTGTAATGTGTGTATGTGTGCTGTGTGTGTGTTGTGTGTGTGTTGTGTGTGTATGAGTGCATGTATGTGTGTTGTGTGTGTGTTTTGTGTGTTTGCTGTGTCTGTATGTGTGTGTGTGTGCGTGTTGTGTGTGTTTGTTGTCTGTGTGTGTTGTGTGTGTATATGTGTGTGTGTGTGTGTTGTGTGTGTGTTGTCTGTGTGTGTTGTGTGTGTGTGTAGGCGTTTGGTGTGTGTGTGTGTTGTGTGTGTGTGATGTGTGTGTGTGTTGTGTGCGTGTAGGTGTGTTGTTTGTGTGTTGTATGTGTGTGTTGTGTGTGTGTTGTTTGGGTGTTGTGTGTGTGTGTTGTGTGTGTGTTATGTGTGTGTATGTGTGTATATATGTGTGTGTTGTGTGTGTGTGTTGTGTGTGTGTGTGTGCGTGTATGTGTGCATGTATATGTGCTGTGTGTGTTGTGTGTGTGTTGTATGTGTGTATGTGTGTGTGTATGTGTGTATGAGTGTTTTGTGTATGTGTATGTGTGTGTTGTGTGTGTGTTGTGTATGTGTGTTGTGTGTGTGGATGTGTGCCTGTATGTGTGTGCTGTGTGTGTTGTGTGTATGTTGTGTGTGTGTATGTGTGTGTGTATGTGTGTTGTGTGTGTGTTGTCTGTGTGTGTTGTGTGTGTGTGTCTATGCGTGTAGTGTGTGTGTGTTGTGTGTGTGTAATGTGTGTATGTGTGCTGTGTGTGTTGTGTGTGTGTTGTGTGTGTATGAGTGCATGTATGTGTGTTGTGTGTGTGTTTTGTGTGTTTGCTGTGTGTGTATGTGTGTGTGTGTGCGTGTTGTGTGTGTTTGTTGTCTGTGTGTGTTGTGTGTGTATGTGTGTGTGTGTGTGTGTTGTGTGTGTGTTGTCTGTGTGTGTTGTGTGTGTGTGTGTAGGCATTTGGTGTGTGTGTGTGTTGTGTGTGTGTGATGTGTGTGTGTGTTGTGTGCGTGTATGTGTGTTGTTGGTGTGTTGTATGTGTGTGTTGTGTGTGTGTTGTGTGTGTTGTTTGGTTGTAAGTGTGCGTGTATGTGTGTGTGTGTGTTGTGTGTGTGTTTTGTGAGTGTGTGTATGTGTGTGTGTATGTGTGTTGTGTTTGTGTGTTGTGTGTGTGTTGTGTGTGTGTATGTGTGTATTGTGTGTGTGTTGTGTGTGTGTGTTGTGTGTGTTGGGATTGTGTGTATGTATGTGCGTGCTGTGTTTGTGTGTTGTGTGTGTCTAAGTGTGCGTGTATGTGTGCGGTGTGTGTGTTGTGTTTTTTGTGTTGTGTGTTGTGAGTATGTGTGTGTTGTGTGTGTGTTGTGTGTGTGTGTGCTGTGTGTGTGTTGTGTGTGTGTGTTGTGTGTGTATGTGTGTGTGTTGTGTGTGTTGTGTGTGTATGTGTGTGTTGTGTGTGTATGTGTGCATTTATGTGTGTTGTGTGTGTGTTGTGTGTGTGTATGTGTGCGTATATGTGTGTTGTGTGTGTGTTGTGTGTGTCTGTTTTGTGTGTATGTTTGTGTGTTGTGTGTGTGTATGTGTGCGTGTATGTGTGTTGTGTGTGTATATGTGTGCGTGTATGTGTGCGTGTATGTTTGTATGTGTGTGTGTGTATGTGTGTGTGTATGTGTGTTGTGAGTGTTGTGTGTTGCTTGTGTGCATGTACTTGTGTTGTGTGTATGTTGTGTCTGTGTTGTGTGAGTGTATGTGTGCGTGTATGTGTATTGTGTGTCTGTATGTGCGCGTATATGTGTGCGTGTATGTGTGTATGTGAGTGTGTGTACGTGTGTGTATGTATGAGTGTTGTGTGTGTTGTGTGCGTGTACGTGTGTAGTGTGTGTGTTGTGTGTGTGTGTTGTGTTTCTGTTGTGTGTGTGTGTTGTGTGTGTGTGTTATGTGTGTGTGTATGTGTGTATGTATGCCTGTGTTGTGTGTGTGTTGTGTGCGTGTATGTGTGTTGTGTGTGTGTATGTGGACGTATATGTGTGCGTGTATGTGTGTATATGTGTGTGTGTGTACGTGTGTGTGTGTGTACGTGTGTTGTGTGTGTTGTGTGTGTGTTGTGTGCATGTACGTGTGTTGTGTGTGTGTTGTGTGTGTCTGTTGTGTGTGTGTTGTGTGTGTGTGTGTTATGTGTGTGTGTATGTATGTATGTATGTCTGTGTTGTGTGTGTGTGTTGTGTGTGTGTATGTGTGCGTGTATGTGTGTTGTGTGTATGTTTGTATGTGTGTGTGTGTATGCATGTGTGTGTATGTGTGTTGTGTGTGTTGTGTGAGTGTTGTGTACGTGTACCTGTGTTGTGTGTATGTTGTGTCTGTGTTGTGTGTGTGTTGTGTGTGTGTGAGTTGTGTGTGTGTTATGTGTGTGTGTATGTGTATATGTACGTGTGTGTTGTGAGGGTGTTTTGTGTGTGTGTGTATGTGTGCGTGTATGTGTGCGTGTATGTGTGTTGTGTGTGTGTTGTGTGTGTGTATGTGTGTGTCTCTGTGTTGTGTCTGTTGTGTGTGTTTGTTGTGTGTGTGTATGTGTGCGTGTATGTGTGCTGTGTGTGTGTGTTTGTGTGTTGTGTGTGTGTATGTGTGCGTGTATGTTTGTTGTGTGTGTGTATGTGTGTGTGTATGTGTGCGTGTATGTTTGTATGTGTGTGTGTGTATGCATGTGTGTGTATGTGTGTTGTGTGTGTTGTGTGAGTGTTGTGTGCATGTACCTGTGTTGTGTGTATGTTGTGTCTGTGTTGTGTGTGTGTTGTGTGTGTGTGAGTTGTGTGTGTGTTATGTGTGTGTGTATGTGTATATGTACGTGCCTGTTGTGAGGGTGCTTTGTGTGAGTGTATGTGTGCGTGTATGTGTGTTGTGAGTGTGTTGTCTGTGTGTGTTGTGTGTGTTGTGTGTGTTGTGTGTGTGTATGTGTGCGTGTATGTTTGTTGTGTGTGTTGTGTGTGTGTATGTGTGTGTGTATGTGTGTTGTGTGTTTTGTGTGTGTGTGTTGTGTGTGTGTATGTGTGCGTGTATGTGTGTAGTACCTGTTTTGTGTGTGTTCAGTGTTGTGTTTGTGTGTGTTGTGTGTGTGTTGTGTGTGTGCATTGTGTGTGTGTGCTGTGTGGGTGTGTGTGTATATGTGTTGTGTGTGTGTTGTGTGTGTATGTTGTGTGTGTGTGTATGTGTGTTTTGTTTGTGTTGAGTGTGTGTGTTGTGTGTGTGTGTGTGCATGTGTGTATGTATGTGTGTGTTGTTTGTCTGTGTTGATTGTTTGTGTTTATGTGTGCATGTACGTGTGTGGTGTGTGTGTGGTGTGTGTGTGTTGTGTGTGTGTATGTGTGCATGTGTTGTGTGTGTGTATGTGTGTGTGTATGTGTGTTGTGTGTGTGTGTGTTGTGTGTGTGTATGTGTGCATGTATGTGTGTTGTGTGTGTGTTGTGTGTGTATGTCAGCATGTATGTGTATTGTGTGTGTGTTGCGTGTGTGTATATGTGTGTGTGTATGTGTGTTGTGTGTGTGTGTTGTGTGTGTGTTGTGTGTGTGTTGTTGTGAGTGTGTGTTGCGTGTGTATGTGTTTGTTATGTGTGTGTATGTGTGTTGCTTCTATGTGTGTTGTGTGTGTGTATGAGTGCATGTATGTGTGTTGTGTGTGTATGTTGTGTGTGTATGTGTGTTGAGTGTGTGAGTGTTGTGTGTGTGTATGTGTGCGTGTATGTGTGTTGTGTGTGTGTATGTGCGCGTACATGTGTGCGTATATGTGTGTATGTGTGTGTACGTGTGTGTGTATGTGTGTTGTGTGTGTGTTGTGTGCGTGTACGTGTGTTGTGTGTGTGTTGTGTGTGTGTGTTTTGTGTTTGTGTTGTTTGTGCGTGTTATGTGTGTGTGTATGTGTGTGTGTATGTCTGTGTTGTGTTTGTGTGTTGTGTGTGTCTATGTGTGCGTGTACGTGTGTTGTGTGTGTGTGTTGTGTGTGTGTGTTGTGTGTGTATGTGTGTATGTGTGCGTGTATGTATGTTGTGTGTGTGTTGTGTGTGTGTATGTGTGTGTATGTGTGTTGTGTCTGTTGTCTGTGTGTGTTGTGTGTGTGTACGTGTGCGTATATATGTGTTGTGTGTGTGTTGTGTGTGTCTGTTTTGTGTGTATGTTTGTGTGTTGTGTGTGTGTATGTGTGCGTGTATGTGTGTTGTGTGTGTGTACGTGTGCGTGTATGTGTGTTGTGAGTGTTGTGTGTTGCTTGTGTGCGTGTACTTGTGTTGTGTGTATGTTGTGTCGGTGTTGTGTGTGTGTATGTGTGTGTGTATGTGTGTTGAGTGCGTTGTGTGTGTGTTGTGTGCATGTACGTGTGTAGTGTGTGTGTTGTGTGTGTGTGTTGTGTGTGTGTTGTGTGTGTGTGTTGTGTGTGTGTGTTATGTGTGTGTATGTGTGTATGTATGCCTGTGTTGTGTGTGTGTGTTGTGAATGTGTATGTGTGTTGTGTGTGTGTATGTGCGCGTATATGTGTGCGTGTATGTGTGTATGTTAGTGTGTGTGTACGTGTGTGTGTATGTGTGTTGTGTGTGTGTTGTGTGCGTGTACGTGTGTTGTGTGTGTGTTGTGTGTGTGTGTTGTGTGTGTGTTTTGTGTGTGTGTTATGTGTGTGTGTATGTGTGTATGTATGTCTGTGTTGTGTGTGTGTGTTGTGTGTGTGTATGTGTGCGTGTATGTGTGTTGTGTGTGTGTTGTGTATGTGTGTTGTGTGTGTATGTGTGTATGTGTGCGTGTATGTGTGTTGTGTGTGTGTTGTGTGTGTATGTGTGTTGTGTGTGTGTATGTGTGTGTGTATGTGTGTGTGTATGTGTGCGTGTATGTTTGTATGTGTGTGTGTGTATGCATGTGTGTGTTTGTGTGTTGTGTGTGTTGTGTGAGTGTTGTGTACGTGTACCTGTGTTGTGTGTATGTTGTGTCTGTGTTGGGTGTGTGTTGTGTGTGTGTGAGTTGTGTGTGTGTTATGTGTGTGTGTATGTGTATATGTACGTGTGTGTTGTGAGGGTGTTTTGTGTGTGTGTATATGTGCGTGTATGTGTGTTGTGAGTGTGTTTTCTGTGTGTGTTGTGTGTGTTGTGTGTGTATGAGTGCGTTTATGTGTGTTGTGTGTGTGTTGTCTGTGTGTATGTGTGTGTATGTGTGTTGTGTCTGTTGTCTGTGTGTGTTGTGTGTGTGTACGTGTGCGTATATGTGTGTTGTGTGTGTGTTGTGTGTGTCTGTTTTGTGTGTATGTTTGTGTGTTGTGTGTGTGTATGTGTGCGTGTATGTGTGTTGTGTGTGTATATGTGTGTGTATGTGTGCGTGTATGTTTGTATGTGTGTGTGTGTATGCGTGTGTGTGTATGTGTGTTGTGAGTGTTGTGTGTTGCTTGTGTGCGTGTACTTGTGTTGTGTGTATGTTGTGTCTGTGTTGTGTGTGTGTATGTGTGCGTGTATGTGTGTTGTGTGTCTGTATGTGCGTGTATATGTGTGCGTGTATGTGTGTATGTGTGTGTCTGTACGTGTGTGTGTGTATGTGTGTTGTGTGTGTTGTGTGCGTGTACGTGTGTTGTGTGTGTGTTGTGTGTGTGTGTTGTATGTGTGTTGTGTGTGTGTGTTGTGTGTGTGTGTTATGTGTGTGTGTATGTGTGTATGTATGCCTGTGTTGTGTGTGTGTGTTGTGTGCGTGTATGTGTGTTGTGTGTGTGTATGTGCGCATATATGTGTGCGTGTATGTGTGTATGTGTGTGTGTGTACGTGTGTGTGTGTATGTGTGTTGTGTGTGTTGTGTGTGTGTTGTGTGCGTGTAAGTGTGTTGTGTGTGTGTTGTGTGTGTGTGTTCTGTGTGTGTGTTATGTGTGTGTGTATGTGTGTATGTATGTCTGTGTTGTGTGTGTGTTGTGTGTATGAATGTGTGCGTGTATGTGTGTTGTGTGTGTGTTGTGTATGTGTGTTGTGTGTGTATGTGTGTATGTGTGCGTGTATGTGTGTTGTATGTGTGTATGTGTGTGTATGTGTGTTGTGTCTGTTGTGTGTGTTTGTTGTGAGCGTGTATGTGTGTTGTGTGTGTGTTGTGTGTGTATGTTTTTGTGTTTGTGTGTGTATGTGTTCGTGTATGTGTGTTGTGTGTGTGTATGTGTGTGTGTATGTGTGCGTGTATGTTTGTATGTGTGTGTGTATGCATGTGTGTGTATGTGTGTTGTGTGTGGTGTGAGTGTTGTGTGCGTGTACTTGTGTTGTGTGTATGTTGTGTCTGTGTTGTGTGTGTGTTGTGTGTGTGTGAGTTGTGTGTGTGTTATGTGTGTGTGTATGTGTGTATGTACGTGTGTGTTGTGAGGGTGTTTTGTGTGTGTGTATGTGTGCATGTATGTGTGTTGTGAGTGTGTTGTCTGTGTGTGTTGTGTGTGTTGTGTGTGTGTATGTGTGCGTGTATGTGTGTTGTGTGTGTTGTGTGTGCGTGTATGTGTGTTGTGTGTGTGTGTTTGTGTGTTGTGTGTGTGTATGTGTGCGTGTATGTTTGTTGTGTGTGTGTATGTGTGTGTGTATGTGTGCATGTATGTTTGTATGTGTGTGTGTGTATGCATGTGTGTGTATGTGTGTTGTGTGTGTTGTGTGAGTGTTGTGTGCATGTACCTGTGTTGTGTGTATGTTGTGTCTGTGTTGTGTGTGTGTTGTGTGTGTGTGAGTTGTGTGTGTGTTATGTGTGTGTGAATGTGTATATGTACGTGCATGTTGTGAGGGTGTTTTGTGTGAGTGTATGTGTGCGTGTATGTGTGTTGTGAGTGTGTTGTCTGTGTGTGTTGTGTGTGTTGTGTGTGTTGTGTGTGTGTATGTGTGCGTGTATGTGTGTTGTGTGTGTTGTGTGTGTGTATGTGTGTGTATGTGTGTTGTGTGTTTTGTGTGTGTGTGTTGTGTGTGTGTATGTGTGCGTGTATGTGTGCTGTGTGTGTGTTGTGTGTGTGTTGTGTGTGTATGTGTGTGTATGTGTGTGTGTATGTGTGCGTGTATCTGTGTTCTGTGTGTGTATGTGTGCGTGTATGTGTGCCTGTATGTGTGTATGTGTGTGTGTGTGTATTTGTGTGTGTGTATGTGTGTTGTGTGTGTTGTGTGCATGCATGTGTGTGCTTTGTGTGTTGTGTGTGTGTTGTGTTTGTGTGTTGTGTGTGTGTATGTGTGTGTTGTGTGTGTGTTGTGTGTGTGTACATGTGAGTGTATGTGTGTTGTGTTTGTGTTGTGTGTGTGTATGTGTGTGTGTATGTGTGTTGTGTGTATGTTGTGTATGTGTGTTGTGTGTGTGTATGTGTGTGGTGTGAGTGTTGTGTGTGTTTATGTGTGTATGTATGTGTGTGTTGAGTGTGTGTTGTGTGTGTGCGTTGTTTGTGTGTATGTGTGCGTGTATGTGTGTGTGTATGTGTGATGTTTTTGTGTTGTGCATGTGTGTTGTGTGTGTGTTTATGTGTGCGTGTATGTGTGTTGTGTGTGTGTATGTCTGTGTGTATGTGTGCGTGTATGTTTGTATGTGTGTGTGTGTATGCGTGTGTGTGTATGTGTGTTGTGAGTGTTGTGTGTTGCTTGTGTGCGTGCACTTGTGTTGTGTGTATGTTGTGTCTGTGTTGTGTGTGTGTTGTGTGTGTGTGTTGTGTGTGTGTTATGTGTCTGTGTATGTGTGTATGTACGTGTGTGTTGTGTGTGTGTTTTGTGTGTGTTTATGTGTGCGTGTATGAGTGTTGTGTGTGTTTTGTGTGTGTGTATGTGTGCGTGTAGATGTGCGTGTATGAGTGTTGTAGTGTGTTGTGTGTGTGTGTTGTGTGTGTGTATGTGTGCGTGTATGTGTGTTGTGTGTGTGTATGTGCGCGTATAGGTGTGCGTATATGTGTGTATGTGTGTGTGTACGTGTGTGTGTATGTGTGTTGTGTGTGTGTTGTGTGCATGTACGTGTGTTGTGTGTGTGTTGTGTGTGTGTGTTGTGTGTGTGTGTTGTGTGTGCGTGTTATGTGAGTGTGTATGTGTGTATGTATGTCTGTGTTGTGTGTGTGTTATGTGTCTGTGTATGTGTGTATGTACGTGTGTGTTGTGTGTGTGTTTTGTGTGTGTTTATGTGTGCGTGTATGAGTGTTGTGTGTGTTTTGTGTGTGTGTATGTGTGCGTGTAGATGTG
>JANJGN010000012.1:53481696-53499196 GCA_026770705.1 Isurus oxyrinchus | reverse complement strand
GTATGTGTGTGTGTTGTGAGTGTGTTGTGTGTGTGTATGTGTGTGTTATGTGTGTGTATGTATGTTGTGTGTGTGTGTGTTGTGTGTGTGTATGTGTGCATGTATGTGTGTTGTGTGTGTTGTGTGTGTATGTTGTGTGTGTGTATGTGTGTTGAGGGTGTGTGTTGTGTGTGTGTGTATGTGTGCGTGTATGTGTGTTGTGTGTCTGTATGTGCGCGTATATGTGTGCGTGTATGTGTGTTTCTGTGTGTGTGTACGTGTGTGTGTGTCTGTGTGTTGTGTGTGTTGTGTGTGTTGTGTGCGTGTACGTGTGTTGTGTGTGTGTTGTGTGTGTGTGTTGTGTGTGTGGGTTATGTGTTTGTGTATGTGTGTGTGTATGTCTGTGTTGTGTGTGTGTGTTGTGTGCGTGTATGTGTGTTGTGTGTGTGTATGTGCGCGTATATGTGTGTTGTGTGTGTTGTGTGTGTGTTGTGTGTGTGTTGTGTGTGTGTGTTGTGTGTGTGTTGTGTGTGTGTGTTGTGTGTGTGTGTTATGTGTGTGTGCATGTGTGTTGTGTGTGTGTGTTGTGTGTGTGTTGTGTATGTGTGTATGTGTGTCTTGCGTGTGTTTGTTGTGTGTGTGTGTATGTGTGTATGTATGTGTGTGTTGTGTGCGTGTTGTGTGCGAATGTGTGCATGTATGTGTGTTGTGTGTGTGTTGTATGTGTGTATGTGTGCGTGTATGTGTGTTGTGTGTATGTGTGTTGTGTGTGTGTGTTTTGTCTGTGTGTATGTCTGTGTGTGTTGTTTGTGTGTGTATGTGGGTGTGTATGTGTGTTGTGTGTGTGTGTTGTGTGTGTGTGTATGTGTGTATTGTGTGTGTGTTGTGTGTGTGTGTGTTGTGTGTGTTGTGATTGTGTGTATGTATGTGCATGCTGTGATTGTGTGTTGTGTGCGTGTACGTGTGTTGTGTGTGTGTTGTGTGTGTGTGTTGTGTGTGTGTTGTGTGTGTGTGTTGTGTGTGTGTGTTATGTGTGTGTGTATGTGTGTATGTATGCCTGTGTTGTGTGTGTTGTGTGCGTGTATGTGTGTTGTGTGTGTGTATGTGCGCATATATGTGTGCGTGTATGTGTGTATGTGTGTGTGTGTGTACGTGTGTGTGTGTGTGTATGTGTGTTGTGTGTGTTGTGTGTGTGTTGTGTGCGTGTAAGTGTGTTCTGTGTGTGTTGTGTGTGTGTGTTCTGTGTGTGTGTTATGTGTGTGTGTATGTGTGTATGTATGTCTGTGTTGTGTGTGTGTTGTGTGTATGAATGTGTGCGTGTATGTGTGTTGTGTGTGTGTTGTGTATGTGTGTTGTGTGTGTATGTGTGTATGTGTGCGTGTATGTGTGTTGTATGTGTGTATGTGTGTGTATGTGTGTTGTGTCTGTTGTGTGTGTTTGTTGTGTGCGTGTATGTGTGTTGTGTGTGTGTTGTGTGTGTATGTTTGTGTGTTGTGTGTGTGTATGTGTTCGTGTATGTGTGTTGTGTGTGTGTATGTGTGTGTGTGTATGTGTGCGTGTATGTTTGTATGTGTGTGTGTGTATGCATGTGTGTGTATGTGTGTTATGTGTGGTGTGAGTGTTGTGTGCGTGTACTTGTGTTGTGTGTATGTTGTGTCTGTGTTGTGTGTGTGTTGTGTGTGTGTGAGTTGTGTGTGTGTTATGTGTGTGTGTATGTGTGTATGTACGTGTGTGTTGTGAGGGTGTTTTGTGTGTGTGTATGTGTGCATGTATGTGTGTTGTGAGTGTGTTGTCTGTGTGTGTTGTGTGTGTTGTGTGTGTGTATGTGTGCGTGTATGTGTGTTGTGTGTGTGTGTTGTGTGTTTTGTGTGTGTGTGTTGTGTGTGTGTATGTGTGCGTGTATGTGTGTTGTGTGTGTATATGTGTGCGTGTATGTGTGCCTGTATGTGTGTATGTGTGTGTGTGTATTTGTGTGTGTGTATGTGTGTTGTGTTTGATGTGTGCATGCATGTGTGTGCTGTGTGTGTTGTGTGTGTGTTGTGTGTGTGTTGTGTTTGTGTGTTGTGTGTGTGTGTATGTGTGTGTTGTGTGTGTGTGTTGTGTGTGTGTGCGTGTGAGTGTATGTGTGTTGTGTGTGTGTTGTGTGTGTGTATGTGCGTGTGTATGTGTGTTGTGTGTGTGTTGTGTATGTGTGTTGTGTGTGTGCATGTGTGTGGTGTGAGTGTTGTGTGTGTTTATGTGTGTATGTATGTGTGTGTTGAGTGTGTGTTGTGTGTGTGCGTTGTGTGTGTGTATGTGTGTGTGTATGTGTGTTGTTTTTGTGTTGTGTATGTGTGTTGTGTGTGTGTATGTGTGTGTGTATGTTTGTATGTGTGTGTGTGTGTATGCGTGTGTGTGTATGTGTGTTGTGAGTGTTGTGTGTTGCTTGTCTGCGTGTACTTGTGTTGTGTGTATGTTGTGTCTGTGTTGTGTGTGTGTTGTGTGTGTGTGTTGTGTGTGTGTTATGTGTGTGTGTATGTGTGTATGTACGTGTGTGTTGTGTGTGTGTTTTGTGTGTGTGTATGTGTGCGTGTATATGTGCGTGTATGAGTGTTGTAGTGTGTTGTGTGTGTGTGTTGTGTGTGAGTGTGTGTGTATGTGTGTTGTGCGTGGGTTGTGTGTGTATATGTGTGTTTTTTGTGTGTTGTGTGTGTTTTGTGTGTTGTGTGTGTGTTTGTGTGTGTTGTGTGAGTGTTGTGTGTGTGTGTGTGTATATATATGTGTTGTGTGTCTGTCTGTTGTGTGTGTTTATGTGTGTTGTGTGTGTTTTGTGTGTGTATGTGTGTGTATGTTTGTGTGTGTGTGTTGTGTGTATATTGTTTGTGTGTATGTGTGTGTTATGTGTGTGTGTTGTGAGTGTGTTGTGTGTGTGTATGTGTGTGTTATGTGTGTGTATGTATGTTGTGTGTGTGTGTGTTGTGTGTGTGTATGTGTGCATGTATGTGTGTTGTGTGTGTTGTGTGTGTATGTTGTGTGTGTGTATGTGTGTTGAGGGTGTGTGTTGTGTGTGTGTGTATGTGTGCGTGTATGTGTGTTGTGTGTCTGTATGTGCGCGTATATGTGTGCGTGTATGTGTGTTTCTGTGTGTGTGTACGTGTGTGTGTGTCTGTGTGTTGTGTGTGTTGTGTGTGTTGTGTGCGTGTACGTGTGTTGTGTGTGTGTTGTGTGTGTGTGTTGTGTGTGTGGGTTATGTGTTTGTGTATGTGTGTGTGTATGTCTGTGTTGTGTGTGTGTGTTGTGTGCGTGTATGTGTGTTGTGTGTGTGTATGTGCGCGTATATGTGTGTTGTGTGTGTTGTGTGTGTGTTGTGTGTGTGTTGTGTGTGTGTGTTGTGTGTGTGTTGTGTGTGTGTGTTGTGTGTGTGTGTTATGTGTGTGTGCATGTGTGTTGTGTGTGTGTGTTGTGTGTGTGTTGTGTATGTGTGTATGTGTGTCTTGCGTGTGTTTGTTGTGTGTGTGTGTATGTGTGTATGTATGTGTGTGTTGTGTGCGTGTTGTGTGCGAATGTGTGCATGTATGTGTGTTGTGTGTGTGTTGTATGTGTGTATGTGTGCGTGTATGTGTGTTGTGTGTATGTGTGTTGTGTGTGTGTGTTTTGTCTGTGTGTATGTCTGTGTGTGTTGTTTGTGTGTGTATGTGGGTGTGTATGTGTGTTGTGTGTGTGTGTTGTGTGTGTGTGTATGTGTGTATTGTGTGTGTGTTGTGTGTGTGTGTGTTGTGTGTGTTGTGATTGTGTGTATGTATGTGCATGCTGTGATTGTGTGTTGTGTGCGTGTACGTGTGTTGTGTGTGTGTTGTGTGTGTGTGTTGTGTGTGTGTTGTGTGTGTGTGTTGTGTGTGTGTGTTATGTGTGTGTGTATGTGTGTATGTATGCCTGTGTTGTGTGTGTTGTGTGCGTGTATGTGTGTTGTGTGTGTGTATGTGCGCATATATGTGTGCGTGTATGTGTGTATGTGTGTGTGTGTGTACGTGTGTGTGTGTGTGTATGTGTGTTGTGTGTGTTGTGTGTGTGTTGTGTGCGTGTAAGTGTGTTCTGTGTGTGTTGTGTGTGTGTGTTCTGTGTGTGTGTTATGTGTGTGTGTATGTGTGTATGTATGTCTGTGTTGTGTGTGTGTTGTGTGTATGAATGTGTGCGTGTATGTGTGTTGTGTGTGTGTTGTGTATGTGTGTTGTGTGTGTATGTGTGTATGTGTGCGTGTATGTGTGTTGTATGTGTGTATGTGTGTGTATGTGTGTTGTGTCTGTTGTGTGTGTTTGTTGTGTGCGTGTATGTGTGTTGTGTGTGTGTTGTGTGTGTATGTTTGTGTGTTGTGTGTGTGTATGTGTTCGTGTATGTGTGTTGTGTGTGTGTATGTGTGTGTGTGTATGTGTGCGTGTATGTTTGTATGTGTGTGTGTGTATGCATGTGTGTGTATGTGTGTTATGTGTGGTGTGAGTGTTGTGTGCGTGTACTTGTGTTGTGTGTATGTTGTGTCTGTGTTGTGTGTGTGTTGTGTGTGTGTGAGTTGTGTGTGTGTTATGTGTGTGTGTATGTGTGTATGTACGTGTGTGTTGTGAGGGTGTTTTGTGTGTGTGTATGTGTGCATGTATGTGTGTTGTGAGTGTGTTGTCTGTGTGTGTTGTGTGTGTTGTGTGTGTGTATGTGTGCGTGTATGTGTGTTGTGTGTGTGTGTTGTGTGTTTTGTGTGTGTGTGTTGTGTGTGTGTATGTGTGCGTGTATGTGTGTTGTGTGTGTATATGTGTGCGTGTATGTGTGCCTGTATGTGTGTATGTGTGTGTGTGTATTTGTGTGTGTGTATGTGTGTTGTGTTTGATGTGTGCATGCATGTGTGTGCTGTGTGTGTTGTGTGTGTGTTGTGTGTGTGTTGTGTTTGTGTGTTGTGTGTGTGTGTATGTGTGTGTTGTGTGTGTGTGTTGTGTGTGTGTGCGTGTGAGTGTATGTGTGTTGTGTGTGTGTTGTGTGTGTGTATGTGCGTGTGTATGTGTGTTGTGTGTGTGTTGTGTATGTGTGTTGTGTGTGTGCATGTGTGTGGTGTGAGTGTTGTGTGTGTTTATGTGTGTATGTATGTGTGTGTTGAGTGTGTGTTGTGTGTGTGCGTTGTGTGTGTGTATGTGTGTGTGTATGTGTGTTGTTTTTGTGTTGTGTATGTGTGTTGTGTGTGTGTATGTGTGTGTGTATGTTTGTATGTGTGTGTGTGTGTATGCGTGTGTGTGTATGTGTGTTGTGAGTGTTGTGTGTTGCTTGTCTGCGTGTACTTGTGTTGTGTGTATGTTGTGTCTGTGTTGTGTGTGTGTTGTGTGTGTGTGTTGTGTGTGTGTTATGTGTGTGTGTATGTGTGTATGTACGTGTGTGTTGTGTGTGTGTTTTGTGTGTGTGTATGTGTGCGTGTATATGTGCGTGTATGAGTGTTGTAGTGTGTTGTGTGTGTGTGTTGTGTGTGAGTGTGTGTGTATGTGTGTTGTGCGTGGGTTGTGTGTGTATATGTGTGTTTTTTGTGTGTTGTGTGTGTTTTGTGTGTTGTGTGTGTGTTTGTGTGTGTTGTGTGAGTGTTGTGTGTGTGTGTGTGTATATATATGTGTTGTGTGTCTGTCTGTTGTGTGTGTTTATGTGTGTTGTGTGTGTTTTGTGTGTGTATGTGTGTGTATGTTTGTGTGTGTGTGTTGTGTGTATATTGTTTGTGTGTATGTGTGTGTTATGTGTGTGTGTTGTGAGTGTGTTGTGTGTGTGTATGTGTGTGTTATGTGTGTGTATGTATGTTGTGTGTGTGTGTGTTGTGTGTGTGTATGTGTGCATGTATGTGTGTTGTGTGTGTTGTGTGTGTATGTTGTGTGTGTGTATGTGTGTTGAGGGTGTGTGTTGTGTGTGTGTGTATGTGTGCGTGTATGTGTGTTGTGTGTCTGTATGTGCGCGTATATGTGTGCGTGTATGTGTGTTTCTGTGTGTGTGTACGTGTGTGTGTGTCTGTGTGTTGTGTGTGTTGTGTGTGTTGTGTGCGTGTACGTGTGTTGTGTGTGTGTTGTGTGTGTGTGTTGTGTGTGTGGGTTATGTGTTTGTGTATGTGTGTGTGTATGTCTGTGTTGTGTGTGTGTGTTGTGTGCGTGTATGTGTGTTGTGTGTGTGTATGTGCGCGTATATGTGTGTTGTGTGTGTTGTGTGTGTGTTGTGTGTGTGTTGTGTGTGTGTGTTGTGTGTGTGTTGTGTGTGTGTGTTGTGTGTGTGTGTTATGTGTGTGTGTATGTGTGTTGTGTGTGTGTGTTGTGTGTGTGTTGTGTATGTGTGTATGTGTGTCTTGCGTGTGTTTGTTGTGTGTGTGTGTATGTGTGTATGTATGTGTGTGTTGTGTGCGTGTTGTGTGCGAATGTGTGCATGTATGTGTGTTGTGTGTGTGTTGTATGTGTGTATGTGTGCGTGTATGTGTGTTGTGTGTATGTGTGTTGTGTGTGTGTGTTTTGTCTGTGTGTATGTCTGTGTGTGTTGTTTGTGTGTGTATGTGGGTGTGTATGTGTGTTGTGTGTGTGTGTTGTGTGTGTGTGTATGTGTGTATTGTGTGTGTGTTGTGTGTGTGTGTGTTGTGTGTGTTGTGATTGTGTGTATGTATGTGCATGCTGTGATTGTGTGTTGTGTGTGTGTATGTGTGCGTGTATGTGTGCTGTGTGTGTGTTGTGTTTTTTGTGTTGTGTGTTGTGAGTATGTGTGTGTTGTGTGTGTGTTGTGTGTGTGTGCTGTGTGTGTGTGTTGTGTGTGTGTTGTGTGTGTATGTGTGTGTGTTGTGTGTGTATGTGTGCGTGTATGTGTGTTCTGTGTGTGTGTGCGTGTTGTGTGTGTATGTGTGCATTTATGTGTGTTGTGTGTGTGTGTTGTGTGTGTGTTTTGTGTGTGTGTATGTGTGTGTGTATGTGTGTTGAGAGTGGGTTGTGTGTGTGTTGTGTGTTTGTGTATGTGCGTTGTGTATGTGTGTGTTGTGTGTGTGTATGTGTGCGTGTATGTGTGGTGTGTGTGTGTATGTGTGCGTGTATGCGTGCATGTATGTGTGTATGTGTGTGTGTGAATGTGTGTGTGTGTATGTGTGTTGTGTGTGTGTTGTGTGTGTGTGTAGTGTGTGTGTTGTGTGTGTGTTTTGTGCGTGTGTATGTGTGTCTGTATGTGTGTGTTATGTGTATGTGTTGTGTGTGTGTATGTGTGCGTATATGTGTGTTGTATGTGTGTTATATGTGTGTTGTGTGTGTTGTGTTTGTGTGTTGTGTGTGTGCATGTGAGTGGTGTGTGTGTTGTGTGTGTGTATGTGTGTATGTATGTCTGTGTTGTGTGTGTAAGTTGTGCGTGCGTGTCGTGTGTGTGTATGTGTGCGTATTTGTGTGCATGTATGTGTGCGTGTATGTGTGTTGTGTTTGTGTTGTGTATGTGTGTTGTGTGTGTGTATGTGTGTGTGTATGTGTGTTGTGTGTGTGTTGTGTGTGAAGTGTGCGTGTATGTGTGTTGTATGTGTGTTATGTGTGTTTTGTGTGTGTTGTGTGTGTGTATGTGGGTGTTGTGTGTGTGTTGTGTGTGTGTGTTGTCTGTGTGTGTCGTGTGTGTGTGTATATATGTGTTGTGTGTGTGTTGTGTGTGCATGTTTGTGTGTGTGTTTGTGTGTAATTGTGTTGTATGTGTTGTGCGTGTATGTGTGTTGTGTGTGTGTTATCTGTGTGTATTGTGTGTGCGTTGTGTGCGTGTATGTGTGTTGTATGTGTGTGTTGTGTGTGTTGTCTGTGTGTGTTGTGTGAGTGTTTGTGTGTGTGCATGTGTGTGTGTATGGGTGTTGTGTGTGAGTTGTGTGTGTGTGATGTGTGCGTGTACGTGTGTTGTTTGTATGCTGTGTGTGCATTGTGTGTGTTGTGTGTGTGTGTATGTGTGTGTTGTGTGTGTGTTGTGTGTGTGTGTTGTGTTGTGTGTTGTGTGTGTGTATGTGTGCATGTATGTGTGTATGTATGTGTGTGTTGTGTGTGTGTGTATTGTGTGTGTGTTGTGTGTGTGTGTATCTGTGCGTGATTGTGTGTTGCGTGTGTGTGTTGGGTTTGTGTTGGGTATGTGTGTTGTGTGTGTGTATGTGTGTGTGTGTTGTGTGTGTGTGTTGTGTGTGTGTGTGCGCTGTGTGTGTGTTGTGTGTGTGTGTTGTGTGTGTATTGTGTGAATGTATGTGTGTATGTATGTGTGTGTTGTGTGTGCTGTCTGTGTGTGTTGTGTGTGTGTATGTGTGCATGTATGTGTGTATGTATGTGTGTGTTGTGTGTGTGTTTTGTGTGTGTGTTGAGTGTGTGTATGTGTGCTTGTATGTGTGTTGTATGTGGTGTGTGTGTTGTGTGTGTGTATGTGTGTGTGTGTATGTGTGTTGTGTGTGTGTGTTGTGTGTGTGTTGTGTGCGTGTATGTGTGTTGTTTGTGTGTTTTGTGTGTGTGTTGTGTATGTGTGTATGTGTGTGTTGTGCGTGTTTGTTGTGTGTGTATGTATGTGTGTGTTGTGTGTCTGTGTTGTGTGTGTGTATGTGTGCGTGTATTTGCGTTGTGTGTGTGTGTGTATGTGTGTGTGTATGTGTGTTATATGTGTGTTGTGTGTGTTGTGGGTGTGTTGTGTGTGTGTATGTGTGTGGTGTGTGTGTTGTGTGTGTGTATGTGCATAAGTATGAGTGTGTTGTGTGTGTGTTGTGTGTGTGTTGTTTGTAAGTGTGCGTGTATGTGTGTGTATGTGTTGTGTGTGTGTTGTGTGTGTGTGGTGTGTGTGTGTGTGTGTGTTGTGTGTGTTGTGTGTTTGTGTTGTGTGTGTGTATGTCTGAGTGTATGTGTTGTGTGTGTGTGTTGTGTGTGTGAGTTGTGTGTGTGGGTTGTGTGTGTGTGTGTTGTGTGAGTATGTGTGCGTGTATGTGTGCATGTATGTGTGCTGTGTGTGTTGTGTGTTTGTTGTGTGTATGTGTGTGTGTATGTGTGTATGAGTGTTGTGTGTATGTGTATGTGTGTGTGTTGTGTGTGTGTTGTGTATGTGTGTTGTGTGTGTGGATGTGTGCGTGTAGGTGTGTGCTGTGTGTGTTGTGTGTGTGTTGTGTGTGTGTATGTGTGTGTGTATGTGTGTGTATGTGTGTTGTGTGTGTGTTGTCTGTGTGTGTTGTGTATGTGTGTTGTGTGTGTGTGTGTATGCGTGTGGTGTGTGTGTGTTGTGTGTGTTTAATGTGTGTATGTGTGCTGTGTGTGTGTTGTGTGTGTTATGTGTGTATGAGTGCGTGTATGTGTGTTGTGTGTGTGTTTTGTGTGTGTGCGGTGTGTGTGTGTGTATGTGTGTGTGTGTACGTGTTGTGTGTGTTTGTTGTGTGTGTGTGTTGTGTGTGTGTATGTGTGTGTGTGTGTTGTGTGTGTGTTGTCTGTGTGTGTTGTGTGTGTGTGCAGGTGTTTGGTGCGTGTGTGTGTTGTGTGTGTGTGATGTGTGTGTGTGTTGTGTGCGTGTATGTGTGTTGCTTGTGTGTTGTATGTGTGTGTTGTGTGTGTGTTGTGTGTGTGTTGTTTGTTTGTAAGTGTGCGTGTATGTGTGTGTGTGTGTGTTGTGTGTGTGTTGTGTGTGTGTTTTGTGTGTGCGTATGTGTGCATGTATGTGTGTTGTGTGTGTGGGTTGTATGTGTGTATGTGTGCGTGTATGTGTGTTGTGTGTGTGTGTTGTGTGTGCGTTTTGTGTGTGTGTATGTATGTGTGTGTTGTGTATGTGTGTTGTGTGTGTGTATGTGTGCGTGTATGTGTGTTGTGTGTGTGTGTGTGTGTTGTGTGTGTGTATGTGTGTATTGTGTGTGTATTGTGTGTGTGTTGTGTGTGTTGTGATTGTGTGTATGTATGTGTGTGTTGTGTTTGTGTGTTGTGTGTGTGTATGTGTGCGTGTATGTGAGCTGTGTGTGTGTTGTGCTTTTTGTGTTGCGTGTTGTGAGTATGTGTGTGTTGTGTGTGTGTTGTGTGTGTGTGCTGTGTGTGTGTGTTGTGTGTGTATGTGTGTGTGTATGTGTGTTGTGTGTGTTGTGTGTGTGTATGTGTGTGTGTGTTGTGTGTGTGTATGCGTGAGGTGTGTGTGTGTTGTGTGTGTGTATGTGTGTGTGTGTGTGTTGTGTGTGTGTTGTCTGTGTGTGTTGTGTATGAGTGTTGTGTGTGTGTGTAGGCGTTTGGTGTGTGTGTGTGTTGTGTGTGTGTGATGTGTGTGTGTTGTGTGCGTGTATGTGTGTTGTTTGTGTGTTGTATGTGTGTGTTGTGTGTGTGTTGAGTGTGTTGTGTGTGTGTTGTTTATTTGGAAGTGTGCGTGTATGTGTGCGTGTGTGTGTGTTGTGTGTGTGCTGTGTGTGTGTTTTTGTGTGTGTATGTGTATGTGTGTATGTATGTGTGTGTTGTGTGTGTGTGTTGTGTGTGTATGTGTGCATGTATGTGTTTTGTGTGTGTGTGTTGCATGTGTGTATGTGTGCGTGTAGGTGTGTTGTGTGTGTGTGTTGCGTGTGCGTGTATGTGTGTGCTGTGTGTGTTGTGTGTGTGTTGTTTGGGTGTTGTGTGTGTGTTGTGTGTGTGTGTTGTGCGTGTGTTGTTTGTTTGTAAGTGTGCATGTATGTGTGTGTGTGTGTGTTGTGTGTGTGTTGTGTGAGTGTTTTGTGTTTGTGTGTATGTGTGTGTGTATGTGTGTTGTGTGTGTGTGTTGTGTGTGTGTTGTGTGCGTGTATGTGTGTTGTTTGTGTGTTTTGTGTGTGTGTTGTGTATGTGTGTATGTGTGTCTTGTGTGTGTTTGTTGTGTGTGTGTGTATGTGTGTATGTATGTGTGTGTTGTGTGCGTGTTGTGTGCGTATGTGTGCATGTATGTGTGTTGTGTATGTGTGTTGTATGTGTGTATGTGTGAGTGTATGTGTGTTGCGTGTATGTGTGTTGGGTGTGTGTGTTTTGTCTGTGTGTATGTATGTGTTTGTTGTGTATGTTTGTTGTGTGTGTGTATGTGTGTGTGTATGTGTGTTGTGTGTGTGTGTTGTGTGTGTGTGTATGTGTGTACTGTGTGTGCGTTGTGTGTGTGTGTTGTGTGTGTTGTGATTGTGTGTATTTATGTGCATGCTGTGTTTGTGTGTTGTGTGTGTGTATGTGTGCGTGTATGTGTGCTGTGTGTGTGTTGTGTTTTTTGTGTTGTGTGTTGTGAGTATGTGTGTGTTGTGTGTGTGTTCTGTGTGTGTGCTGTGTGTGTGTTGTGTGTGTGTGTTGTGTGTGTGTGTTGTGTGCGTGTATGTGTGTTGTTTGTGTGTTGTATGTGTGTGTTGTGTGTGTGTTGAGTGTGTTGTGTGTGTGTTGTTTATTTGTAAGTGTGCGTGTACGTGTGCGTGTGTGTGTGTTGTGTGTGTGTTGTGTGTGTGTTTTGTGTGCGTGTGTATGTGTGTGTGTATGTGTGTTGTGCGTGTGTGTTGTGTGTGTGTTGTGTGCGTGTATGTGTGTTGTTTGCGTGTTTTGTGTTTGTGTTGTGTATGTGTGTATGTCTGTGTTGTGTGTGTTTGTTGTGTGTGTGTGTATGTGTGTATGTATGTGTGTGTTGTGTGTGTATGTGTGCATGTATGTGTTTTGTGTGTATGTGTTGTATGTGTGTAAGTGTGCGTGTATGTGTGTTGTGTGTGTGTGTTGCGTGTGCGTGTATGTGTGAGCTGTGTGTGTTGTGTGTGTGTAATGTGTGTATGTGTGCTGTGTGTGTGTTGTGTGTGTGTTGTGTGTGTATGAGTGCATGTATGTGTGTTGTGTGTGTGTTTTGTGTGTTTGCTGTGTCTGTATGTGTGTGTGTGTGCGTGTTGTGTGTGTTTGTTGTCTGTGTGTGTTGTGTGTGTATATGTGTGTGTGTGTGTGTTGTGTGTGTGTTGTCTGTGTGTGTTGTGTGTGTGTGTAGGCGTTTGGTGTGTGTGTGTGTTGTGTGTGTGTGATGTGTGTGTGTGTTGTGTGCGTGTAGGTGTGTTGTTTGTGTGTTGTATGTGTGTGTTGTGTGTGTGTTGTTTGGGTGTTGTGTTTGTGTGTTGTGTGTGTGTTATGTGTGTGTATGTGTGTATATATGTGTGTGTTGTGTGTGTGTGTTGTGTGTGTGTGTGTGCGTGTATGTGTGCATGTATATGTGCTGTGTGTGTTGTGTGTGTGTTGTATGTGTGTATGTGTGTGTGTATGTGTGTATGAGTGTTTTGTGTATGTGTATGTGTGTGTTGTGTGTGTGTTGTGTATGTGTGTTGTGTGTGTGGATGTGTGCCTGTATGTGTGTGCTGTGTGTGTTGTGTGTATGTTGTGTGTGTGTATGTGTGTGTGTATGTGTGTTGTGTGTGTGTTGTCTGTGTGTGTTGTGTGTGTGTGTCTATGCGTGTAGTGTGTGTGTGTTGTGTGTGTGTAATGTGTGTATGTGTGCTGTGTGTGTTGTGTGTGTGTTGTGTGTGTATGAGTGCATGTATGTGTGTTGTGTGTGTGTTTTGTGTGTTTGCTGTGTGTGTGTATGTGTGTGTGTGTGCGTGTTGTGTGTGTTTGTTGTCTGTGTGTGTTGTGTGTGTATGTGTGTGTGTGTGTGTGTGTGTGTTGTGTGTGTGTTGTCTGTGTGTGTTGTGTGTGTGTGTGTAGGCGTTTGGTGTGTGTGTGTGTTGTGTGTGTGTGATGTGTGTGTGTGTTGTGTGCGTGTATGTGTGTTGTTTGTGTGTTGTATGTGTGTGTTGTGTGTGTGTTGTGTGTGTTGTTTGGTTGTAAGTGTGCGTGTATGTGTGTGTGTGTGTTGTGTGTGTGTTTTGTGAGTGTGTGTATGTGTGTGTGTATGTGTGTTGTGTGTGTGTGTTGTGTGTGTGTTGTGTGCGTGTATGTGTGTTGTTTGAGTGTTTTGTGTGTGTGTTGTGTATGTGTGTCTTGTGTGTGTTTGTTGTGTGTGTGTATGTGTGTATGTATGTGTGTGTTGTGTGTATGTGTGTTGTGTGTGTGTGTTTTGTCTGTGTGTATGTATGTGTGTGTTGTGTATGTGTGTTGTGTGTGTATGTGTGCGTGTATGTGTGTTGTGTGTGTGTATGTGTGTATTGTGTGTGTGTTGTGTGTGTGTTGTGTGTGTGTATGTGTGTTGTGTATGTGTGTTGTGTGTGAAGTGTGCGTGTATGTGTGTTGTATGTGTGTTATGTGTGTTTTGTGCGTGTTGTGTGTGTGTATGTGGGTGTTGTGTGTGTGTTGTGTGTGTGTGTTGTCTGTGTGTGTCGTGTGTGTGTGTATATATGTGTTGTGTGTGTGTTGTGTGTGCATGTTTGTGTGTGTGTTTGTGTGTAATTGTGTTGTATGTGTTGTGCGTGTATGTGTGTTGTGTGTGTGTTATCTGTGTGTATTGTGTGTGCGTTGTGTGCGTGTATGTGTGTTGTATGTGTGTGTTGTGTGTGTTGTCTGTGTGTGTTGTGTGAGTGTTGTGTGTGTTGTGTGTGTGTGTTGTGTGTTGTGTGTGTGTTGTGTGTGTGTATGTGTGCATGTATGTGTGTATGTATGTGTGTGTTGTGTGTGTGTGTATTGTGTGTGTGTTGTGTGTGTGTGTATCTGTGCGTGATTGTGTGTTGCGTGTGTGTGTTGGGTTTGTGTTGGGTATGTGTGTTGTGTGTGTGTATGTGTGTGTGTGTTGTGTGTGTGTGTTGTGTGTGTGTGTGCGCTGTGTGTGTGTTGTGTGTGTGTGTTGTGTGTGTATTGTGTGAATGTATGTGTGTATGTATGTGTGTGTTGTGTGTGCTGTCTGTGTGTGTTGTGTGTGTGTATGTGTGCATGTATGTGTGTATGTATGTGTGTGTTGTGTGTGTGTTTTGTGTGTGTGTTGAGTGTGTGTATGTGTGCTTGTATGTGTGTTGTATGTGGTGTGTGTGTTGTGTGTGTGTATGTGTGTGTGTGTATGTGTGTTGTGTGTGTGTGTTGTGTGTGTGTTGTGTGCGTGTATGTGTGTTGTTTGTGTGTTTTGTGTGTGTGTTGTGTATGTGTGTATGTGTGTGTTGTGCGTGTTTGTTGTGTGTGTATGTATGTGTGTGTTGTGTGTCTGTGTTGTGTGTGTGTATGTGTGCGTGTATTTGCGTTGTGTGTGTGTGTGTATGTGTGTGTGTATGTGTGTTATATGTGTGTTGTGTGTGTTGTGGGTGTGTTGTGTGTGTGTATGTGTGTGGTGTGTGTGTTGTGTGTGTGTATGTGCATAAGTATGAGTGTGTTGTGTGTGTGTTGTGTGTGTGTTGTTTGTAAGTGTGCGTGTATGTGTGTGTATGTGTTGTGTGTGTGTTGTGTGTGTGTGGTGTGTGTGTGTGTGTGTGTTGTGTGTGGTGTGTGTGTGTGTATCTATGCGTGTATGTGTGTTGTGTGTGTTCCGTGTGTGTGTTGTGTGTTGTGTGTGTGTTTATGTGTGTGTGTAGCTTGTCTGTTGTGTGTGTGTTTTGTGTGTGTGTATGTGTGCGTGTATGTGTGGTGTGTGTTTGTGTTGTGTTTGTGTTGTGTGTGTGTGTTGTGTGTTTGTATGTGTGCATGTATTTGTGTTGTCTGTGTGTTGTGTGTGTGTGTATGTGTGCGTGCATGTGTGTTGTGTGTGTGTTGCTTGTCCGTGTTGTGTATGTGTGTGTATGTGTGTTGTGTGTGTGTTGTGTGTGTATGTGTGCGTATATGTGTGTTGTGTGTGTGTTGTGTATGTGTGTTGTGTATGTACGTGTGCGTGTATGTGTATTGTGTGTGTGTTGTGTGTGTGTGTTGTGCGTGTGTATGTGTGTGTGTATGCGTGTTGTGTGTGTGTGTTGTTTGTGTGTGTGTGTGCGTGTGTGTATGCGTGATGTGTGTGTGTGTTGTGTGTGTTTGTTGTGTGTGTGTATGTGTGTGTTGTTTGTGTGTGTTGTGTGTGTGTTGTTTGTGTGTGTTGTGTGTGTGTGTTCCGTGTGTGTGTAAGCGTGTGGTGTGTGTGTGTTGTGTGTGTGTGTTGTGTGCGTGTATGTGTGTTGTTTGTGTGTTGTGTGTGTTGTGTGTGTTTTGTGTTTGTGTGTTGTGTGTGTGTATGTGTGTATGTATGTGTGTGTTGTGTGTGTGCGTTGTGTGTATGTATGTGTGCGAGTATGTGTGTTGTATGTCTGTGTTGTGTGTGTGTGTTGTGTGTGTGTGTTGTGTGTGTGTATGTGTGTGTGTATGTGTGTTGTGTCTGTTGTGTGTGTGTGTTCTGTGTGTGGATATGTATGTGTGTATGTGTGTTGTGTGTTTGTGTTGTGTGTGTGTATGTGTGAGTGTATGTGTTGTGTGTGTGTGTTGTGTGTGTGAGTTGTGTGTGTGGGTTGTGTGTGTGTGTGTTGTGTGAGTATGTGTGCGTGTATGTGTGCATGTATGTGTGCTGTGTGTGTTGTGTGTTTGTTGTGTGTATGTGTGTGTGTATGTGTGTATGAGTGTTGTGTGTATGTGTATGTGTGTGTGTTGTGTGTGTGTTGTGTATGTGTGTTGTGTGTGTGGATGTGTGCGTGTAGGTGTGTGCTGTGTGTGTTGTGTGTGTGTTGTGTGTGTGTATGTGTGTGTGTATGTGTGTGTATGTGTGTTGTGTGTGTGTTGTCTGTGTGTGTTGTGTATGTGTGTTGTGTGTGTGTGTGTATGCGTGTGGTGTGTGTGTGTTGTGTGTGTTTAATGTGTGTATGTGTGCTGTGTGTGTGTTGTGTGTGTTGTGTGTGTATGAGTGCGTGTATGTGTGTTGTGTGTGTGTTTTGTGTGTGTGCGGTGTGTGTGTGTGTATGTGTGTGTGTGTACGTGTTGTGTGTGTTTGTTGTGTGTGTGTGTTGTGTGTGTGTATGTGTGTGTGTGTGTTGTGTGTGTGTTGTCTGTGTGTGTTGTGTGTGTGTGCAGGTGTTTGGTGCGTGTGTGTGTTGTGTGTGTGTGATGTGTGTGTGTGTTGTGTGCGTGTATGTGTGTTGCTTGTGTGTTGTATGTGTGTGTTGTGTGTGTGTTGTGTGTGTGTTGTTTGTTTGTAAGTGTGCGTGTATGTGTGTGTGTGTGTGTTGTGTGTGTGTTGTGTGTGTGTTTTGTGTGTGCGTATGTGTGCATGTATGTGTGTTGTGTGTGTGGGTTGTATGTGTGTATGTGTGCGTGTATGTGTGTTGTGTGTGTGTGTTGTGTGTGCGTTTTGTGTGTGTGTATGTATGTGTGTGTTGTGTATGTGTGTTGTGTGTGTGTATGTGTGCGTGTATGTGTGTTGTGTGTGTGTGTGTGTTGTGTGTGTGTATGTGTGTATTGTGTGTGTATTGTGTGTGTGTTGTGTGTGTTGTGATTGTGTGTATGTATGTGTGTGTTGTGTTTGTGTGTTGTGTGTGTGTATGTGTGCGTGTATGTGAGCTGTGTGTGTGTTGTGCTTTTTGTGTTGCGTGTTGTGAGTATGTGTTTTTTGTGTGTGTGTTGTGTGTGTGTGCTGTGTGTGTGTGTTGTGTGTGTATGTGTGTGTGTATGTGTGTTGTGTGTGTTGTGTGTGTGTATGTGTGTGTGTGTTGTGTGTGTGTATGCGTGAGGTGTGTGTGTGTTGTGTGTGTGTATGTGTGTGTGTGTGTGTTGTGTGTGTGTTGTCTGTGTGTGTTGTGTATGAGTGTTGTGTGTGTGTGTAGGCGTTTGGTGTGTGTGTGTGTTGTGTGTGTGTGATGTGTGTGTGTTGTGTGCGTGTATGTGTGTTGTTTGTGTGTTGTATGTGTGTGTTGTGTGTGTGTTGAGTGTGTTGTGTGTGTGTTGTTTATTTGGAAGTGTGCGTGTATGTGTGCGTGTGTGTGTGTTGTGTGTGTGCTGTGTGTGTGTTTTTGTGTGTGTATGTGTATGTGTGTATGTATGTGTGTGTTGTGTGTGTGTGTTGTGTGTGTATGTGTGCATGTATGTGTTTTGTGTGTGTGTGTTGCATGTGTGTATGTGTGCGTGTAGGTGTGTTGTGTGTGTGTGTTGCGTGTGCGTGTATGTGTGTGCTGTGTGTGTTGTGTGTGTGTTGTTTGGGTGTTGTGTGTGTGTTGTGTGTGTGTGTTGTGCGTGTGTTGTTTGTTTGTAAGTGTGCATGTATGTGTGTGTGTGTGTGTTGTGTGTGTGTTGTGTGAGTGTTTTGTGTTTGTGTGTATGTGTGTGTGTATGTGTGTTGTGTGTGTGTGTTGTGTGTGTGTTGTGTGCGTGTATGTGTGTTGTTTGTGTGTTTTGTGTGTGTGTTGTGTATGTGTGTATGTGTGTCTTGTGTGTGTATGTTGTGTGTGTGTGTGTATGTGTGTATGTATGTGTGTGTTGTGTGCATGTTGTGTGCGTATGTGTGCATGTATGTGTGTTGTGTATGTGTGTTGTATGTGTGTATGTGTGAGTGTATGTGTGTTGCGTGTATGTGTGTTGGGTGTGTGTGTTTTGTCTGTGTGTATGTATGTGTTTGTTGTGTATGTTTGTTGTGTGTGTGTATGTGTGTGTGTATGTGTGTTGTGTGTGTGTGTTGTGTGTGTGTGTATGTGTGTACTGTGTGTGCGTTGTGT
>JANJGN010000012.1:53459196-53474196 GCA_026770705.1 Isurus oxyrinchus | reverse complement strand
TTGTGTGTGTGTATGTGTGTGTGTATGTGTGTTGTTTTTGTGTTGTGTATGTGTGTTGTGTGTGTGTATGTGTGCGTGTATGTTTGTATGTGTGTGTGTGTGTATGCGTGTGTGTGTATGTGTGTTGTGAGTGTTGTGTGTTGCTTGTCTGCGTGTACTTGTGTTGTGTGTATGTTGTGTCTGTGTTGTGTGTGTGTTGTGTGTGTGTGTTGTGTGTGTGTTATGTGTGTGTGTATGTGTGTATGTACGTGTGTGTTGTGTGTGTGTTTTGTGTGTGTGTATGTGTGCGTGTATATGTGCGTGTATGAGTGTTGTAGTGTGTTGTGTGTGTGTATGTGTGTTGTGCGTGGGTTGTGTGTGTATATGTGTGTTTTTTGTGTGTTGTGTGTGTTTTGTGTGTTGTGTGTGTGTTTGTGTGTGTTGTGTGAGTGTTGTGTGTGTGTGTGTGTATATATATGTGTTGTGTGTCTGTCTGTTGTGTGTGTTTATGTGTGTTGTGTGTGTTTTGTGTGTGTATGTGTGTGTATGTTTGTGTGTGTGTGTTGTGTGTATATTGTTTGTGTGTATGTGTGTGTTATGTGTGTGTGTTGTGAGTGTGTTGTGTGTGTGTATGTGTGTGTTATGTGTGTGTATGTATGTTGTGTGTGTGTGTGTTGTGTGTGTGTATGTGTGCATGTATGTGTGTTGTGTGTGTTGTGTGTGTATGTTGTGTGTGTGTATGTGTGTTGAGGGTGTGTGTTGTGTGTGTGTGTATGTGTGCGTGTATGTGTGTTGTGTGTCTGTATGTGCGCGTATATGTGTGCGTGTATGTGTGTTTCTGTGTGTGTGTACGTGTGTGTGTGTCTGTGTGTTGTGTGTGTTGTGTGTGTTGTGTGCGTGTACGTGTGTTGTGTGTGTGTTGTGTGTGTGTGTTGTGTGTGTGGGTTATGTGTTTGTGTATGTGTGTGTGTATGTCTGTGTTGTGTGTGTGTGTTGTGTGCGTGTATGTGTGTTGTGTGTGTGTATGTGCGCGTATATGTGTGTTGTGTGTGTTGTGTGTGTGTTGTGTGTGTGTTGTGTGTGTGTGTTGTGTGTGTGTTGTGTGTGTGTGTTGTGTGTGTGTTATGTGTGTGTGTATGTGTGTTGTGTGTGTGTGTTGTGTGTGTGTTGTGTATGTGTGTATGTGTGTCTTGCGTGTGTTTGTTGTGTGTGTGTGTATGTGTGTATGTATGTGTGTGTTGTGTGCGTGTTGTGTGCGAATGTGTGCATGTATGTGTGTTGTGTGTGTGTTGTATGTGTGTATGTGTGCGTGTATGTGTGTTGTGTGTATGTGTGTTGTGTGTGTGTGTTTTGTCTGTGTGTATGTCTGTGTGTGTTGTTTGTGTGTGTATGTGGGTGTGTATGTGTGTTGTGTGTGTGTGTTGTGTGTGTGTGTATGTGTGTATTGTGTGTGTGTTGTGTGTGTGTGTGTTGTGTGTGTTGTGATTGTGTGTATGTATGTGCATGCTGTGATTGTGTGTTGTGTGTGTGTATGTGTGCGTGTATGTGTGCTGTGTGTGTGTTGTGTTTTTTGTGTTGTGTGTTGTGAGTATGTGTGTGTTGTGTGTGTGTTGTGTGTGTGTGCTGTGTGTGTGTGTTGTGTGTGTGTTGTGTGTGTATGTGTGTGTGTTGTGTGTGTATGTGTGCGTGTATGTGTGTTCTGTGTGTGTGTGCGTGTTGTGTGTGTATGTGTGCATTTATGTGTGTTGTGTGTGTGTGTTGTGTGTGTGTTTTGTGTGTGTGTATGTGTGTGTGTATGTGTGTTGAGAGTGGGTTGTGTGTGTGTTGTGTGTTTGTGTATGTGCGTTGTGTATGTGTGTGTTGTGTGTGTGTATGTGTGCGTGTATGTGTGGTGTGTGTGTGTATGTGTGCGTGTATGCGTGCATGTATGTGTGTATGTGTGTGTGTGAATGTGTGTGTGTGTATGTGTGTTGTGTGTGTGTTGTGTGTGTGTGTAGTGTGTGTGTTGTGTGTGTGTTTTGTGCGTGTGTATGTGTGTCTGTATGTGTGTGTTATGTGTATGTGTTGTGTGTGTGTATGTGTGCGTATATGTGTGTTGTATGTGTGTTATATGTGTGTTGTGTGTGTTGTGTTTGTGTGTTGTGTGTGTGCATGTGAGTGGTGTGTGTGTTGTGTGTGTGTATGTGTGTATGTATGTCTGTGTTGTGTGTGTAAGTTGTGCGTGCGTGTCGTGTGTGTGTATGTGTGCGTATTTGTGTGCATGTATGTGTGCGTGTATGTGTGTTGTGTTTGTGTTGTGTATGTGTGTTGTGTGTGTGTTGTGTGTGAAGTGTGCGTGTATGTGTGTTGTATGTGTGTTATGTGTGTTTTGTGTGTGTTGTGTGTGTGTATGTGGGTGTTGTGTGTGTGTTGTGTGTGTGTGTTGTCTGTGTGTGTCGTGTGTGTGTGTATATATGTGTTGTGTGTGTGTTGTGTGTGCATGTTTGTGTGTGTGTTTGTGTGTAATTGTGTTGTATGTGTTGTGCGTGTATGTGTGTTGTGTGTGTGTTATCTGTGTGTATTGTGTGTGCGTTGTGTGCGTGTATGTGTGTTGTATGTGTGTGTTGTGTGTGTTGTCTGTGTGTGTTGTGTGAGTGTTTGTGTGTGTGCATGTGTGTGTGTATGGGTGTTGTGTGTGAGTTGTGTGTGTGTGATGTGTGCGTGTACGTGTGTTGTTTGTATGCTGTGTGTGCATTGTGTGTGTTGTGTGTGTGTGTATGTGTGTGTTGTGTGTGTGTTGTGTGTGTTGTGTGTGTGTGTTGTGTGTTGTGTGTGTGTTGTGTGTGTGTATGTGTGCATGTATGTGTGTATGTATGTGTGTGTTGTGTGTGTGTGTATTGTGTGTGTGTTGTGTGTGTGTGTATCTGTGCGTGATTGTGTGTTGCGTGTGTGTGTTGGGTTTGTGTTGGGTATGTGTGTTGTGTGTGTGTATGTGTGTGTGTGTTGTGTGTGTGTGTTGTGTGTGTGTGTGCGCTGTGTGTGTGTTGTGTGTGTGTGTTGTGTGTGTATTGTGTGAATGTATGTGTGTATGTATGTGTGTGTTGTGTGTGCTGTCTGTGTGTGTTGTGTGTGTGTATGTGTGCATGTATGTGTGTATGTATGTGTGTGTTGTGTGTGTGTTTTGTGTGTGTGTTGAGTGTGTGTATGTGTGCTTGTATGTGTGTTGTATGTGGTGTGTGTGTTGTGTGTGTGTATGTGTGTGTGTGTATGTGTGTTGTGTGTGTGTGTTGTGTGTGTGTTGTGTGCGTGTATGTGTGTTGTTTGTGTGTTTTGTGTGTGTGTTGTGTATGTGTGTATGTGTGTGTTGTGCGTGTTTGTTGTGTGTGTATGTATGTGTGTGTTGTGTGTCTGTGTTGTGTGTGTGTATGTGTGCGTGTATTTGCGTTGTGTGTGTGTGTGTATGTGTGTGTGTATGTGTGTTATATGTGTGTTGTGTGTGTTGTGGGTGTGTTGTGTGTGTGTATGTGTGTGGTGTGTGTGTTGTGTGTGTGTATGTGCATAAGTATGAGTGTGTTGTGTGTGTGTTGTGTGTGTGTTGTTTGTAAGTGTGCGTGTATGTGTGTGTATGTGTTGTGTGTGTGTTGTGTGTGTGTGGTGTGTGTGTGTGTGTGTGTTGTGTGTGGTGTGTGTGTGTGTATCTATGCGTGTATGTGTGTTGTGTGTGTTCCGTGTGTGTGTTGTGTGTTGTGTGTGTGTTTATGTGTGTGTGTAGCTTGTCTGTTGTGTGTGTGTTTTGTGTGTGTGTATGTGTGCGTGTATGTGTGGTGTGTGTTTGTGTTGTGTTTGTGTTGTGTGTGTGTGTTGTGTGTTTGTATGTGTGCATGTATTTGTGTTGTCTGTGTGTTGTGTGTGTGTGTATGTGTGCGTGCATGTGTGTTGTGTGTGTGTTGCTTGTCCGTGTTGTGTATGTGTGTGTATGTGTGTTGTGTGTGTATGTGTGCGTATATGTGTGTTGTGTGTGTGTTGTGTATGTGTGTTGTGTATGTACGTGTGCGTGTATGTGTATTGTGTGTGTGTTGTGTGTGTGTGTTGTGCGTGTGTATGTGTGTGTGTATGCGTGTTGTGTGTGTGTGTTGTTTGTGTGTGTGTGTGCGTGTGTGTGTATGCGTGATGTGTGTGTGTGTTGTGTGTGTTTGTTGTGTGTGTGTATGTGTGTGTTGTTTGTGTGTGTTGTGTGTGTGTTGTTTGTGTGTGTTGTGTGTGTGTGTTCCGTGTGTGTGTAAGCGTGTGGTGTGTGTGTGTTGTGTGTGTGTGTTGTGTGCGTGTATGTGTGTTGTTTGTGTGTTGTGTGTGTTGTGTGTGTTTTGTGTTTGTGTGTTGTGTGTGTGTATGTGTGTATGTATGTGTGTGTTGTGTGTGTGCGTTGTGTGTATGTATGTGTGCGAGTATGTGTGTTGTATGTCTGTGTTGTGTGTGTGTGTTGTGTGTGTGTGTTGTGTGTGTGTATGTGTGTGTGTATGTGTGTTGTGTCTGTTGTGTGTGTGTGTTCTGTGTGTGGATATGTATGTGTGTATGTGTGTTGTGTGTTTGTGTTGTGTGTGTGTATGTGTGAGTGTATGTGTTGTGTGTGTGTGTTGTGTGTGTGAGTTGTGTGTGTGGGTTGTGTGTGTGTGTGTTGTGTGAGTATGTGTGCGTGTATGTGTGCATGTATGTGTGCTGTGTGTGTTGTGTGTTTGTTGTGTGTATGTGTGTGTGTATGTGTGTATGAGTGTTGTGTGTATGTGTATGTGTGTGTGTTGTGTGTGTGTTGTGTATGTGTGTTGTGTGTGTGGATGTGTGCGTGTAGGTGTGTGCTGTGTGTGTTGTGTGTGTGTTGTGTGTGTGTATGTGTGTGTGTATGTGTGTGTATGTGTGTTGTGTGTGTGTTGTCTGTGTGTGTTGTGTATGTGTGTTGTGTGTGTGTGTGTATGCGTGTGGTGTGTGTGTGTTGTGTGTGTTTAATGTGTGTATGTGTGCTGTGTGTGTGTTGTGTGTGTTGTGTGTGTATGAGTGCGTGTATGTGTGTTGTGTGTGTGTTTTGTGTGTGTGCGGTGTGTGTGTGTGTATGTGTGTGTGTGTACGTGTTGTGTGTGTTTGTTGTGTGTGTGTGTTGTGTGTGTGTATGTGTGTGTGTGTGTTGTGTGTGTGTTGTCTGTGTGTGTTGTGTGTGTGTGCAGGTGTTTGGTGCGTGTGTGTGTTGTGTGTGTGTGATGTGTGTGTGTGTTGTGTGCGTGTATGTGTGTTGCTTGTGTGTTGTATGTGTGTGTTGTGTGTGTGTTGTGTGTGTGTTGTTTGTTTGTAAGTGTGCGTGTATGTGTGTGTGTGTGTGTTGTGTGTGTGTTGTGTGTGTGTTTTGTGTGTGCGTATGTGTGCATGTATGTGTGTTGTGTGTGTGGGTTGTATGTGTGTATGTGTGCGTGTATGTGTGTTGTGTGTGTGTGTTGTGTGTGCGTTTTGTGTGTGTGTATGTAAGTGTGTGTTGTGTATGTGTGTTGTGTGTGTGTATGTGTGCGTGTATGTGTGTTGTGTGTGTGTGTGTGTGTGTTGTGTGTGTGTATGTGTGTATTGTGTGTGTATTGTGTGTGTGTTGTGTGTGTTGTGATTGTGTGTATGTATGTGTGTGTTGTGTTTGTGTGTTGTGTGTGTGTATGTGTGCGTGTATGTGAGCTGTGTGTGTGTTGTGCTTTTTGTGTTGCGTGTTGTGAGTATGTGTGTGTTGTGTGTGTGTTGTGTGTGTGTGCTGTGTGTGTGTGTTGTGTGTGTATGTGTGTGTGTATGTGTGTTGTGTGTGTTGTGTGTGTGTATGTGTGTGTGTGTTGTGTGTGTGTATGCGTGAGGTGTGTGTGTGTTGTGTGTGTGTATGTGTGTGTGTGTGTGTTGTGTGTGTGTTGTCTGTGTGTGTTGTGTATGAGTGTTGTGTGTGTGTGTAGGCGTTTGGTGTGTGTGTGTGTTGTGTGTGTGTGATGTGTGTGTGTTGTGTGCGTGTATGTGTGTTGTTTGTGTGTTGTATGTGTGTGTTGTGTGTGTGTTGAGTGTGTTGTGTGTGTGTTGTTTATTTGGAAGTGTGCGTGTATGTGTGCGTGTGTGTGTGTTGTGTGTGTGCTGTGTGTGTGTTTTTGTGTGTGTATGTGTATGTGTGTATGTATGTGTGTGTTGTGTGTGTGTGTTGTGTGTGTATGTGTGCATGTATGTGTTTTGTGTGTGTGTGTTGCATGTGTGTATGTGTGCGTGTAGGTGTGTTGTGTGTGTGTGTTGCGTGTGCGTGTATGTGTGTGCTGTGTGTGTTGTGTGTGTGTTGTTTGGGTGTTGTGTGTGTGTTGTGTGTGTGTGTGTGTGTTGTGCGTGTGTTGTTTGTAAGTGTGCATGTATGTGTGTGTGTGTGTGTGTTGTGTGTGTGTTGTGTGAGTGTTTTGTGTTTGTGTGTATGTGTGTGTGTATGTGTGTTGTGTGTGTGTGTTGTGTGTGTGTTGTGTGCGTGTATGTGTGTTGTTTGTGTGTTTTGTGTGTGTGTTGTGTATGTGTGTATGTGTGTCTTGTGTGTGTTTGTTGTGTGTGTGTGTATGTGTGTATGTATGTGTGTGTTGTGTGCGTGTTGTGTGCGTATGTGTGCATGTATGTGTGTTGTGTATGTGTGTTGTATGTGTGTATGTGTGAGTGTATGTGTGTTGCGTGTATGTGTGTTGGGTGTGTGTGTTTTGTCTGTGTGTATGTATGTGTTTGTTGTGTATGTTTGTTGTGTGTGTGTATGTGTGTGTGTATGTGTGTTGTGTGTGTGTGTTGTGTGTGTGTGTATGTGTGTACTGTGTGTGCGTTGTGTGTGTGTGTTGTGTGTGTTGTGATTGTGTGTATTTATGTGCATGCTGTGTTTGTGTGTTGTGTGTGTGTATGTGTGCGTGTAAGTGTGCTGTGTGTGTGTTGTGTTTTTTGTGTTGTGTGTTGTGAGTATGTGTGTGTTGTGTGTGTGTTGTGTGTGTGTGCTGTGTGTGTGTTGTGTGTGTGTGTTGTGTGTGTGTGTTGTGTGCGTGTATGTGTGTTGTTTGTGTGTTGTATGTGTGTGTTGTGTGTGTGTTGAGTGTGTTGTGTGTGTGTTGTTTATTTGTAAGTGTGCGTGTACGTGTGCGTGTGTGTGTGTTGTGTGTGTGTTGTGTGTGTGTTTTGTGTGCGTGTGTATGTGTGTGTGTATGTGTGTTGTGCGTGTGTGTTGTGTGTGTGTTGTGTGCGTGTATGTGTGTTGTTTGCGTGTTTTGTGTTTGTGTTGTGTATGTGTGTATGTCTGTGTTGTGTGTGTTTGTTGTGTGTGTGTATGTGTGAGTGTATGTGTGTTGCGTGTATGTGTGTTGGGTGTGTGTGTTTTGTCTGTGTGTATGTATGTGTTTGTTGTGTATGTTTGTTGTGTGTGTGTATGTGTGTGTGTATGTGTGTTGTGTGTGTGTGTTGTGTGTGTGTGTATGTGTGTACTGTGTGTGCGTTGTGTGTGTGTGTTGTGTGTGTTGTGATTGTGTGTATTTATGTGCATGCTGTGTTTGTGTGTTGTGTGTGTGTATGTGTGCGTGTATGTGTGCTGTGTGTGTGTTGTGTTTTTTGTGTTGTGTGTTGTGAGTATGTGTGTGTTGTGTGTGTGTTGTGTGTGTGTGCTGTGTGTGTGTTGTGTGTGTGTGTTGTGTGTGTGTGTTGTGTGCGTGTATGTGTGTTGTTTGTGTGTTGTATGTGTGTGTTGTGTGTGTGTTGAGTGTGTTGTGTGTGTGTTGTTTATTTGTAAGTGTGCGTGTACGTGTGCGTGTGTGTGTGTTGTGTGTGTGTTGTGTGTGTGTTTTGTGTGCGTGTGTATGTGTGTGTGTATGTGTGTTGTGCGTGTGTGTTGTGTGTGTGTTGTGTGCGTGTATGTGTGTTGTTTGCGTGTTTTGTGTTTGTGTTGTGTATGTGTGTATGTCTGTGTTGTGTGTGTTTGTTGTGTGTGTGTGTATGTGTGTATGTATGTGTGTGTTGTGTGTGTATGTGTGCATGTATGTGTTTTGTGTGTATGTGTTGTATGTGTGTAAGTGTGCGTGTATGTGTGTTGTGTGTGTGTGTTGCGTGTGCGTGTATGTGTGAGCTGTGTGTGTTGTGTGTGTGTAATGTGTGTATGTGTGCTGTGTGTGTGTTGTGTGTGTGTTGTGTGTGTATGAGTGCATGTATGTGTGTTGTGTGTGTGTTTTGTGTGTTTGCTGTGTCTGTATGTGTGTGTGTGCGTGTTGTGTGTGTTTGTTGTCTGTGTGTGTTGTGTGTGTATATGTGTGTGTGTGTGTGTTGTGTGTGTGTTGTCTGTGTGTGTTGTGTGTGTGTGTAGGCGTTTGGTGTGTGTGTGTGTTGTGTGTGTGTGATGTGTGTGTGTGTTGTGTGCGTGTAGGTGTGTTGTTTGTGTGTTGTATGTGTGTGTTGTGTGTGTGTTGTTTGGGTGTTGTGTGTGTGTGTTGTGTGTGTGTTATGTGTGTGTATGTGTGTATATATGTGTGTGTTGTGTGTGTGTGTTGTGTGTGTGTGTGTGCGTGTATGTGTGCATGTATATGTGCTGTGTGTGTTGTGTGTTGTATGTGTGTATGTGTGTGTGTATGTGTGTATGAGTGTTTTGTGTATGTGTATGTGTGTGTTGTGTGTGTGTTGTGTATGTGTGTTGTGTGTGTGGATGTGTGCCTGTATGTGTGTGCTGTGTGTGTTGTGTGTATGTTGTGTGTGTGTATGTGTGTGTGTATGTGTGTTGTGTGTGTGTTGTCTGTGTGTGTTGTGTGTGTGTGTCTATGCGTGTAGTGTGTGTGTGTTGTGTGTGTGTAATGTGTGTATGTGTGCTGTGTGTGTTGTGTGTGTGTTGTGTGTGTATGAGTGCATGTATGTGTGTTGTGTGTGTGTTTTGTGTGTTTGCTGTGTGTGTATGTGTGTGTGTGTGCGTGTTGTGTGTGTTTGTTGTCTGTGTGTGTTGTGTGTGTATGTGTGTGTGTGTGTGTGTGTTGTGTGTGTGTTGTCTGTGTGTGTTGTGTGTGTGTGTGTAGGCGTTTGGTGTGTGTGTGTGTTGTGTGTGTGTGATGTGTGTGTGTGTTGTGTGCGTGTATGTGTGTTGTTTGTGTGTTGTATGTGTGTGTTGTGTGTGTGTTGTGTGTGTTGTTTGGTTGTAAGTGTGCGTGTATGTGTGTGTGTGTGTTGTGTGTGTGTTTTGTGAGTGTGTGTATGTGTGTGTGTATGTGTGTTGTGTGTGTGTGTTGTGTGTGTGTTGTGTGCGTGTATGTGTGTTGTTTGAGTGTTTTGTGTGTGTGTTGTGTATGTGTGTCTTGTGTGTGTTTGTTGTGTGTGTGTATGTGTGTATGTATGTGTGTGTTGTGTGTATGTGTGTTGTGTGTGTGTGTTTTGTCTGTGTGTATGTATGTGTGTGTTGTGTATGTGTGTTGTGTGTGTGTATGTGTGCGTGTATGTGTGTTGTGTGTGTTGTGTGTGTGTATGTGTGTATTGTGTGTGTGTTGTGTGTGTGTGTTGTGTGTGTGTATGTGTGTTGTGTGTGTGTTGTGTGTGAAGTGTGCGTGTATGTGTGTTGTATGTGTGTTATGTGTGTTTTGTGTGTGTTGTGTGTGTGTATGTGGGTGTTGTGTGTGTGTTGTGTGTGTGTGTTGTCTGTGTGTGTCGTGTGTGTGTGTATATATGTGTTGTGTGTGTGTTGTGTGTGCATGTTTGTGTGTGTGTTTGTGTGTAATTGTGTTGTATGTGTTGTGCGTGTATGTGTGTTGTGTGTGTGTTATCTGTGTGTATTGTGTGTGCGTTGTGTGCGTGTATGTGTGTTGTATGTGTGTGTTGTGTGTGTTGTCTGTGTGTGTTGTGTGAGTGTTTGTGTGTGTGCATGTGTGTGTGTATGGGTGTTGTGTGTGAGTTGTGTGTGTGTGATGTGTGCGTGTACGTGTGTTGTTTGTATGCTGTGTGTGCATTGTGTGTGTTGTGTGTGTGTGTATGTGTGTGTTGTGTGTGTGTTGTGTGTGTTGTGTGTGTGTGTTGTGTGTTGTGTGTGTGTTGTGTGTGTGTATGTGTGCATGTATGTGTGTATGTATGTGTGTGTTGTGTGTGTGTGTATTGTGTGTGTGTTGTGTGTGTGTGTATCTGTGCGTGATTGTGTGTTGCGTGTGTGTGTTGGGTTTGTGTTGGGTATGTGTGTTGTGTGTGTGTATGTGTGTGTGTGTTGTGTGTGTGTGTTGTGTGTGTGTGTGCGCTGTGTGTGTGTTGTGTGTGTGTGTTGTGTGTGTATTGTGTGAATGTATGTGTGTATGTATGTGTGTGTTGTGTGTGCTGTCTGTGTGTGTTGTGTGTGTGTATGTGTGCATGTATGTGTGTATGTATGTGTGTGTTGTGTGTGTGTTTTGTGTGTGTGTTGAGTGTGTGTATGTGTGCTTGTATGTGTGTTGTATGTGGTGTGTGTGTTGTGTGTGTGTATGTGTGTGTGTATGTGTGTTGTGTGTGTGTGTTGTGTGTGTGTTGTGTGCGTGTATGTGTGTTGTTTGTGTGTTTTGTGTGTGTGTTGTGTATGTGTGTATGTGTGTGTTGTGCGTGTTTGTTGTGTGTGTACGTATGTGTGTGTTGTGTGTCTGTGTTGTGTGTGTGTATGTGTGCGTGTATTTGCGTTGTGTGTGTGTGTGTATGTGTGTGTGTATGTGTGTTATATGTGTGTTGTGTGTGTTGTGGGTGTGTTGTGTGTGTGTATGTGTGTGGTGTGTGTGTTGTGTGTGTGTATGTGCATAAGTATGAGTGTGTTGTGTGTGTGTTGTGTGTGTGTTGTTTGTAAGTGTGCGTGTATGTGTGTGTATGTGTTGTGTGTGTGTTGTGTGTGTGTGGTGTGTGTGTGTGTATGTGTTGTGTGTGGTGTGTGTGTGTGTATCTATGCGTGTATGTGTGTTGTGTGTGTTCCGTGTGTGTGTTGTGTGTTGTGTGTGTGTTTATGTGTGTGTGTAGCTTGTCTGTTGTGTGTGTGTTTTGTGTGTGTGTATGTGTGCGTGTATGTGTGGTGTGTGTTTGTGTTGTGTTTGTGTTGTGTGTGTGTGTTGTGTGTTTGTATGTGTGCATGTATTTGTGTTGTCTGTGTGTTGTGTGTGTGTGTATGTGTGCGTGCATGTGTGTTGTGTGTGTGTTGCTTGTCCGTGTTGTGTATGTGTGTGTATGTGTGTTGTGTGTGTGTTGTGTGTGTATGTGTGCGTATATGTGTGTTGTGTGTGTGTTGTGTATGTGTGTTGTGTATGTACGTGTGCGTGTATGTGTATTGTGTGTGTGTTGTGTGTGTGTGTTGTGCGTGTGTATGTGTGTGTGTATGCGTGTTGTGTGTGTGTGTTGTTTGTGTGTGTGTGTGCGTGTGTGTATGCGTGATGTGTGTGTGTGTTGTGTGTGTTTGTTGTGTGTGTGTATGTGTGTGTTGTTTGTGTGTGTTGTGTGTGTGTTGTTTGTGTGTGTTGTGTGTGTGTGTTCCGTGTGTGTGTAAGCGTGTGGTGTGTGTGTGTTGTGTGTGTGTGTTGTGTGCGTGTATGTGTGTTGTTTGTGTGTTGTGTGTGTTGTGTGTGTTTTGTGTTTGTGTGTTGTGTGTGTGTATGTGTGTATGTATGTGTGTGTTGTGTGTGTGCGTTGTGTGTATGTATGTGTGCGAGTATGTGTGTTGTATGTCTGTGTTGTGTGTGTGTGTTGTGTGTGTGTGTTGTGTGTGTGTATGTGTGTGTGTATGTGTGTTGTGTCTGTTGTGTGTGTGTGTTCTGTGTGTGGATATGTATGTGTGTATGTGTGTTGTGTGTTTGTGTTGTGTGTGTGTATGTGTGAGTGTATGTGTTGTGTGTGTGTGTTGTGTGTGTGAGTTGTGTGTGTGGGTTGTGTGTGTGTGTGTTGTGTGAGTATGTGTGCGTGTATGTGTGCATGTATGTGTGCTGTGTGTGTTGTGTGTTTGTTGTGTGTATGTGTGTGTGTATGTGTGTATGAGTGTTGTGTGTATGTGTATGTGTGTGTGTTGTGTGTGTGTTGTGTATGTGTGTTGTGTGTGTGGATGTGTGCGTGTAGGTGTGTGCTGTGTGTGTTGTGTGTGTGTTGTGTGTGTGTATGTGTGTGTGTATGTGTGTGTATGTGTGTTGTGTGTGTGTTGTCTGTGTGTGTTGTGTATGTGTGTTGTGTGTGTGTGTGTATGCGTGTGGTGTGTGTGTGTTGTGTGTGTTTAATGTGTGTATGTGTGCTGTGTGTGTGTTGTGTGTGTTGTGTGTGTATGAGTGCGTGTATGTGTGTTGTGTGTGTGTTTTGTGTGTGTGCGGTGTGTGTGTGTGTATGTGTGTGTGTGTACGTGTTGTGTGTGTTTGTTGTGTGTGTGTGTTGTGTGTGTGTATGTGTGTGTGTGTGTTGTGTGTGTGTTGTCTGTGTGTGTTGTGTGTGTGTGCAGGTGTTTGGTGTGTGTGTGTGTTGTGTGTGTGTGATGTGTGTGTGTGTTGTGTGCGTGTATGTGTGTTGCTTGTGTGTTGTATGTGTGTGTTGTGTGTGTGTTGTGTGTGTGTTGTTTGTTTGTAAGTGTGCGTGTATGTGTGTGTGTGTGTGTTGTGTGTGTGTTGTGTGTGTGTTTTGTGTGTGCGTATGTGTGCATGTATGTGTGTTGTGTGTGTGGGTTGTATGTGTGTATGTGTGCGTGTATGTGTGTTGTGTGTGTGTGTTGTGTGTGCGTTTTGTGTGTGTGTATGTATGTGTGTGTTGTGTATGTGTGTTGTGTGTGTGTATGTGTGCGTGTATGTGTGTTGTGTGTGTGTGTGTGTGTTGTGTGTGTGTATGTGTGTATTGTGTGTGTATTGTGTGTGTGTTGTGTGTGTTGTGATTGTGTGTATGTATGTGTGTGTTGTGTTTGTGTGTTGTGTGTGTGTATGTGTGCGTGTATGTGAGCTGTGTGTGTGTTGTGCTTTTTGTGTTGCGTGTTGTGAGTATGTGTGTGTTGTGTGTGTGTTGTGTGTGTGTGCTGTGTATGTGTGTTGTGTGTGTATGTGTGTGTGTATGTGTGTTGTGTGTGTTGTGTGTGTGTATGTGTGTGTGTGTTGTGTGTGTGTATGCGTGAGGTGTGTGTGTGTTGTGTGTGTGTATGTGTGTGTGTGTGTGTTGTGTGTGTGTTGTCTGTGTGTGTTGTGTATGAGTGTTGTGTGTGTGTGTAGGCGTTTGGTGTGTGTGTGTGTTGTGTGTGTGTGATGTGTGTGTGTTGTGTGCGTGTATGTGTGTTGTTTGTGTGTTGTATGTGTGTGTTGTGTGTGTGTTGAGTGTGTTGTGTGTGTGTTGTTTATTTGGAAGTGTGCGTGTATGTGTGCGTGTGTGTGTGTTGTGTGTGTGCTGTGTGTGTGTTTTTGTGTGTGTATGTGTATGTGTGTATGTATGTGTGTGTTGTGTGTGTGTGTTGTGTGTGTATGTGTGCATGTATGTGTTTTGTGTGTGTGTGTTGCATGTGTGTATGTGTGCGTGTAGGTGTGTTGTGTGTGTGTGTTGCGTGTGCGTGTATGTGTGTGCTGTGTGTGTTGTGTGTGTGTTGTTTGGGTGTTGTGTGTGTGTTGTGTGTGTGTGTGTGTGTTGTGCGTGTGTTGTTTGTTTGTAAGTGTGCATGTATGTGTGTGTGTGTGTGTTGTGTGTGTGTTGTGTGAGTGTTTTGTGTTTGTGTGTATGTGTGTGTGTATGTGTGTTGTGTGTGTGTGTTGTGTGTGTGTTGTGTGCGTGTATGTGTGTTGTTTGTGTGTTTTGTGTGTGTGTTGTGTATGTGTGTATGTGTGTCTTGTGTGTGTTTGTTGTGTGTGTGTGTATGTGTGTATGTATGTGTGTGTTGTGTGCGTGTTGTGTGCGTATGTGTGCATGTATGTGTGTTGTGTATGTGTGTTGTATGTGTGTATGTGTGAGTGTATGTGTGTTGCGTGTATGTGTGTTGGGTGTGTGTGTTTTGTCTGTGTGTATGTATGTGTTTGTTGTGTATGTTTGTTGTGTGTGTGTATGTGTGTGTGTATGTGTGTTGTGTGTGTGTGTTGTGTGTGTGTGTATGTGTGTACTGTGTGTGCGTTGTGTGTGTGTGTTGTGTGTGTTGTGATTGTGTGTATTTATGTGCATGCTGTGTTTGTGTGTTGTGTGTGTGTATGTGTGCGTGTATGTGTGCTGTGTGTGTGTTGTGTTTTTTGTGTTGTGTGTTGTGAGTATGTGTGTGTTGTGTGTGTGTTGTGTGTGTGTGCTGTGTGTGTGTTGTGTGTGTGTGTTGTGTGTGTGTGTTGTGTGCGTGTATGTGTGTTGTTTGTGTGTTGTATGTGTGTGTTGTGTGTGTGTTGAGTGTGTTGTGTGTGTGTTGTTTATTTGTAAGTGTGCGTGTACGTGTGCGTGTGTGTGTGTTGTGTGTGTGTTGTGTGTGTGTTTTGTGTGCGTGTGTATGTGTGTGTGTATGTGTGTTGTGCGTGTGTGTTGTGTGTGTGTTGTGTGCGTGTATGTGTGTTGTTTGCGTGTTTTGTGTTTGTGTTGTGTATGTGTGTATGTCTGTGTTGTGTGTGTTTGTTGTGTGTGTGTGTATGTGTGTATGTATGTGTGTGTTGTGTGTGTATGTGTGCATGTATGTGTTTTGTGTGTATGTGTTGTATGTGTGTAAGTGTGCGTGTATGTGTGTTGTGTGTGTGTGTTGCGTGTGCGTGTATGTGTGAGCTGTGTGTGTTGTGTGTGTGTAATGTGTGTATGTGTGCTGTGTGTGTGTTGTGTGTGTGTTGTGTGTGTATGAGTGCATGTATGTGTGTTGTGTGTGTGTTTTGTGTGTTTGCTGTGTCTGTATGTGTGTGTGTGTGCGTGTTGTGTGTGTTTGTTGTCTGTGTGTGTTGTGTGTGTATATGTGTGTGTGTGTGTGTTGTGTGTGTGTTGTCTGTGTGTGTTGTGTGTGTGTGTAGGCGTTTGGTGTGTGTGTGTGTTGTGTGTGTGTGATGTGTGTGTGTTGTGTGCGTGTAGGTGTGTTGTTTGTGTGTTGTATGTGTGTGTTGTGTGTGT
>JANJGN010000012.1:53451696-53456696 GCA_026770705.1 Isurus oxyrinchus | reverse complement strand
TTGTGTTTGTGTTGTGTGTGTGTGTTGTGTGTTTGTATGTGTGCATGTATTTGTGTTGTCTGTGTGTTGTGTGTGTGTGTATGTGTGCGTGCATGTGTGTTGTGTGTGTGTTGCTTGTCCGTGTTGTGTATGTGTGTGTATGTGTGTTGTGTGTGTGTTGTGTGTGTATGTGTGCGTATATGTGTGTTGTGTGTGTGTTGTGTATGTGTGTTGTGTATGTACGTGTGCGTGTATGTGTATTGTGTGTGTGTTGTGTGTGTGTGTTGTGCGTGTGTATGTGTGTGTGTATGCGTGTTGTGTGTGTGTGTTGTTTGTGTGTGTGTGTGCGTGTGTGTATGCGTGATGTGTGTGTGTGTTGTGTGTGTTTGTTGTGTGTGTGTATGTGTGTGTTGTTTGTGTGTGTTGTGTGTGTGTTGTTTGTGTGTGTTGTGTGTGTGTGTTCCGTGTGTGTGTAAGCGTGTGGTGTGTGTGTGTTGTGTGTGTGTGTTGTGTGCGTGTATGTGTGTTGTTTGTGTGTTGTGTGTGTTGTGTGTGTTTTGTGTTTGTGTGTTGTGTGTGTGTATGTGTGTATGTATGTGTGTGTTGTGTGTGTGCGTTGTGTGTATGTATGTGTGCGAGTATGTGTGTTGTATGTCTGTGTTGTGTGTGTGTGTTGTGTGTGTGTGTTGTGTGTGTGTATGTGTGTGTGTATGTGTGTTGTGTCTGTTGTGTGTGTGTGTTCTGTGTGTGGATATGTATGTGTGTATGTGTGTTGTGTGTTTGTGTTGTGTGTGTGTATGTGTGAGTGTATGTGTTGTGTGTGTGTGTTGTGTGTGTGAGTTGTGTGTGTGGGTTGTGTGTGTGTGTGTTGTGTGAGTATGTGTGCGTGTATGTGTGCATGTATGTGTGCTGTGTGTGTTGTGTGTTTGTTGTGTGTATGTGTGTGTGTATGTGTGTATGAGTGTTGTGTGTATGTGTATGTGTGTGTGTTGTGTGTGTGTTGTGTATGTGTGTTGTGTGTGTGGATGTGTGCGTGTAGGTGTGTGCTGTGTGTGTTGTGTGTGTGTTGTGTGTGTGTATGTGTGTGTGTATGTGTGTGTATGTGTGTTGTGTGTGTGTTGTCTGTGTGTGTTGTGTATGTGTGTTGTGTGTGTGTGTGTATGCGTGTGGTGTGTGTGTGTTGTGTGTGTTTAATGTGTGTATGTGTGCTGTGTGTGTGTTGTGTGTGTTGTGTGTGTATGAGTGCGTGTATGTGTGTTGTGTGTGTGTTTTGTGTGTGTGCGGTGTGTGTGTGTGTATGTGTGTGTGTGTACGTGTTGTGTGTGTTTGTTGTGTGTGTGTGTTGTGTGTGTGTATGTGTGTGTGTGTGTTGTGTGTGTGTTGTCTGTGTGTGTTGTGTGTGTGTGCAGGTGTTTGGTGTGTGTGTGTGTTGTGTGTGTGTGATGTGTGTGTGTGTTGTGTGCGTGTATGTGTGTTGCTTGTGTGTTGTATGTGTGTGTTGTGTGTGTGTTGTGTGTGTGTTGTTTGTTTGTAAGTGTGCGTGTATGTGTGTGTGTGTGTGTTGTGTGTGTGTTGTGTGTGTGTTTTGTGTGTGCGTATGTGTGCATGTATGTGTGTTGTGTGTGTGGGTTGTATGTGTGTATGTGTGCGTGTATGTGTGTTGTGTGTGTGTGTTGTGTGTGCGTTTTGTGTGTGTGTATGTATGTGTGTGTTGTGTATGTGTGTTGTGTGTGTGTATGTGTGCGTGTATGTGTGTTGTGTGTGTGTGTGTGTGTTGTGTGTGTGTATGTGTGTATTGTGTGTGTATTGTGTGTGTGTTGTGTGTGTTGTGATTGTGTGTATGTATGTGTGTGTTGTGTTTGTGTGTTGTGTGTGTGTATGTGTGCGTGTATGTGAGCTGTGTGTGTGTTGTGCTTTTTGTGTTGCGTGTTGTGAGTATGTGTGTGTTGTGTGTGTGTTGTGTGTGTGTGCTGTGTATGTGTGTTGTGTGTGTATGTGTGTGTGTATGTGTGTTGTGTGTGTTGTGTGTGTGTATGTGTGTGTGTGTTGTGTGTGTGTATGCGTGAGGTGTGTGTGTGTTGTGTGTGTGTATGTGTGTGTGTGTGTGTTGTGTGTGTGTTGTCTGTGTGTGTTGTGTATGAGTGTTGTGTGTGTGTGTAGGCGTTTGGTGTGTGTGTGTGTTGTGTGTGTGTGATGTGTGTGTGTTGTGTGCGTGTATGTGTGTTGTTTGTGTGTTGTATGTGTGTGTTGTGTGTGTGTTGAGTGTGTTGTGTGTGTGTTGTTTATTTGGAAGTGTGCGTGTATGTGTGCGTGTGTGTGTGTTGTGTGTGTGCTGTGTGTGTGTTTTTGTGTGTGTATGTGTATGTGTGTATGTATGTGTGTGTTGTGTGTGTGTGTTGTGTGTGTATGTGTGCATGTATGTGTTTTGTGTGTGTGTGTTGCATGTGTGTATGTGTGCGTGTAGGTGTGTTGTGTGTGTGTGTTGCGTGTGCGTGTATGTGTGTGCTGTGTGTGTTGTGTGTGTGTTGTTTGGGTGTTGTGTGTGTGTTGTGTGTGTGTGTGTGTGTTGTGCGTGTGTTGTTTGTTTGTAAGTGTGCATGTATGTGTGTGTGTGTGTGTTGTGTGTGTGTTGTGTGAGTGTTTTGTGTTTGTGTGTATGTGTGTGTGTATGTGTGTTGTGTGTGTGTGTTGTGTGTGTGTTGTGTGCGTGTATGTGTGTTGTTTGTGTGTTTTGTGTGTGTGTTGTGTATGTGTGTATGTGTGTCTTGTGTGTGTTTGTTGTGTGTGTGTGTATGTGTGTATGTATGTGTGTGTTGTGTGCGTGTTGTGTGCGTATGTGTGCATGTATGTGTGTTGTGTATGTGTGTTGTATGTGTGTATGTGTGAGTGTATGTGTGTTGCGTGTATGTGTGTTGGGTGTGTGTGTTTTGTCTGTGTGTATGTATGTGTTTGTTGTGTATGTTTGTTGTGTGTGTGTATGTGTGTGTGTATGTGTGTTGTGTGTGTGTGTTGTGTGTGTGTGTATGTGTGTACTGTGTGTGCGTTGTGTGTGTGTGTTGTGTGTGTTGTGATTGTGTGTATTTATGTGCATGCTGTGTTTGTGTGTTGTGTGTGTGTATGTGTGCGTGTATGTGTGCTGTGTGTGTGTTGTGTTTTTTGTGTTGTGTGTTGTGAGTATGTGTGTGTTGTGTGTGTGTTGTGTGTGTGTGCTGTGTGTGTGTTGTGTGTGTGTGTTGTGTGTGTGTGTTGTGTGCGTGTATGTGTGTTGTTTGTGTGTTGTATGTGTGTGTTGTGTGTGTGTTGAGTGTGTTGTGTGTGTGTTGTTTATTTGTAAGTGTGCGTGTACGTGTGCGTGTGTGTGTGTTGTGTGTGTGTTGTGTGTGTGTTTTGTGTGCGTGTGTATGTGTGTGTGTATGTGTGTTGTGCGTGTGTGTTGTGTGTGTGTTGTGTGCGTGTATGTGTGTTGTTTGCGTGTTTTGTGTTTGTGTTGTGTATGTGTGTATGTCTGTGTTGTGTGTGTTTGTTGTGTGTGTGTGTATGTGTGTATGTATGTGTGTGTTGTGTGTGTATGTGTGCATGTATGTGTTTTGTGTGTATGTGTTGTATGTGTGTAAGTGTGCGTGTATGTGTGTTGTGTGTGTGTGTTGCGTGTGCGTGTATGTGTGAGCTGTGTGTGTTGTGTGTGTGTAATGTGTGTATGTGTGCTGTGTGTGTGTTGTGTGTGTGTTGTGTGTGTATGAGTGCATGTATGTGTGTTGTGTGTGTGTTTTGTGTGTTTGCTGTGTCTGTATGTGTGTGTGTGTGCGTGTTGTGTGTGTTTGTTGTCTGTGTGTGTTGTGTGTGTATATGTGTGTGTGTGTGTGTTGTGTGTGTGTTGTCTGTGTGTGTTGTGTGTGTGTGTAGGCGTTTGGTGTGTGTGTGTGTTGTGTGTGTGTGATGTGTGTGTGTTGTGTGCGTGTAGGTGTGTTGTTTGTGTGTTGTATGTGTGTGTTGTGTGTGTGTTGTTTGGGTGTTGTGTGTGTGTGTTGTGTGTGTGTTATGTGTGTGTATGTGTGTATATATGTGTGTGTTGTGTGTGTGTGTTGTGTGTGTGTGTGTGCGTGTATGTGTGCATGTATATGTGCTGTGTGTGTTGTGTGTGTGTTGTATGTGTGTATGTGTGTGTGTATGTGTGTATGAGTGTTTTGTGTATGTGTATGTGTGTGTTGTGTGTGTGTTGTGTATGTGTGTTGTGTGTGTGGATGTGTGCCTGTATGTGTGTGCTGTGTGTGTTGTGTGTATGTTGTGTGTGTGTATGTGTGTGTGTATGTGTGTTGTGTGTGTGTTGTCTGTGTGTGTTGTGTGTGTGTGTCTATGCGTGTAGTGTGTGTGTGTTGTGTGTGTGTAATGTGTGTATGTGTGCTGTGTGTGTTGTGTGTGTGTTGTGTGTGTATGAGTGCATGTATGTGTGTTGTGTGTGTGTTTTGTGTGTTTGCTGTGTGTGTATGTGTGTGTGTGTGCGTGTTGTGTGTGTTTGTTGTCTGTGTGTGTTGTGTGTGTATGTGTGTGTGTGTGTGTGTTGTGTGTGTGTTGTCTGTGTGTGTTGTGTGTGTGTGTGTAGGCATTTGGTGTGTGTGTGTGTTGTGTGTGTGTGATGTGTGTGTGTGTTGTGTGCGTGTATGTGTGTTGTTGGTGTGTTGTATGTGTGTGTTGTGTGTGTGTTGTGTGTGTTGTTTGGTTGTAAGTGTGCGTGTATGTGTGTGTGTGTGTTGTGTGTGTGTTTTGTGAGTGTGTGTATGTGTGTGTGTATGTGTGTTGTGTTTGTGTGTTGTGTGTGTGTTGTGTGTGTGTATGTGTGTATTGTGTGTGTGTTGTGTGTGTGTGTTGTGTGTGTTGGGATTGTGTGTATGTATGTGCGTGCTGTGTTTGTGTGTTGTGTGTGTCTAAGTGTGCGTGTATGTGTGCGGTGTGTGTGTTGTGTTTTTTGTGTTGTGTGTTGTGAGTATGTGTGTGTTGTGTGTGTGTTGTGTGTGTGTGTGCTG